>QOZY01000003.1:1200000-1534493 GCA_003351005.1 Cystobasidiaceae sp. HBUAS51001 | reverse complement strand
CTGCGCATGTTACCGTGCTACTAACACTGTGTCCGAGTTGCGTGACTATCGCTGACTATTAAGACAAGAGGCGCCGCCGCTCGCCGTGTCCGTGTCCGTTCTGCGGTGGCGTGATCGGGGGACATGTCCTGGACACCAGGTAAATCTAGTTGCCTCTTTACATATACAGCCAAAGCTGTTCCCGCCAGATGCCAGACTATCATTCTAGAGGGACCAGTCAAGTGTATAGTCCAGATACAGCCCTACCTCGATGCTCGAACCATGTCCACGCTTGCTGTTGCTTGTCTCTCCATGCCAGTGGCGTGTCGTCTGTTGAGCACGCGTTGTTGGACAGGGGAGCGCCCCGTCCAAGGCCACATTCGAGGACAGACAGCATGCAGCTCGCCTTACGGACTGAGTGGTATGCATCTGCCTCTCTGCAGGGCGTCCAGCATTTCAATTGCCCTGCCTTGCTATCCCGTTCGTGGACTCGCGATGATCCCCACCTACTTCTAGGTGGCCAGGCAGCCTCTCCTCCTCCTCGCTTGTCCAAGTGCCACATCCAGCAAGTCCAGTCATATACAAGGGGCAAGACCATGGCGAGCAACCTCACAAAGGCAATGCACACTCCGCCGTCGTCGAACCCTCAGAGCCCACACGACGAGCGCGGTGCTGGGCCAAGCAGCTTCTTCTCTCCTTCGTCGACATCCTCCCTCGTCGCGTCGCCTAGCGGGAGCAGCAACGCTGCTGCTGCTGCTGGGCCTGGTGGAGCGGGGACCGCAGGCATCGCAGCTGCCATACAGGCAGCAGCAGGAGGCAGTCTGGGCCATCAATCGTATGGTCATGGTGCTGCTGCTGCCGGATATACCTCCAGCGGGGGTAAAAGCGGAGCAGGGCACGAGACGCCATCTTCGTCTTCCTCAGTCGCTGAAGGAACAGAACATGGTACCTATACAACCTCGAGAGCTCCTTCGAGGTGCGCTTTAAACAACCGGGAGCAAAAGGATAGCCGACTTTGTGATTTGCAGCTCATGCATCTTTGAACATGTGCGCGCAGGGCCGGCTCATTCTCGAGAATTGGAATGACTGGCGCTACCATCGCAAAGCCAGACTATTCAGAATACAAGCTCGTAGTCGCAATGGTGAGTCTCGAGCCGCTGTACTCGTACCCGTGCCTTATCGCGGCACAAGCTTTCTTGTCTTCTCAGTTATGCTCCTCAGTTATGCTCGTGCTGTTTCCCCGTACTGACTGCGTTATGATTTCATACCTTTTCCCCGTCTCTCTCACTCACTCATCGCCCCATCCAGGTCGGCTTGCCCGCAAGAGGCAAATCATACCTCTCAAACAGGCTCCAGCGGTACTTGCGGGTGAGTGCATACCCGACTGACCGCTCAGACTTAAAAGGATTAAATCATGCTGATTAACATTTTGTGCGTGCGTTCTGGCAACCTTCTAGTGGCTGGAGTATGAGTGAGTCTGCTTCGTCTGCTTCCGTTTCATTTCAATGGCCACCGACTGCGTCTCTTGCATCTACTAATTGTATACTCTTGTCTCTTGCAGAGTCAAGGTGTTCAATGTGTGCGTATCGAGCATGAGGACAGACTGTGTGTCATAGATTCAATGCCCTGGCTAATGCTCAACATTATCGGTCCCGATCCTACTCAGAGGGCAATTGTGAGTATTCCAGTGAAGTTTTTTCCATAATACTCGATAGCCTAATGGCTGACTGCTCTGAATATGGCTGTGCAGACGACGAGCAAAAGCGCGAGAAGAGTACAAGGAAACCGGGGTAAAAGCGGACCACACTGCGAATTTCTTCGACAATAGCAATGCTTCAGCTAGCAAAGAGCGGGAAAATCTAGCTGAAGAATGTCTCGAGACGCTCATCACATGGCTCAAGACGGGAGGAGGGAATGTCGGCATTCACGACGCTACGAATTCGAACCGTGCAAGGCGTAAAAAACTATACGAGCGCGTAGCTCGTGAACCTGGCATGAAGATTGTTTTTCTCGAAAGCGTGTGCACGGACCCGGCTGTTATTGCTGCTAATATCGCGGTCAAAGTAGCCTCTGGAGATCCAGATTATGATGGTGTGCAGAGGGAGATTGCCGAACGAGATTTCAGAGCACGCATCAAAACTTATGAGGAGAATTATGAAGAGCTTGGAATGACAGAGGAAGAGACTCGCCTTAGCTATTGCAAGATTATCGATGTTGGGAAACAGGTCATCATCAATCGCATAGATGGCTACCTCGAGTCAAGAGTGGCTTTCTGTGAGTTTTTTCAAGATAATCTTCCTTATTTGCAGCCACTATTTTCGGGCATGGCTGACAGGTCTTTCATTGTTTCGCATCGATTCCGTGGGAAAGACCTCATGAATCTGCACTTGACACCACGAGCTATCTTCTTGACGCGGCACGGCGAATCACAACACAATGTAGCGGGCAAGATTGGCGGAGATTCGAATCTGTCAGAACATGGGCGCAAATATGCAGCTGCATTGCCGAACCTGATCAAAGACAACATCGGCGACGTCTCCTTGACGGTGAGTGACTAATTTGCAACGTCAGGTCAGGCTAAGCATATTTTTGTGCGTTTCTTGTTTGTATGGCAGGTCTGGACTTCCACTCTCAAGCGAACCATTGAGACTGCCGCTGGATTGCCATACCCGAAATTAACCTGGAAGAGCTTGGACGAGCTCGACGCTGGCGTGTGTGACGGCATGACATATGAAGAGATCGAAGCTGCTTATCCTGAAGATTACGAAGCGCGAGATAACGACAAGTACAATTATCGGTATCAGGGCGTGAGCAGTCTTTCTAGTTGATACAACGACTCGACGAAAGCGCTGAAACATCGATTGAAATGCACTGCTTTTGATTAACAGGGCGAGTCGTACAGAGACGTCGTGGTCCGTCTTGAACCTGTCATCATGGAGCTCGAGCGACAGGAGAACATCCTCCTCGTGTGCCATCAAGCTGTCATTCGATGTCTGTACGCCTACCTTCACGGATTGTCACAAGATGAGCTGCCGTACATCAAAATCCCGCTACATACTGTGATCAAACTCACACCGAAAGCTTTCGGATGCGAAGAGGTTCGTTCATTCTTGTACGGCGGTGCAGGCCAAAAAATCGTTTGTCTGCTTACGCTTTTGTATTGTTGGTGTTGGTGTTGTGCGCGCCTCACTCGCACAGGCTCGATTCACGCTACCTATCGAAGCAGTCGACACTTTCCGACCGCGACCAACTACCGTACCGCTCAAGGAAAAAAAGGCAGACGAATACGTCAGTCCGTCCATGGTTCCTCCAGAAGTCCGCAAGCGTCTGCAAGAAGAAGCGCGCAGACAGGCAGAGGCGGAAGCTGCTGGCCACTTTGGCCAGCATAGCAAAGGATCGAGCGATATAGAGTTCACATCACACACGCCTGACGTGGAGGTCATCAATGAAGATCGCTAAGCTTTCGCACGCAAGGTCATCGATATTCGGCAAGAGGGAAACGGCGTTGCAAATGTCGGAACGAGGCATAGAGTCTGTACAGTAGAGATGAATTTCAAGCTGGTGATGTGCGTCCTATGCGAGTTAAAGCATGTCTGCTTATGGAAAAAAGACACTTTGCACAACAAATAAGCGCTAAAGTGTCAAGAGAAGAGAAAGCGAAAACGTGTCTACACTAGTCGACTCTTCAAGCTCACGTCCAAACAAAAAACGAAGCAGCTAAATCATCTACACTCTCCTGGCTGCCAAGTCGGTAAGACCGGTCAATAGGACAGCCAGGCTCCTTCTGATTTCTTGGCGGCATCGAGAGAGGGCAGCTTGCTTGGAAGTGAGGTAGCGCCAGCGGCTGGTGAAACGCCCGTCTTTGCACCTTGCATGACGTGAACAGAGGCCGAAGTGACCATGTTCGGCCGCTCGACCCGTGTGCGGCGACCCAATTCGTCCACGCCTCCGCTTTGGCGATGATCTTGGAGAGAAGCCAGATTGGCCATTGTACTACTGCGTTTGCGAGAAGCATCGCCCCGGTCGTTTACAGCAGGTCTGGATCCTCCAGCTGCTGGTCTTGCACTGTCCAGGGAAAGCTTGCCTGTGGTCGCACCGCCCTGCAATTCGCTCAGACGCCTGCGATGTCTCGCATCGAGATCGATAATGTCCATCGTCTGAGTACGTGGCAGACTTTGTCGTTTCTGTCCAGCTTGCATTGGTACGTGCGATGCGGCCGGACGAGCAGGCATTACGCCCGTCACGACTCGCTGAACTTGCTGCACAGACCCAGATGACATTGCCCGGCCTGCAGCAAGTGCAGTGGGCATGCCAGACAATCGGCGACTTGGCATACCTGCTGATTCGAGATGCTGAACAGACAGGGGCCTGGCACTGTTGACATTGTTTTGGCTAGCAGAGCGACCATGCATGACTTGAGATGCAGGAATCGTGCCCGTCTGCTGGACTGTGATCATAGAGTAGCGACTGATTGGGCGAGGCGCAGCAAAGGTCGCAGTTGAAGTTCGTCTCGCGTCACCTGGCAACTCGTCGAAGGAAACACTGTGCCTGTGACCAGTTGGTCGGGCTGGTGCAGAAGGCGACGCCGGCCTATCATTCGTGTCCATGTCTGTAGAACGAGACGGTGCAACCATGTTGACTTCAATTGCATCGCTTTGGCTTCCGCTTCTGATACGCGTTCGCATTTGATCAATGCTCTGCCTGATGACCTGAATCTCTTTAAGCGCCTTTTCACGGTCTGCGATTTCTTCCGCAAGGCTTGCAGGGTCACCATCGTTTTTGGGTCCGGGTTCGCGGCTGTCGAAAGACGGCCTGACGTTCGAATTGTGGGACGTTGACGTAGATGCTGGGGATTTGAGTGCTTCTCGATCAAGGTCCGAGAGCTTTGGAACTGGTGGAATGTCCTTGTTTCCGTCTTCAGTATGCATGAAGGATTTCATCTGTGCAAAGAAGCTCTTGTTGCTTTCCGACGTCTTAATTGCGAGACCGGCTTTGTTCCTGTTATCATCGCCCTTCCTCTCGTAGCCCAATGCTGGAAGCAAGAGAGGGGACGAGTTGGATCTAGGCGTATCCAAAGAGGGGCTTTGATTGGACTGATATTGAGGCAACTCGGGAGAATGCTTGTCAAAGTGAGCCTCATCGGGATGCGCTGGTAGGCTTGCAGGAATTGCAAACGGAAAGCGGCGAGAATAGCGATGTTCAAACTTTTCAACGTCGCCATTCATGACGCTTGATATACGACGCGCGGCCTCTTCTTCCTCTTGCAATTTCTTCTCGGAGTCTGTCTTCTTGCCAAGTAGCCTTGCCAGACGCTTTTCGAAAAGGTTGAATAGCCGGATCTGGACGGCAACGCTGATGCAGAACAAGAGCGCGATGAGGCCTAGCTCGATTTGCATCACGCCCGAGATTTGAAAGTGGCCATCCAAGCGAGCGAAGACGCCTTTGAATCCCAGGTTGAGCACAAGGAACTCTTTTAGCCCCGCTGTCGTGAAGCAGTCCTACAGCGCGCAACGTCAGCGTCAAACAAGGCTCCGCAAGAGCGCAGCTGATCTCACAACTCCAATAGCAAAGGCCAGAGCGCCCAAAAAGCTTGTCGATAGTAGCAGAACCATGTCGAAGTATCGCGGAAATAATCCAGCGATGAAGAGAGCCGCACTGAGACTCAGGTAGAGTAGATACCGCGGGCCGATAGCTTTTATCAAGCCGTCGTTGCGCACAGACTGAAGTACGAGTCCGAATACTGGAAATGTTCCGAGAGTCAGTCGCCAGTCGAACTCTGAAGGAGGATGTCCTGGGCGAGCTAGACTTACGAAATCCACCAACGGGTGCTATCAATACCCTGGCACCTCGATGGAAGACCACAGCTCCAATACCGGAGACAACGCCCGCTGCGAGCGCACCAATCACAAAAGCGACTCTGATACCTGTGGATGGTGAATTGATCTGTCTCTCCACGCCAAAATGGAGGACCAGAGCCATTGTCACGGTGGCCATTGTGTACGCTGTGACGATAAAGACAGATAGTCTTGAAGACATTACAGAGTACAGAGTCAAATGTCAGCCTCGAGCTGAGCTTTGCAGGTTCCTCAAAAGCTCACCTCTTGTATGCAGAGCCTGTGATTGCGAGCGCTAAGCCCGAGATGACGAGGATCGCTCCCAAAATGCCGAATGCAGCATCCAGACGAGTGTCCAAAGAGCCAGAGCTATTGTCTACAGTTGGAGCGCCATCTGGAGCGACAGCTGGAGGCATGCTGACAAAGGTCGTCTATTGCAGTCGACCGGCGTGAACGTGTCGGAGGAGCTGCTCCTAGAGCTGGCCTGACTCTCGCTACAAGCGGCTTTTGGCAGCAGCGAGACAGCCAGAGCCGTTGCTCTGCTTGACGACCGCCGGTCGACTTGTCGGTAGTAACTCAATGCGAACGGCCTTGGTCTTCACCCTGTGGACGCTCGTTGCTAGTCTTTTTGAGCAGCGGGCGACTGAAGGTATCGCCACAGCGGTGAAGCCAAGACTAGCTCGAGTCGAGGTGATGCGAGCAGCGAACGCTTGTTGTGTCGAGCTGAATTGAGATACAGCTGGAGTGAAGACAGCTCTCGTGCCCTTGTGCCCCTGTAGAGCAGCCCGTTGTAGCTCCTCCGGAACCGCACACGACGGAGAGCGGTCGGTTCTAGAGAGCTGCGCTACAAAGGGACGGACCAGAGGGGTCCGCTCCGTGCAGCAGCAGAGAAGTAGCGCTTCTTGACGGCCAGCAAGACGTTGGTGAGGTGGATTGATGGCTCTCAAGGCCCGCCGCGCGTGCCTTGTCGAATTTGTTGACCGTCACAAAGTGACTGTTCAGCCGGCCCGTGAAGAGGATGATCGAGGACCAGCTCGCAGGCGGCGTGGAGTTGCTGTGGCTAGTGGTCGACTGAGGAGCGTGGAGAGAGACGACTGTGTCAGAAGGTAAGCAGGAGGTCACATCAGCTTGTCGCATGCAACATAAACCCGCGAACGCGCTTTGGGCGGTGGCGTATACATGGATCAGTGGCGAGTGAATTCACGTGTTTGGCACTATTTGAGTGAAGCGGGCCTTGCCTCGAGAAGGTCAGGTCTGCTCGCGGGTGAAGGGAGTCCCCAATGCTGATGTGTTACAGATGCTATCAGGGCACACTAGTCGGACTTCAGCCAGCGTAGAAAAAGCGAAGAGACCTGTCACTCACATCGCTTTTTAGGACATGCGGAGTGAACATTGTTCCCATTGATTGGCGTAAGGGCCTCATCACTGGCTCGATCTCGTCAGTTCATTCAGCAGGAAGATGTCTCAAAGTTGAGTGCTACAGCTTTGCCTTGGCTGGCTTGCGCCTATAGCCTTTGCCAGCGTTGAGCGCTCCGCCTGCAATTACCGTGAAAGATAATAGTGAAAGGCATGTTGACGATCAGCTAGGCAATCTTCTTCCCATCAGGAACAGGGATGCTCACCATCGGTCTCGATAAAGGATCCGCTGATATGTGCGCCAGCTCGACTCGTCAGGAAGAGAACGAGGCCGCCTATGTCCTCGGGCGTGCCTATCCTGCCCATGGGGTAGTTGTTCGTGATTGCCTCCTTGTTCTGCTGCAAACCATAGGCGGTCATCTTGCTGGCGTATACGCCAGGACAGATTGCATTGACAGTGACATATCGCTTGGCGAGCGTTGCTGCTAGACTCTTGGTGAGGTGCTGTCGTTGGCAAGATTAGAAGAGGTAAAGCTCAGCCTTGACCGAGCGTGTCCAGCTCTGTGGACGTCCAGTCATGAATACCCACGATTGCAGCAGCTTTGGATGTATTGTACGACCACAATCCATGCTCCTCCTCGCCTAAAGCTGTTCCTTCGGCGACAGGATCTAGACCAGCAACCGAGGCAATATTGATGACCCTGCCTGGGTCTGTAGAAGTGAAGCGCATTTTGATCAGCTCACACCAACAAGCGAACAAACGGGTTCCCTTGCTCACCCATGTTGTCCGCATCCTTTTCCAGTAGCGGAGTCAAGGCGACTGTGAGGTAGAACAGACTCTTGACGTTCAAGTCTGTATTTACACAGACCGGTCAGCAGGGAATCAGCCATCGTAATAACACTTCGACGCACCATACACGCGATCCCATCCTGGTATTCAATTAGCGTTAGATCATGCTATGAGAGTGTGAAAGGCAATGCAGCTCGCTCACCTTCTTTCTCTGGTACTTTGTCATATGGAGCGCCCCATGTCCTACAAAAGGCAGCGGTGATAGTCACATTCGCCTTTCAGCTGAGCAACTGACGAGGCTTTCGACAGATGAGCTCACGAGCCGGAATTACTGCAGCCAAGTAAGAACTGTCATCAATATAGACCCATCAGCGAAAAGAATGCCAAAAATACGCACTTGATTAGTATGTGCACTTTGCTGACTCGCTTCTTGATCTCCGCCGCGAGCTTGTCACAGCCGTCCTTGCTCTGTAGGCGGACGTAACGATTTGGTAAGAGATTCAAGGAGCCGACGCATCAGCCAGTCGATCTACAGTGTATGCAATAGCTTGTTGTACGCAAAAGCGCCGAAACCTCACCCCGAGCGTGGCGACCACACTAAGGCAGTGGAACAGACAGATCAGCTATATTCCGGCAGCACAGACGGTCACGACTTACTACTCGCATGAGCCAGGTCCTGCTTGTGTCAGTTTGTCCGCCACCTGCAAACAGAATGTCGCTAAGCGGCGCACTGGCGCTAATAGGCATTGAAATGCCCACCTCCTTGAGCTGCTTCTCTTTCCTTGATGCAATTATGACACGGGCTCCATTCTGTACCAGCGCCGTTGCCATCATGGTACCCAAGCCACTGCCTGATTCCGGGATGAGAGATAAAAGCGAATGCGTTCAGACAAGTACAGGAAAGTATGTAACTGGAGGTACTCACCACCACCAGTGACAACAGCCGTCTTTCCCTTGACATCGACTGTGAAGTGAGCATGGCAAGGCGCGCGAAGCCAGACCCAAAAGCGCGAAGGACGCATCTTTTAGCCGCTTGCCGCCGTTTCAAAGAAGGGCACCATGCAGCTCACATAATTTAGATATGTTCAGTGCCATGACAAGAAACCAACTCTTAGTCTAGGATATCCGGAAAGAGCTGAGCAAGAAGGAAAGACGTTGGAGCCTCTTGAGCTCGGCTTCTTCTAGGCCGGAGGTGGCAAAAGCTTCTCTTGAGAAGCAAGGTGTTGGATATCCCACTCTTACAGAGGTTTAGCAGCATTAGATCTCGCCAACACGTACGAAGATGCATGTGGTTGTCGACAGGTACCATCAGCTGCGGCACAGAGTCGACTTTCGAGCAGTGACTTTCTTCTCCGCCACGTGCTTGGCCACTCTAGCTTGGTGGTCTTGACATGCAGGAAAGGGCAAAGACGCTGCAGGAAGCGCAGATGATTACACTGCCTGCGATGTGAGATTTTGTGCACTAATCTCAGGGTGAGACCGCTCAGTGCGACCTCGATGAGACTACCACAGTGCGAGCCAACGGTCAAAGCCCTGCGCGCCCAGAAGACAAAGGCGAACGTACACCGCTTCTTGACCTCCTGTCTGAGCGGTCTCGAGCAGTGGTCACTGCTATACTACGTTTCTCCAAGGCTGGACGGTATAGAATGCCATACCTTGTGAGGCCCCCCTCGTAGCAAGGCCTCGGACAAGCCAGGCCTCCACCTTCGAGACTTCGCGCTGGCCGCTAGCACGGGTCGCAAGGATGGGCATCACAGCGTCGACGGACAGGCACGCCTCGCGCTACTCGCTCTACGAAGACAATCTGCGCGTCAGGCTAGAGTCGCTATCGTTGACGCGCCAGCAACAGCACGGGCCTGACCTGCCGCCGCCGCCTGCTGCATCACATTTGTTGCTGCGCGTATCGCGGTGGGCAGACGGCAACAGCAGCGAAGCACAGGACCTGGCCTTCGAGACGGATGTCGTGGACGGACCCGGGGATGATGCTAGGCAGGGCTCTGCACGAGCAATTGACGATTCTGGCGTTGCTGCAGCGTCTAAGGACGCGCCTGAAGCCCTCGATCACGTCCGTCACGACTTCGACAGCAAAAGTCCCAGCTTCGAGCTATCGTGGATAGCAGATCCTGCCGCGAAGCCCAAGACACCTCGGACCTCTTACATTCGCGTACCTGCGTCCCGTTCCTCGGATGAGTTCTCTGTTGCATTCTCGCTGGATCTCGTCGACGAGACCCTTCGGACAGCAACATTGTCCGTGGCATGTGCCAAGGACGCGGAGCACTTGATTTATATACTAGCAGAACGGAAACGGCGGAATGTGAGTTTCGTAAAGAGTAGAAAAAAGCGGTGATGATCAGCTGATGCGCCTATGGTTTCAAGATGCAGCACCACCCCGCCCTAACACATATAGGAGACAAGGAGGTGGACCCCCATGACAAGGGAAGTCGAATGCGCTTTAGCTGGAACATCCCGGAAGCCTCATTCAAAAAGAGGTTTCCCTCCTCCTCAACCCATGGCAGCCATCCTCGTGCTATTTCGCAGCCCGACGAACCCTTCGATGGCAGTGGAGCACGTTTTATCGCTCTGCTTTGTTACGTACCGAGTACGGACTCTTTTGTGACTCTGCTTGGATTTTCAATCTGGTTAGACAGTCCTTACGAAGGGACAACAGTCGTGGGACATGCACATCCGGCCTCAACACCCCAGCTCATGGCTCATCATGCAGCTTTCCCTTCTATGGAGGGGCCCGCGCCTCTGCCTGGCACAAGCAAAGACATGCCCTTTGGCCTGACATGGTCGTCAGGCAACCACCGAGCTCCTTCGGGCGACTGTCACAAGTCAGAGTATGTGCAAGCAGTCGGTCCGTCTTCTCTACCGGAGCCGTCGCACTTCCCAGCGCAGATCTCGCAGCAGCGCAGCCATGGCCCCATCGAATTTCTGTCCCCCAAGCCTACCAGGCCGTCAGCTGCGGCTTCGACCTCAGCAACAAGCTCTGCTTCGTTGTACAAGCGGACAAGCTGGCAGCCCGAAGCATCCACGAGCTTCGTGCGGCAGAAACGACTGAGCTTCAATAGCGATACGTCTTACCAAGCTTACAGCTCGCATATGCCTGTTCCAAGCTCCGCAATCGGATTAGGCAGATCCGTCTCGCCCGGCTTGTCAGACGATGGCCCGCCACGGTCCACCACAGCAGCGACGCACGGGCACGCCGGCCGGCCCGTCCCACAAAGGTCTTCCACTTCTCCTCATATCGGACAAATGACATCGCCCAACTCCCAGCGCTCGGCCCAGGACTCTTCAGGTGGAATCACATTTCCGACTATGCACACCGCCGTGGACCGCTCGCCGCAATTGCGAGAGCCTTTTGTGCTACCTGGCTTGGAGCCTCTTGAAGACATTCCTGAAGACGGTCCGCTATTCAGGGCGCACTGCAAGGCGATGGAAGACCGTGCTTATTATCTTCGACGCAGCTTGAAGCATTTCGTCAAAGCTTCAGAAGCCGTATTGACAGCTATGCGAGCCCTCGATGACGCCGAAAGCACGTTCGATTTCGCCATTCACCACCTTAATGACAATTGTCCTGAAGCTGTTCGAGCTCTCAACATCGTCTACTGGGACTTGGCTCGGAAGATTCAAGGCTTTGCCCGCAAAGAAGGAATTCTTCGGCTGGAGGACCTGCTCGTTGAACCACTGCGACGCATGATCACAGTACTGAAGGCTGCCGAGACCAAACGCAAAGCCTTTGAGCAAGAGTCAAAGCTGTATTACGAGCATGTATCCAGAGTAAGCTGCTCACTCGACTACAGCCCACTTGGCGTGGCGTAAGCTGAGCTTTTGATATTCTCAGTATCTCGCCGTTAAAACAGACAGCACGACCTCAGAAGGCCGGAGCAAAGCGAGCGCCACGGACGAGAAGCACAAGACCAAGAAGGACCGCTACACCGTCGCCCGTATAGACTACTTCAACTCCTTGCAAGACCTCGCGATTTTCAAGGAGTCTTCTACTTTGGCCATTCTAACACATTACGTGCATTCATTGCACGATATACACGTCGCATCCGGTCGTGACATTGACCTGTCAAGTGACTCTCTCAACGAACTCGATCTGCAGATTGACTCGTTATTTGCTCAAATTGAGGCGCGGAAAGCCGAGATTGAGAACCGACGGAGGCACACCGAGACGCAACTTGCCATGCAACGACCGTCAGTCATAGACGCGCAGCAGCAGTACAACATCAGCCGCAAGTCGATGGATGTACTTTCGGCCAACCGCGCCGCCTTCAGCCCGCCGCAACCTGCTCCTGCCCTACCTATCTCGGCAAGACCGGACGATATGGGTAGCTTGCCAGGGACGCCTGCAGCGCCAATGCCCTTGGACTCGCCCTCAGCACTTGCCCTTGCAAACGAGCCTGTGCTGCACACTCGCCGCATGTCTGCGTTAGAACCCGTTGCTGGTCAGCTCCGCCGCAAAGAGGGCTTCTTGTGGGTTAATGGCCGACCAATCACTCATCAGAGCAGCGTAGATAGCGTCAAGCAGTGGGACAAGCATTGGGTAGTCTTAGCCGGAGGACAACTGTGCGAATATCTCGACGATAAGTTGGATCTGAGCGCTACACCTATAAATCTTCGATTTGCAACTGTACGGGAAGCGAGGACTCAAGACAGGCGGTTTGCTTTTGAGGTCATCACGCCTGCTCTCAGGCGAATCTATCAGGCCACTTCAACTGAGGAGGCGCAATCCTGGCTCAAGACGATTGCAAACGTGATACAGTCGCTGTTGGACGGGTAAGCGATCTTAGGCAAGATCTGTGTGCTCTTGTACACTGCATTGGCTGATCGAGAGTATGAAGCACTTCCTCCGTCAGGCACATCATGCGGCAAGGATCGGAAGAAGCCTCACTTGGCTTGCCGGCCGGCCTGGGTCTTGGACTTTTCGCTGGCAAGTCAAGCGAAGCTTTGGCGACCTCTGGGACATCTGACCATCCAAGCGCCAGCGATAACGTCCGAGCGGCTCTGGCGAAGCTCAATAGACCCCTTCAACGGCGGTCTTCAGGAAAGCATAGCAAGCGCGAGTCGGTCTCGGCAATGGTACAGAACCTTACCTCTAACGTTTGGCGTCGAGACAAAGATGCCGGTCAACCGTTAGCGACATTACTTGAAGCTAGCCAATCGATGTCCTCGTTCTTCAACGATGCAAAGTCTGGAACACCATCCGGTCATGGAAAATTTGCTTCAACTACGCCGGACAAGTATGTTTCGAGAGTACCAGCAGCTGCAAACGGACATAGTACGTCTCCACCAAGGAGCGCTGCTGAACTCGACGAGGGCATCGCAGTCGCTGTGAACACAGCTTTTGGTCCAGTCAAGACTGCCTCTTCTGGCCGAGAGTCAAAGGTCGAGAATGCCAAAGAGCTTCTCCGTCTGACTAGATTACCGGAGAATAGATACTGTGCCGACTGCGGTGCACACGATCCCCGTTGGGCATCTTGGAACTTGGGCATATTCATCTGCATCCGCTGCAGCGGAATACACCGCGGTCTGGGCACACATGTAAGCCTTTTGATGTACCTCATTGTGCATAGCTGAAGAATGTATGCACATGCGCAGATTTCGAAAGTACGCAGCGTTGACCTGGACGATTGGACAAATGAGCAATTGGAGAGCGTACGTACTATAGGCAACTCTCGAGGACGGGAGCGCTGGGAGCCGCCAGACCTGCCGAATGAGATGCGTGCCGACGAGTAAGCTGGTGGAGGTTCAGCGCAAGTCTCGAAGTGGTCCATCTGATCCTTTCCTCACATGCAGGAATATTGCGAACCTTATCAAGCTGAAATACAGTGAAAGACGATGGTATAGGGATGAAAGTGTGGCTGCCAATGGATTGGCCATGTAGCAAGCTGGCCGTATTGTCGGGGGCAAAGGGTTCGGCCAAAAGGCAGACAACGAGATTTATCCGACTGAAAACAAGGCAAGAAATCATAAAATTCGCGGTATGCATCACGGAGCTGCACGCGTGGTAATGCTTGCCATTGAAAGCGATTGCTGACGGACATACAGAACACCAAATTCCTTTGTCGTGAATACTGACTGCAATACAGAGGAGCGGAATTTCTAATAAAACCCTGTAGACATGGGCATTTGCATCGGTGCTTGCATCCCTCCATTCATTTGAGGAGGCCCGCCGGCGATCATGAGCCGTTGATTGCCCAGAAGAATGGGCGCATCGCTTTCCTCCTTCTCCTTCTTCTCGTCTTTTGCAGACAGCTTGGAGACCAGCTCCTCTAGCGCAGCAAGGCGGTTGTATTGCTCGCGTTGCACATTCAGGCTGTATGGCATGACGAAATCGTTGAGACCGTGTCGCCATGAAAGCTCTTGCACGTAATCTGGACGGAGCAGATCGTAACAAATGAACACTGCATATCAAAGTCAGCTTTGTCAACCGTGGCCTCCGTGAGGGTAAGGATCGAACTAGACTCACAGCATGCTGTGAAGCACTCTCGATTGCCGAGGGCAACGAAGTACTCGAGGATCTCCTCCGCTCGCTCGCGACCTTGCGACTCGGCCGTTGCGATGATGGCATCCTTGTATAGCCTGTCCGCTTTGGACAGGTCTACAGCCTCGTCCCATTTGCCAGACTTCTTGTACAGGTGGTGTGCTACACGGCGGAAGTCCAGCAAGTCATGCTTCTCTAAGCGTGATGCTAGACTGGAGGTGTCAAAGTTGGTATTGGTGTCGATCGCGTCTCGTAGCGTTTGCGCATCCTCCTCTTCAATCAGCAAGTCGAACCAGGCATTGTTGACGGCCTCAATGTCCAGCTTTTGAATGGCAAGCAAGTAGGACTTGACCAATGGCAGGTGGTCGTGCTTGCCAATGAGCTTGACAACTCGCGAATGGTCGATGCGCGGGCTAAGTGCGGTGAGAAGATCGGTCAACAGCATTGGCTGTTGCTCGATGTAAAAGTCTATCGACCGGTAGTAAATTTCGAGATTTGCTACCTTCACCACGATATCCTTGAACTGATTGTGGTCGAATGCATCTGCAGGATGCTCCATCATTCTGAGGGCTGCATTGTCGAACTCGTCATATTTGACGTATAGAAAGACCAGCTCGGCCCAGAGGTGAGCCTTCTCGGCAGCGGAAATGACTTTGGGAATGTTAATCCGGGACCAGAAGAGCTTGAGGTGCTCCATGAGCGACTGGGGACGGTACTTCGCGTACAAGATAGCCAGCTCTGTGAACATGCCCATGTGCGCACGCTCTAGGCCGAGACCAGCTTCCAGAAGAGACATGAGCTCTTCAAAGTATCCGCGGTTCTCGTACAGGCGAACAAGCGACTAGCAGGAGGGAAGGTTTCATCAGCTCTGCGGTCGCAACGTCATTGTCGAAACAAGATCACCTGTAGCTCCTCGGCATGGACGATCAAATTGAGACCACAGATCTGTGCAAGGCGGAATTCTTTCTTGTCCACACACGCAGCATTGACCTGTTTCCACACCCTGCATGAAGTTGTCAGTGCAGTTCGATAATTTGGCAAGGAACGCTCCCATCCTACTGAGTGTTGCCGGCCTTCCTGGCAGCATCGACGGCTGCCTGATTCTCGCCAAGGTAAATAAGGGTGGTAGCCAATCTAGCCCAGTTCGAAATGCTCGAGAACAGCAGTCTGGCGGCTTCGTAAAGGCTGGCTTCGAAGGCTTGCTCTCCTGCTGTGAGCAGATCGGCAACGTTGGTCATACCGAGGAAGTCTTCCATGTCCGACAAGCGGTCAGTCTTGGCGTAGGCGACAACCAACTCGGTGTCGATTCGAGGTTCCCTCAGACTCTTGCGAGCCATCTGCAGATAGCGGACGAGGTCGTCGTGCTTGCCAGCGCGTTCTGCTGTCTCGATGACTTCGGCGTAGTTGGCCGCGTCTCCAGCCTTAACATAGGAGTCTGTCAGGCAAGAGCATCAGCTACGATTGACAGATGACCACGACGCTGATCTTACCAATAGCATCCTTGATGCGAAGACCATCAAGCTGAGCTTTGCCCAATCGACTCCAGACCGCGGGTTCGTTGACTTTATTGGCATACTGATATGCCCGATCAATACTGACAATGTACTCCACAAGCACATTCATCGCGTCTGTGTGCATCTGGTGCTTCTTGTAGAGAGTAAATGCTTCCTCGTAAAGCTGGTTCTCAACAGCGATACCGGCAATTTCTTGCACGTCAAAGCCTTCGACCTTGTCAATGTAGCCCATGACGCGACCTTTGTCTGATCGGATAGCAGTGAGCATAAGAAGCTTCTTGAGGTTCGCATTGTCGCTGAAGGATGATGGCTCAAGAACAATCTTCTCCAATAGTTCGATGAGCTCGCCCGGGAGGTCTGCAGCGAAAAAGGCCTTGACTGTGACGGAGACGTCTTCAGGATCGTTCGACTCCGGTACAGCTGTAGCGACTACCTGATCAATGAGCGCACGGCGATGCATGTTTTCCTTGTTGAGGACTGATGTCCACAAGTCAAGCTGCCTGCGCTTGACCAGGTACCTAGCCTGATGTTTGAACATGGCGTTCTCATTTGTAATGGCAATTAACTCCTGATCACAGAAGCCCTTGGCGTAGGCAATGTACGCAAGGTACGGGTCGCGCTTCTCGCAGTATTTGCCCACTATCAGCGGGTCATAGACCTGCGGAGAGAAAATTAGCTGTTGTAGAAGGCCTAGTCTATCGGTAACCTCACGTTGTTCTCCTTGAGGAAGGCCTCTGGATTGTTGTTGCTGTCGATGTAGATCTTGGCAATCGCGTTGTAGATTGCGGGCTCTTGCTGACCAGCTGCTATCTTTGACTCGAGGAAGGGGAGGATGAGCTTGAGGCGATTGCGCTTTTCTACTTCGTCTACCAGCTCATCAATGGACATGGGACCCGTGACAGAGCTGAGCAGCTGCTTGATGGTGTTCTCGTCGCAGTCCACATCGAGGAGACCGCCCACAACTTGCGGCGTTCGGGCAGAGTTGACACGTTGGACGTAGACTTCGATGAAATTCTGCAAGCCATTCTGATACAGATAAAGCACGAGGTCGTGTACAAATCCGAAACGGTCGCAAACGATGATGAGAGGCAACTGATCGGACAGTTTCGCCTCCTTGAGGAAGTTCTTGACTTTTTCGGGATTGTAGTGATTTGACTCGCGACAGACGCGCTCTACCTCGCGGATCTGACCTGTACGAGTTGCCGCCTGGATGTACTTGAATTGCACCTCGGAATCTTCGCTGATATTGACGATAGAGCCCAGATAGTAATAGAGACCTGGATGTACGTCGTAAGTTTGTTTCATAGTGCTACGGCATGCAAGGAGTTGGTCCTTACCTTCAAAGGTCTTGAATGACTCGAACATTTCGATGAGCTTGATAGGACCCACGAGATCAGAATACTTTGTAGCGGCTTGCACCACTACTTGCAGATTCTGTCGAATGTTGACGCGAAGCATCTCCTTCATGCACTCTAGCGTGTTTTCGACCGTGAGCTTGCCGAAATAGTTGACCAGCCACTGCATCCGAAAAGTCAGTACAGCGCCAGCTTGCAGGAGAGGCACTGCTTACATCAGCATTGAAGAGGTTCGTGTGCACGATGACGCGCTTAATGTCGGTCATGTCCTCGTAGTGCTCGAGAGCCTGTGCCATATTGTCAGCCTTGCCGGATTCACGGTGTCCGTGCGCAGAGCCTACCTTCTGCATGAGGCCAGCTTTCTCGCAAAGATTGGCGATACGCGGGCGGTCGTAATGGCTGAACATCTCGTTACCCAGGATAGCGTCAGCTACTTGAGGTGCGTTCATGAGGTTCATTTCCAGCAAACGCGTTTGCAGATGTCCCTGCTCTGGCTTATTTTCTTTGAGGGCTTCAAGCAGGAATTGCGTAGCTTGCTGCGTCATGTTCTGACTAGCAAAGATGTCCATGACGCGCTCGAGGTCGATGAGAGGTCCGCTCTCGTTCTGAACCAGCATCGTTGCAAATTCATTGGCTTGATCTGGGTTGGTCCGCGCAATATGTTGAAGGAGGTTTGGATAGTCGGGCGTGTAGCCTACGCGCTGCGCATAGACCACAATCTTGTTGTACTGTCCGGTTTCTGCGAAGCACGCAATCGCCTTGTTGGGCACGTTCGCCCGAAGATAGACAGACAAAGCGAGCGTCATGTCATGTTGACGAACGATGTCTCCCAGCTCCTCAGAACAGTCGATCTAGAAATGATGTCAGCATGGAGGTGTGTCCCGCAATATGCAGAACTTACCTTGTCCTCCTTCAGCCACTTTTCTAGCAACTGTTTCCTGCCTTGAACGAGCACTGGTCGGGCAAGTTCGAGAGACTCGTAGCGATTGAGCTTGCCACGCTCGAGCAGAATACCAAAGTACTGCAGAATAGGACTCATTTGACCAGGCTGCACAGGCACCTGCTTGAATTGCTCGATGGTCTGCTGGGTCCGCAGGATGCCTCGTGGAGAGTTGGCAGCGACTTTGGCTGCTTCACTGTACTGGCTGCTCTGGAAGAGTGATGTGAATTGTCGCTGATAAAGATCATCGGCACCAGGTAGATTGGCTCGAGAAGCCAACTTGATGGCGAGGTCGGTGTTGTTCAAGGTCCGCAGGATGTACGGAATGACTGTCTCATCGTCGACGGAGACGGATAAAACCTGTGGCAAGACGCACGTCAAGCGAATGCCCTACAACAATGCAAACAGAGGGTTGCCGCACCTGTCCTTTTCTATTCACGCCGATGATGCCGCTGGTGGCTTCATGTTCACATGTTACGAAGATCGTTTCTCCCGAAATACGATTCATGTACAGACATGTGCCTGTCTCCAAATCGTAAAGATGGATGAACCCATACTTTGTGACCAGGTAAACAACGCCGTATCTGTCGCAGAGGAATGTTCAATGCCGTTGATGATAGCAGCAAGAATCAGGCTCACCTTTGCGAGACCTGCATGGCCACTGGGAAGTCGTTTGTCGCCTCTGCAGGGAAGAAAACGTCGACTTGCTTCTTGGCGAATGTCGGTCCATTTGGCGCCTTGTCAATTTCTACAATATGCAACTGCAACATTTGGAGCAAATGGCGTCATTGGACAGTCCTCGACGCTGGGGCCTGAATAGATTTCGCACCTTGGCACCTGTCGCTGTTCGATTGGCAAAGGTGAAGAGCTTGGTCTCAACTGAGGCATTCTCCAGCTTGATGTTGGCGAAGGCAGCGGCGTGTCCTTCGATAGGTTGAGACACATTGCGTTCCCTCGAATAAAGCTGCAAGCTTCCCTTGACTTTAAATCCATCTGGCGAGGGATTGGTAGCGATGCCGACCAAGACAAGCCACTTCTCATCGCTCGAACACCGATAGTTGATGATCTGATGCGCAGCAAGATTGGCGTGTCTGTCGAACACTTTCTGCGGAGGCGAGTCGCCGCTGCCAGCCCAGTGATAGACGGCGGTATCGGTGACTACACCCAAGGTGCTGTCGTTGATCCATTTCCAGAATGAGATATCTTCGTGCATCAAGTGTGACTTCACCTTCGCTTTCGCCTCACTGTGGAGTGGGCAAGCTGATCAGCAGAGAAGAGACGCAGAGTCGAATGCTGACGTTTGGACGCACATATTGAAGATCTGTAGCTGCCGTTGAGCTTTATTGAAACGAGGGGCCAATACCGCAGGCGTCAGCTTCATATGTTCTCTGAGGTGTGCGAGCTTGATATCGCATCTCAGAATCAGACACTCCACAAACAAGATTCTTGCCTCATCCGAGTGCGGACAGATGATCTCATTTGCGCTATTCTACTCACCTCGAAGCGCTATGATCTTCTCATGCGGGTGCATAATGGCGGACTCTGCGCTAATGGGGCGGCGAATGACATTGTTGGCATCGGCAAGGTCAACGATGACAACCTCCTTCTTTTGAGCAGAGTCTTCTCTGGCGCAGATGAATTTGTCGCTCTCCATTGTCAAAGTGTTGAAGCTGATAGCTGTGGGCTGGATCCCAACAGCTGAGAGCTGCCGTCATGGAAGGCACGCGAGCGCGCGAGCGCGGAACAGAGCACATAGGTTAGGAAGGCGCGACAACGTCAAGCACAGTGCTGCAAGGGCTACAATAGACTCACCTGAAGGTGCTCTGTGAACTGGATTGGTCTGATATGCATGCCCGCCGTATGCAATAGATGGTCGTCCGACAGTAGTCGTGACATTGTCGCAGGCCTCACATCAGCGTCTCGACAGCAGGAACAGGCACCACTTGGCCGACTGACCTGTCCGCCATATTGATAGATAGCCTTGGTCTAGCGTTGTGGCTCGGGTGTCGAGTTGCTCAGCTTTCGCTGGCTGGACGATTGTGTCCTGTCCTGTCCCGCGCGGCCTTGCGCGTTTTGGAGGGAGCCGGCGCTTCTCGCCAGACAGACTGTAGCGCGTGGATGAGCTGCTCGGAGTCCGCGTGCAGCGAGTACTCGGATGCGTCGATGCTCCTGACGTGTCTCGACTGGGCTGTCGAGAGGTGTAGGTTCGCAGGGAAGAAGCGGTCATGCGCTGGGACGCTCACCACCGCTGGCAGCCACTCGCTCTCCGTCTTTCCCAAGCATCCGCTGCAAGCACGACCCTCACAGCTCGCATAACGCGCACTTGCCCGTCTTATCAGCATTTCCTCACTGCGGTGCCTACAGCTGCGTCTTCCAGCTGACACGTCGCCACAGCCGCGAGCAGCATGCAGAATCAGAGAAGTGGTGCATGACTGGGGCTGGCGAGAGCATCGCAGATAGGGTGTCAAGTGAGCAAGAGCTGATAGGGCTGGCGGTCTGCAGCATAGTTAGAGTGGCTGGCCGCCTTTGCGAGCACCGAGTCAAGAACGACATATCTCGTGAAACTGCTCAATATCTTATATAGTAGTGTGTAAGCCCTAGTCGACAAAGGAAGACTAATGCTACAGCTTGTATTGGCGTAATGAACGCTTGCATAGGGGATGGAAATCTAGAGCATTGCCAGGCTATCGAGAAAATGACAAATAACTGAGAGCAGGGATAGATACGATCTAGGGGCGGTAAAGCAAGTATTCTGGAATCGTTGAGACATTCTACGTACTGACATCAAGAGTGCGTCATCATAGCAATATCGTGGTCGCGTGTTTGGGTTCTGTGACCGAGTCGTAACCGATTGGAGCCAAAACATACTGGAGCCAAAACATACTGGAGCCAAAACATACTGGAGCCAAAACATACTGGAAACAACATGGTTGAATAGGAGAGGCGGGTGACCCGTAGCGTGGAGCCACCAGTTTAGACAGCGAGTCGTTATTGTTTGCTTGCGTACTTCATCTTTGGCTTCGTCAATGCGAAAAAGGTTCGTCTTCACTCGAGCTCAGGTCCGTTGTCATTGGAGACTCTGCGTCGTGACCCGGATAATGGGTGCCAGGGTAGCTGGTAAAGAAGCGGCCGGAGCCCTGGTGTTTTGTGGAAGAGAAAGGCGGCGAAGACAGATTGAGCGAGTTACGGTCGTTGAGAGCCAGCGAAAAATCGCCAGATTGGTACGAAGTGTTGGAGTTTGAGTCATCGGTGCGTGACAGAGAGGACGGCGAGGGAGCATAGGAGGATAAGCCAAGTAAGCCATTTGGGTCAACATTGAAATCATGTTTGCCATCCCCAATCATGGCCATAGTCTTTGCGGATGCATGAGTAGGATAGGGTAGCATGTAGGCGGCGGTGCTCAAGCTATTGTCGAGTGGAAAGCCGTGTCCTACCGTAGAGGAGGGAGTGACGGGAGCCGACCACTGGGGTTGGTGATCAGTCTCCCAATCAAGGGTGGAGCGGGAGGTTGGGGAGGAGGCGAAAGACTGAGTGCCTACCAGACCTGTGGCGGTATTCGAGCCGTAGAACAAACCGCCATATTGAGAGTGGAAATCACCACCAGCAAAGGGGTGTCGAGCTGGAGCCTCAAACTGAGACGTGATTCACGACATTGAGTCAGGATTGTAAATCGTGTAGCCAGCGGTAAACGGCCCCGAGGTCGGGTATTGAGGTGAAGGATATGGATGCCCAGGCATCATTGCATAGTGTGCGGACACGGTCGAGTACGGTGGGACCATTTGAGGGTAGGGTGAATGCCGTAACGACGAGACCGGTGGCATGTGCGGGGAGTATGCGCGAGCAGTAGCGTGGGGCACATCATCGTAGATGGTAGGCAAGGGATGGAGCGCATACGACAACTATGCGTCAGCGTTGATTCAGTCAGGAACGTTCAAACCCAATCATCGCCAAGTCCCAGAAGCCATATAATGCAAACTCACAGGTCCTTCAGCAGCCATTCCACCACCAAACAGAGCTCGAGAAGCATCCGGGGCAGTGTGTCGTCTCAGGTGAGTCATATAGGGAGCATGACCGTCGGCATGCTCGGCGGACCTCAGGTGAGGATATTGCTGATCCTGACCCTGGTTTTGCTGACCGAAAGCACCGGCAGGGCCACCCACCAGGCCAGTCGGCACAGGTGCGTGGGAGTCTGCGATGCTGGTGATACCCCTCAGAGACCGAGGAGCTTTCTCCGTGCTGAAGTCACCGTCGCTGTCATTTGGAGTGTAGGAAGAGTCGCCTCTGCCAGAAGCAGCGCTTGTATTGCCGTCCCTGTCTGTGTCGGAACCATTGCCGTTGCCGGAGAAGGGTGATCCCAGCTCTGCTTTGATCTGAGCACTGGTGGCAGACGACGAGTTTCGAGTGGCCACCGAAGGTCTCGTCGAGCGCGTGAGCATAGGCGAAGCTGGCTCAGCCGACTGCAGAGCAGAAGCGATATAATACAAACTCAGTAAAGGCGCTTTTTGCTTTCGCGCGCCACAGAAAGAATACTGGGCTTTCAAGCACTCGTTTGCGTGCAATGAAAGACCGACTCACCGACTTGAGGCCAACCCGAGCACCGCGAGTCCTCCTTCGGTTTGGCAGAAGACCTTGAGAAGCCCTCTCATGGGCAGCTAGCTCGAGTGTGCAGAGTACCTTGAGAGGATGATTATCGTCCAGGTACACGCACTATATAAACAGAAGCAGGAATACGTCAGTAAACCTCACGAGCACAAATTCCACCTCTAAATTTGCCGACCTTGCGGAAGTGATCTCTGATGGTGATGGGCCTCTTGAGAGAGCTAGTTCCGGCTCGGTAGGCACATCGACGGTCGCAGACTTGAGCCTTGAGCCTGTTGTAAATCCGGCACATCAGAACGCTGTTCCTTCAAGCCAGCTACGAGCATGCTTACCACTGATTCGAATGAGGATGCAGAGCTCGGAAAGCCGGACTTGCGAGACTACCATCCTTTTCCCAGGCCATGATCATTGTGTTGGGAGGGAAGACCATCTTGATGGCGCCAGGCAGTGGCATCGCCTGCAAGGCTCTGGCGTTGCCGATCTCATACAGGGACGCATCTGGAGGAGACCAGATGTATTCCTCGCGATTGACATTGGTCTCAACCTGACTGAGGATGTTGGGATCAATGGTATCCAGTGGGCAAGTCACAATGCCTGGGAAGTTGGAGAACATGCCGCCATTGGCATTGCCGTGTCCAGCTTGTGCATGTCCATTGTTTGCACCTGTCGTAGAAACTTAGCAGTGACCACATAATGAAGAACCAGCAAAGCATGAAATAGCCTACCTCCAAACACCCAAGGAGAGGACGAGTAATTGGCAGAGGCGCTCACGGGCGAACCGGCGCTAGACTGACCAGAGTCGGCAAAGCCGCTTGTCATTGGCGTACCCTGTCGAGGGAAGCGACGTGTAGCCATGGATAGAAGATCGGCGAGAACGGAAAGCAGAGAAATGTAAAGGAGCCAAACAGAGAGCGCGAGCAAACGTTTCGCCATGTCAATTCCGGCGAAGTTGTACGACAGTAGGACAGTCGAGGCGGTGCATGCAAAATTCGATGTTCGTGTTCAGCAGCAATCAAGCGAAATAGAGTGAAAACAATCAGTCAGCGTCATTCGCTTCTAGGAGTTGTTTGTGCATTGCATTGTTCCCCACTTACGGGTCCTCCTCTGAACTGTACAGCACCGTGGAAATCGTTTGGGCTGCTCCACATGCCAGGTGAATCAAAGCTGTTTCCTGCCGATGAGAACAGCGAGACGTTCTGCGGGTTTGCGCCCATCGATGGAGACGGTGGGAGGTTGAAATCGCCAGTACCGAGTCCACCGTCGCTAGTGTTGCCGTTGCCGCCGTCGGATGCGGTCAAGATCTTGAGTGCCTTGTTCTTCATCGTTGGATGAGCTCGCAGCTGTGCTAGCAACGTGTAAACCAGATTGGGGTGCTCGACCATTTTCTTGATCGTGCTAGGCCAGGGGCATGTCACCCAGAATTCGGCGCCAGGTCCAGGCACAGCGGAGGCCTCTGCGCCATCGCCCGAGCTTTGGTAGCCCTTGCCATTTAGCTGATCGCTGGATGCTCCTTCTGCAACTCCACCAGCTACTGCACTGCCCTCTCGAGCGCGTGCACCTACAGCCACCTGGATGTACAGGTTCTGCTGATTGCTAGATGTGGGAGTGCCTTGAAAGAACGAGGTATCAAGGCTGAGGCTGCCATTGCGATTTGCTGCAGGAGTAGGCGAAGAGAGCGCAGTAGCAGGAGCCGAGTGAGTTGCGACACCTCCATCAGTCGAGGCGGTGTAGACTGCTGGCGACGAAGCGGAGTGAACAAGAGCAGGGGAGACGAGCGATGAAAAGCTCGGCAGGCCATGATTTGGAGGCGGGCTTTGCGAGTGCATGAAACTCATCGAGGCAGTCCCGTTGATCAATGTAGGCGAGGTGGCTGCGCTGCCAGTCGTGTCCATCGTGCCGCTGTTGCTGCGATTGAGGATGCTTGCGCCAGCAGTCGATCGATATGCCTGCAGGATAGCAGTGATTTTTGATTGGTGAGATGGAGATCAGAGATGGTGCAGTCGAGGTAGTCGAGGTCGAGCGGTTATGCAGAGCAGGCGGTGCGATGTAGAGGAGGAGGTGGTATGATTGAACAACAATCGAGTCAGCAGCTGAGCGCTTGATATGCAGTGATATCTTTTGATAGAGGGTTATGCGTTTGAAGACCAAAGCCTGGGGTACTGGGGTGGTAGGTGCAGGCTTGATAGAAGGGTAACGAGAGGAGGAACTCGAGAGTCGAAAGAGAGCGAGGGTGTGTCTGACGAAAAAGCAGACGAGCCGTACAAAAGACGGCGCTGCAGCCAGGGGGAGCGCGAGCAGCTTGCGAGGCTATGCACCCTACTGGCGACCAGCCAGCTCTGAGCATCAAGAGAGTTGACCTCGTCTAGCAAGGGATAGAAGACAAGGCAGCGAAAAGGACGAGTGACTGAGGACAGGGTCCTCGATAAAGAGGACAATAGAGGTGTAATGCTTGGTGGCGAAAGATGGAGTGGAGCCGATGGAAGACGAAGAGGGAGAGAAGCAGCTTCCACGTACAGAGCTGCGCATGGTCACGGAGGCTTGCATCACCCAAGAGGCCGAGTCTGGTTGTCAAAAGTCGCTGCGGTCGTATGATT
Source organism: Cystobasidiaceae sp. HBUAS51001 (assembly GCA_003351005.1). Taxonomy (NCBI): domain Eukaryota; kingdom Fungi; phylum Basidiomycota; class Cystobasidiomycetes; order Cystobasidiales; family Cystobasidiaceae; species Cystobasidiaceae sp. HBUAS51001. The sequence goes on along the minus strand of QOZY01000003.1, from coordinate 1,509,042 downwards.
CGTGCTGCTTCGTGAATGCACTGCTTGATGGCACGCAAGCGCGGCAGAAGGGAGGGAAATAGGACAAGGCGTTCAGACGAATCCATGCTAGCGATTAGCCGGTAATGAGTAGCTCACCTCGTGTATGCTGTACTTTGAGCGAGTCGTAGGTCGTGATGTTCGTCGTGCTGTTACGCCTGGCCACGCGCTGGACGGGCTGCACGCACGAGGGTGGCAAGCAAGAGGTGGAGGTTGCAGATGCACAGCAAGACAGCAAGGCTCAGCGTCAGCAAGGACAGCCAATCTGATGGACAGTCAGACGGGGACATGAACCTACAGTGTCGCACTACAGAGCTCTGCTCGACAAGCCCCGCCTTGACGTGCTCTCAGAGCAGCGAAGGACGACTTCTGTCGAACGAGACTGCTTGTCCAGCGAGCTTTCGGTGCAAGGCAGGAGGAGGTTGGAGAGAGGAGAAGAGGGACGCGCAAAGCACTAGCTGAGTGAGGCGCAGGAACGAGGCACGAGGGCGGCACTCGCGCTTTGCGCACTGGCTTTGCCTTCCTGTCGAGTCGAGGACAAAAGAGACGCGAGGACGGCCAGTCAAGGTGGAGACCAAAGGACGCGCGCAGAAGAGCGCAAGGACCAGCCAGCGCGAGTGAGGGCTGATCTCCAGATCCAACGAGCTGCGCTACTGCGCTTGCTCGCCGCGGTCTCTCTTTATCAACGAGTCCGCTACTGAACTGAAGAAAGATTCCAAGTCACTCTCGTGCGCTATCTCAACCGCCGCGAAGGCCGCAGCGGGCCTTCGTAGGTGCTCGCGACGCGACAAGACACTCACGAGACACCCAAGAGACGCGTCGTTGGAGAGTCTCTGCCGCTTCAGTCTATCGTAACTGTCGTGTACAGCGGGAGGCAGCCGGGATTGCGTCTGGACGCTCGCTAGAGAGCGCTGTGCACTGTACGACAGAGGAGATCGTCTGAGCCGTTGAGTGAAGAACAGTAGTGCTAGAATGCGTGGTGGTGTCAAGAAGAGAGAGAAGAACAGCTGCTCCTGCTCCGCAAGGTCGTCCTGCGCGACACGAGGAAAACTTCAGTGTGGCTCCTGTGAGGTGGGCAGGGGGAGCGTGCAGCCAGGGGAAACGTGGACGGTGAGCAGTGTTTGGCGGTCGCATTCGTGCCAGGTCTCCCGAAGGCCAAACAGCTGTCGCGATTTGGTCTTCCCGTCCTCCGCCCTGGGCTGAAAAGTTTCGCATCGCGCAACCCCCTCTAACTGCCTGGAGACCAGGTCGGAGCGGCATCCCCATAGGCGGCGCCTCCTGACGACCGCTTGAAGTGTGGAAGCCGCTGTCAAATCAGTCTCTTGAGCTGACTGCAACACCTGTAAAAGGCGGTGTTATGCAGCCATGCTGTTTCGCGCCCTTGATCGGCCTGAAGGGATGCGTGCGCTCGCGATGGTGGAGATGTCTGCTAATGGCCGACCTGGCGTCGTCTCCATGATGTGACAGCGGCACCGCGGAGCTTTAGAGGGCATGCCCAGGCTAGGTCCAATTGATGAGAATGAAAGCTCATGCGACCTGTCCAGCCACCAAACTGCCCGGCGGATCGGAAAAAAGCATGACGCAGATGGCACATGCGCAAAGAGTACGAAATCATAATGAGGGAGAGAATGCTACATGCAAAAGACATGAGAACAAGACATGAATGACTGACAAGCAAATAGCAAGAAAACAAAGGCGTGACACTGGCTCTCAGAGAGAGAGACCAGCGGGTGCTTGGAAGACACCGCCTGCACGTATCAGGAATCGATAAAACCTAGTAGATTTTGTTGACTGAATCGCTAGCCATCCTGATGACGCGAGCTCGACGTCGATTTGGAAGCAAACCTTGCGACTCGCGCTCGAGGACAGCCAACTGGAGGGCGGACACCACCTTGAGCGGGTGATGTTCGTCCAGGTATACACACTGTGACCAGCAAATTTCAGCCTGAGCTCGCTTGCAGCAAATCTATCCAGCGGTACATACCTTGCGGAAGTGTTCTCTGACCGTCTTAGGTCTGCATTGCGATTTACTTCCATCAGTCTGGTGATCGCAACAGCGTTGTCGGACAGGGCCGAGCCAACTCACCTTTTGAGCGACGCCGTGCCAGCCCGGTAGGGACAGCTTCGGTGGCAGACCTGAGCCTTCAGCCATTCGTTCGAATGAGGGTGGGCATTGCTGTACGCAGGAGTCGCTTGAGAGCCATCCTTCTCCTGTGCCAAAAGCATAGTCCTAGGCGGGAACACTAGTCGGATGGAACCAATCTCCGTTGCCGCCTGCTGGCCTTGCAAGCTTTCTGCCTTGTAAAGCGTGGTATCCGAGGGTGACCAGACGTACTCGAGGGTAGTAGTATTGTGCTCCACATCCCTTTGCGCCAGCAAGAATGGGTCGATGGTATCTTGACGGGCAACCATGACACTGACCGCCTGACCGTCGACGCTCTCGAAGCGCGGATTCAGAATAGAGTTTGGTATGTTGGGTGATTGCGCACGAGGCATGGGCGGGAGAGCGATATCGAGGTTGCCCAGCTGCTGCGAGGATAGGTCCCATGGCTTTAGTCCGCCAGCAGGCGTGTCAGGGGTGTCCTGGAAACACAAACATGCAGAATGTCAGCGTTGTCATCAAGCAAAACGAAGAGCATATCAACATGGTAGACACGTCAGAGTGATATGCTTACTGATCCTTTGTCGATAAGAAAGCTTGGCTTCATTATTGCCTCACTAGTCATCTGCCAGCCATTGTGAGCATGGCCTATGGGAGATGACGCGATCTGATCGCCGTTGCTCAGTCGCATCCGAGCTGCAGAAGTGTCGCTCTTGATAGGCGTGAGCGGATGTCGCGTAGCATTGTCATTGACGTTGACGTTGGGCACAGCCACGCTCATCACGGCAGTAGGGTCATTTGGTCCCGTTGGAACACCACTCAAAGCACTTGCCGTTACCGATGGCTGGTTCTGATTGTCCGCGAACCCCAGTGCTTCAGCCGCCTGCTGTCGCAAGTCAGGCTTTTCTTTGACTTGCTTCAAGACGGCTGCCAGCACTTCAGGGTGATTGACCAGTTGGGCAACCACCTTGTGCCAGGTCACAGATACCCAGAACTCGCTCCCTGTTGACACACCACCTTCGTTCTCCGAGGCAGGCACCTGGATGTAAAGGCTTTGAGAGTTGCCGGACTCTGGAGTGCCGTTATAGAAGAGCTTGTCCATCGTCGAAAGCTGAGCGCCGGCCCCTTGATTTGCAAATAGTGTTGATAGCGTCGAGCCCGCGCCAGATGACGCTGCAGTTGACGGCGGACTGTTGAACTGGGAGCTTTGTCCGCTGTAAGTGCCTTGAGTCATGCTTGGGCGAAGACCGTGTAGACCACCAGGGGCAAGGTGCGAGTAGTTGTTATGTCCGAAAGCAGAGGCCAGCATGGAGTCGCCCTCTCCCGCTCCGCCTCCGAACAAAGGGTTTGAGGAGAATAGGCCATCTGTGCCGCCGAGAAAAGGGTTAAGGGAAGGGATGCTGAGGAGGTCGCAAGGGTCGTCCGAGCTCATGAACGGCATATTTTTGAGAGATCTACAGATCTATGCGTCTAGGTCTTGTTCGTCTGGTATACGTTCTGCAGCGTCCGGCTGTGCCAATCGTGCTGTTCGAAAGGACTGTCTGGTATGAGGTGAAGGATGAGCACGGCGCACTGTCGCGACACGAGCAGCCTGTAGCTATATACTTTTGGCTTGCGTAAGAGCAGAGGAGACCAGCAGAAGTCCGTATCGCTCGTGCAGCAACACCAACCTTGCAGACCGACCTGCACTCTTGTTGTACTCGATGACCATCGTCGCGGGCATCAGCGGGCGCTGCAACAAGGCCAACAGCACGAGCGTAGCAGCGTTGCGCTATACAGCAGTCGAGCCGATGGACGCTCTCGACTGCTGAGCAAGCTTACCCGACTGTGACGTATGCGTGCAGCGATTCCGCGCGTACGAGCATAGATACTGCTGCAGGTTTGGCTGGAGGCCGATCTAGCAGATGCGCAAGCGAAGCCAGCAGTGTAGGGTATGATTTGGACTTGGTCCTCTCAGTCTGACATGCATCACTTCTTGTTGTGGTCATGCCTTGCAGCGCTCTTGTCCAGGTGGAGCTTGTTGCCAGGACTCGGAAGCCACCAAGCAGGATGTGCTCTCATCGGCATTGGATCCCGGCGCAGCTCTGCGGATGACGTTAAAGTGGGATACACTGAGCAAAGGGAGGTCGAGGAGGTGGTCCAGGTTTGCTTGCGCTTGTATTGTTGCGCTGTGGTCAAGCATGTCCGTTGCAGCTAACGTGATCGGCATGATGGTCGTGAGTCTCCAGCCTACACTCTCTTCTCTTGCCAGTAATGGGGTTCATCGCTGAGGGTGTGTCCTTCGTGGATCGACAATAGTCTGATCAAGATTTCAAGACATGCGCAGAGCACCCCGGTGAACGTTCAGCTGAAACCCACCACGGCAGTCTCCGCTCGCAAAAGGAGGCACACCCACTCACTGTCACTGGCGACGAACGCTGTAAATGCCGAAAAGCGGCTCTTATGTTCTTTTGTAGATCCATCTCGTGGCCGAATGGCTCCTCTAGCGCTAACCAGCTCGTGCTGCCTTGATGGCGGACCGGAACCTACGAGGGTTCCGCCTTGCTGAGTCGGTGTAGAGCACGAAGCTTCCGCGCGACTGCGCAATCCTACAGCTCAGCTGCCTTACTAGACTGAAAGTTCTGATCATCTGCTTGACTGTCTGGATGGGAAATCTGCGCAGGAAGTCGGCTCGACAGAATGCATAGCCACGACGCTCAGCAACGATGGCGAGGATTTGGAGCTGGCTAATGTGAAGGACCCGGTCACGCTGCTTTGTAGTGTCTCTTTCTTTCTCTTCTTTTCCTCAAGTCACTCGCTCCGCTCAAGATTCATCGCTCTTCGGCCGCAAAAGATGTGTAGGTTCGCGCGTCCCGGGAAACCGAGTGGAGCCGCCTTGTGACTGATGAATACCTTGACAGCAGCATCCGCCGCCCCCACGGCTGCTACAACCGAACGGCCTCGCAATCAGCGCAGTCGGCCTGAGGAATTCGCACGAGCGAGCAAGACATCGAGCAAGCCAATATCGGCTGCTTCAAGACGGAATCCCCGGCGCAGTACACGAGGGCCGGAAAACGTGACGAGCCAGAGCCCTCGCGTTGCGACGTCTGTCGTCTCTGGCCAGGACACTCAATCTCTCAGCAGGCTTGTCATTGCTGAGCCTCGTGGCAGTAACGGCAATCGCTCACATCAGACTGGCAACAATGGCCATCAACGTGGCCCCGAATTGTCCCCGCTCGTCTTAAACAATCAAACAGCGAACGTTCGGCAATCACTGCCTGCACCGAGGCCTGCTCAAGCGGTGCTACCTGAGGCTGCAAATCCGCCTTACCCTTCTTCACGCCCGACATCACATCCGGTGCCACACATCCCTGCACCACTACCACTACCCCCTGCTTACGTGCATGACGAGGCTACGAGACAGATGCGCGAGGAAGAAGCACGCCGCAGACGTCGAGAAATGGACACCCACCCGCGCGTCTCCCTCTTGGTTCCTGCAGTTCCCACTCCCAAGTCATCGTTTTCCAGATTATGGCAACCACCGGCAGTCCCGCGTCAAGCTGTCAACTCTGCGCCACCACAGAAAGCGCCTTTGGGATTTACAGCTCGACGAAGAGATCAAGCCCCTCGGGGAAAGAAGAGACTTTACGCGAAACTGCCCCTTGGTCATGAAGCCACCGCGCCGATATCCGACAAAGATCTCAAGGATGACTTGGCGCAAGCCATTTCGGAGACCAAACATAGAGCTGCCGAGTTCGCATATACCCAGGCCCCTCGTAGAGTTGAGGACGACGATTTGCTACGACTCAGAGCCTCGCAGGGTTATTTTTCCTTAGGCGCTGTAGCCAGGTAAGAGATAGCCCGCGGCATTTTACCGCCATCCTTGTAAGACGGAAGGCTGTCTGTCACTCTCCATCATTTGTAAGTAGCTACTTCGCGCGTTGTTGTCTTTGCTGTCGAAACACTCGCTCCTGCTGCTTTGTATCATATTAGACTCCAGTACGCCACCGTTCGCGAACACCCACGATTAGCTCTCTTAGCTTGCGTTCCACTTCTCGCCGTATTGTTGCGACAGACGCTTGCCATCTGAACGAGAGCGCCAGACACAATCGCAGATGCTCCTGATGCACGCAAGCAGGAGGCGCTTCAAGCTTGCTCGAGAATCGCCGACGTGATCGGCAAGATGGTGAGGTTCTAAGCTCGCGAACCCATCTCTCTTGCGTCTTGGTGAAGGCAACTTGTCGAGCTGATGGTATGCAGCTTACGAATGCACCCTCGTCTCCTCACGTCCTGCGCAGTGCTCCCTCGCAAGCGGTCAGCTGGCACGCAGAAGGCTACGCCCCACATGAGATAGCACAGGGACTCACTGGCATTGGCGACCACCGCTACAAAGACTGCAGGGGTGCTTCTGCAGCATCATGTCGTGGCCGACGCTCCCCTTTACCGCTGTTCGGCATCTGCATAAACACCGCGGACCGGAACTTTCAGGTTTAGGCATGCAGCCTTGTTGAGCAGGCATAGAAGCGGGCACGAACCTGCTTTTTCAAAAAAGTCCTGCCTTCTGCGAGGCACTGCGAGCAAATTCTGATCACCTGCTTGATTGTCCAGCAGTAGAATTTGCACAAGAAGTCAGTCCGACAGCATGCACAGCTCGGCGCCAATGGCGCAAATCCGAAGCTGGCCCTCTGCACAAGTGATAGTCACGCTGCTACAAAGACTCTCTTCTCTTCTCTTTCTTCAACTCTTCAACAACTCCAGTCATCTGCTCAAGCTTCAATACTCTTCCGCCTCGAAACAGAATTTGTGAGTACGCGCACCATGGGCGAGCCGAACAACGTTGACTTGGAACTGATAACTCGCTTCGTAGAAACATCTGCCACGCACATTGCTATGTCACGCCAGGCTGAAAGACAGCGCAGTCGCCGTGAGGACCTTGCACGAGTCAACAAGTCGTCGAACAAATCCTCGATGGAGCCTCTAAGGCGCAATCCCCCGCGCATCACACGTCGACTGGAAAGCGCGAGGAGCGAAGGGCCCCATACTGTGACGTCTGACGTTTCTAGACAAATTACTCAATCTGCCAGCGGACCCGCCAATGCTGAAGCTCGTGGCATTAATAGTGGCAATCGCCCACCACCGACTGGCGACAACGGCCAGCGTCGAGGACTCGCAACATCCCTGCTCAACTTGGGCAGTCAGTCAGCAAACGCTCAGAAACCACCGCCTGCTCCGAGGCCTGCTCACGCGGTGCTACCCGCACCGGCAAATCCGCCTTATCCCTCTTCAGGCACGTCACTACGACCACAACCTGTGCCACCGCAGCATGCAACACTGCTCCCTGCGCCCAGACCCCTACAGCCAGGAGAAGTTCACAATGCGACAGTAGATAGGATGCGCGAGGCTGACGAGCTCCTCAAACGCCGAGAAATGGACACTTACCAGCGTATCACACCCTTGGTTCCTGTAATTCCTACTCGCAAGCCAGGCATTAGAGTCATGCCTCTGCCACCGGCCATCCCACGTTCACCCCAAGATGCTACACCACCACAGACAGCACCTTTGGGACTTACAGAACGACGAAGAGGGCAAGTTTCTCGACAGAAGAGGAAGCTTTACCCGAGACTATACCTGGGACAAGAAACCACCGAACCGATCTCCGACAACAAACTCAAGGACCGCTTGGCGCGAGCCATTGCCAACACTGATTCGCAGGCTACCGAGTACGCGTATGCTGTGACGCGTGGCCAAGTGCAGAAGGATGATTCAGCACGCCTCGCAGCTTTCCAGGGCTACTTTCCCAGGGCGGCTTAGGCTCTATAGACGGACTCTGTCTTACATGGAGTGAAAGAACTGTCCCTATCAGCTACATGTAACCAGATATTTAGCGTGTTGTTTCTTTTGCTTTCGATTAAGTCACGCTTCTGCTTCTTCGTGGCCGTGTCAGTATCGCCACCGTTCGCCGCACCGCGATTAGCTCTCTCGGCCTGCGTTCTGTTTCTTACCGTACTACTGCAACAAAGGCTTGCCGTCTGAACGAGAGTGCCCAACGTAATGGCCGATGCTCCTGATGCGCGCAAGCAAGAGGCGCTTGCTGCCTACAAGCGGGTGAGTGTTCTTGCAACTTTTGGAACAAGGGTGGTTGCGCTGACGCAGCTCTGCTCGCTGGACGCAACGGCTGTCGCTGCCCTTGCAGAAAGTGAAGGAGCACGAAGAGCTAGCCAACAGACTGCGAAAGAGTGAGTCTGCTCAAAGACGAAGGCTCTCAGACCTGTCCGCTGCTACGGCGGCATATACAACCAGCACACATGCTGATGATCGCGTTGGCGTCTGTGCACCCCCGACAATCGCATTTGAACAGTACGACAGAACATCAGGGACTTTGAAGATGACTATGAGAAGAGTGAGAACGACATCAAGGCACTGCAGAGCGTTGGCCAGATCATCGGCGAGGTGACGCGGCAGCTGGACGAAGAGCGATGTGAGTGATTGCATTTGAGAGCCAACGGCGATGGAGCAGTACGAGGTACGACTGACGCAATCTTATTGGGTATAATACAGTCATCGTCAAAGCATCGTCTGGACCTCGCTACGTCGTCGGTTGCCGTTCGTCTGTCAACCGCGACAAGCTGAAGCCAGGAACGCGCGTGTCGCTTGACATGACTACATTGACGGTGATGCGGTATGTTCATGTCGGTCCTTCCTTCATATGACTGTTCTCATGCGTGACACTTCTTTCCAGCGTGCTGCCGAGAGAGGTTGACCCGCTCGTGTACAACATGTCGACCGAAGACCCTGGTGGCGCTTCATTCGCTGGTATCGGCGGCCTGTCCGATCAGATTCGAGAGCTACGAGAAGTCATTGAGCTGCCATTACAAAACCCAGAGCTGTTCTTGCGAGTCGGCATCAAGCCACCAAAAGGTGTGCTGCTGTATGGCCCGCCCGGCACTGGAAAGACGCTTCTGGCGAAAGCTGTCGCCAACACGATGGGCACCAATTTCCTCAAAGGTCAGTCTCTTCGTGTTCACATCGCCTTATTGTGATGAGTTAAATTGATCTTCACTGCAGTCGTCTCTTCTGCTATCGTGGACAAATACATCGGCGAGAGTGCTCGGCTCATCAGAGAAATGTTCGGCTATGCCAAGGAGCACGAGCCGTGAGTGGGGCAGTCTCATACTTCCGCTCAGGTTTGTCTGAGCGTGATTATCTTCGCAATGTGCAGATGTATCATTTTTATGGACGAAATCGATGCAATCGGTGGTCGGCGGTTCAGCGAGGGCACTTCGGCAGATCGCGAAATCCAGCGTACGCTCATGGAGCTACTAAATCAGATGGACGGATTCGATTACCTCGGCAAGACAAAGATCATCATGGCGACGAATCGACCGGACACTTTGGATCCTGCATTGATGAGACCAGGCCGAATCGACAGAAAGATTGAGATTCCATTGCCAAACGAAGTTTCAAGAATGGAGATTCTCAAGATTCATGCAGCACCGATGCGCAAAAGCGGCGATATTGACTACGAAGCCATCGTCAAGCTTTCCGACACCTTCAATGGTGCAGACTTGCGGAATGTGTGCACAGAAGCAGGCATGTTTGCGATTCGCGACGATCGAGACTACATTGTACAAGACGATCTCAACAAAGCAGTGCGCAAGTTGCAAGAAGCCAAGAAGCATGAATGTGGGTCTTTTGTCTGAATTGGTCTGAATTGGTCTGAAAAATGTGCCCGCGCCAGGCTGACTTTTTTCACTCGTACAGCGAATCTCGACTACAAGGCAGTCTAGACGTTGTGACAGTCGTCCCTTGCCGTCTAGATTAATGTCATTGTCCTTTGATCAAGATTGCTGTGCGCTGACGTTTGTTACTTGCTACCACGACGATGCTTCTGCAATGCCTCTAACCGTGAGCGAAAAATGAGCTCGGTAGGATAGGCCTGCTGTATGCATTATCAACTATGTTCGTAGCTTGCCATAAACATCTGGGCGACGTTGATGCCACAGCGGCATTTCTTTCCGGATACTCTCTAAAAAGCCGAGGTCGAGACTGGCGCAGAAACGCAAACTCAGCTTGGTCAACGAGCTATTGGCAGCGGGCTTCACCCACTCTGCGAGGCAGAAAGTGCCAGAGTCTTCATCTTCCATTTGATATTGGCTCAGGTTATCGTTGCACTGCAGAGACTTGTCAGGATAGTGAGAAGGCTCGTTGCGGAAGAATGACTGACCTGCGCGAGAACAGTGCCCCAAGGATCGACAATGCACGCTCGACCGAACGAAGTCCGCGACGTTGGTGTATGTGTGCCAACTTGCGCAGCGGCTAAAACGAAGGTTTGCGTCTCTGGTGGGTAAAAGAATGAGTCGGTCAGAAGAATGTGCATGATTCTGTCGAGGTAACGCATGTCACACACCTATCGCGCGTGTCTGAAGAATAGGCGCTATGGAGGGCCACGTGTGAGCAATTATGTTATGGAAACATGTGACATGACCCACTCCAGTGAACCATGCCAGTTCGTACGGCAAAGGCGGAAGGATATGTGATGATTTCGGCGCCCTTCTGCCGTAGTATCAGCGCGACCTCGGGAAAGCGCATATCGTAGCATGTGAGCATGCCGACTGCATAGTAGAGAGCTCAACATGGAACATTACGGTCAGCGAAGGATGATTTGATTCACTCACCTTTGCCGATGGCAGTCTCGGTGACTTCTGGAAGAGCCGTGCCTTTCATTGTAGTATTGCTCTCGCTGCTTGACAACGATCCCTTGAAGTCGACATCGAATAGATGGAGCTTCCTGTATATGCTAGCAAGCTGGCCCTCGGGAGACACTAGGCATTGCGTATTATAACACCGCTTGTCTGGGGTGCTGGTGGCGTTGTCTGATGTGTTGGAAGCTGGCTTTTCGTGCATACCAAAAGAGACCCATATTTTGCCCGCTTTCGCGGCTTCTTGTATCCCTTTGAGGAAGAAAGAGTCGCTCAATGGCTGTGAGAGGGAGTAGACTGGATCCATTGCGAACGCAGGTCACGATCGGGCAGCCGATGGCGAAGACAAGTACAAGCAAGCATGGAACGTGAGCTCGCGAGGCCGATTGCGGCGATGAGAATGTCACGTACCCTCTTCAGGAGCTACGATAAAATCGCTAGCTTCTGGGAGACAGATGAACTTGGCTCCAGCTTTTGCCGCCCTACTGACGACTGAGCGACATATCCGAAGATTGAGCTGCACGTTGTTGCGCGAGCAGAGCTGGCCTACTGCAGCCAAGACCATGGCAGGTGTTGTCTGGCGGGACTTGCCGCAGCTAGAGCGAGTAGACGGCAGGAACTGAGTGACCAGACTAGATGACACGCGCATGGACTTGCGGTGCGTGTCCACGATCGAGGTTGCGGGATGATGAACCAGTCTCGGATGCGCGCACGGAGTCTGATGCGTCTCCTGGACTGATACCATCACCAGCTACGTCGACTTGTCACTGGCCTTAGTCTGTGTCACCACGGTTCCTGCTTCTGGAGTCATAATCTTGGAGCTCGCCATGAAACTGCAATTGCCATGCGAAGCACCGGTCAGAATGGCATTTGCTCGCGGAAATTGATGGCCTGAAAAACATCATTGAATATGCCTACAATGCTGCCTGGTGCCCAACAAGCTCGCGCGTCTGCCGCGCCTGCTCGCTCGTAACTTCGACCTGTTGCCCCATGGCGTCAAACCTGCGTTGCATCTCGGCTAGGCGCGTCGCCAGGTGAGCCAGCTGCCGGTGCTTTGTAGCTGAAGAGGTGTTCCCCGACGTGGCCTGAGGATGCAGGGACTGTCTGCTTGCCATAACTTCGACTCGTGTGATGATCTTTCCGTGCTTGTCTGAACCGTGCAAGTGACGGCGGCAAAGCGATCCTGGCTTCCAGGTGGCGAACACGCGACCAAGTCAACGCGTAGCAAGGCAGGCAGCATGTAAACGACTCTACTAGTACGGCTTCAGTATGTGCGGGACTATATTGCTACATTAAGCCTTGTCGGGCACACTACTACAGACCAAGCTCGCGCTGATGTTGTCGCTTCCAGCATTGGAAAAGCACATGCTGCAACATGGCCAAAACGGGGTATTGCTTGCTATCATGGCGACGAAGTGGGCATAATGAGCCACTCGATAGAGTTAACGAGTACTGCTGACGATGTTGCAATGCAGTGGACGAAGCTCAGGTATTGCTAATGTTTGCAGGAGAGGTGGCTTGCGCTAAGCTGGGAAGTCATTTGCTGGGAGGCCTAGAGTGGCCGAACAGACGCTCGTGCGTGATGTGCTTCTGGAGGAGCAGCGTAACCGTGGTAGCGGGATTGTGGCAGCTTTTGCGAGGCACTTGACACATTGTGAGGCTTTGATCTTTGCGGCTGGCCCGGAGCCAAAGCGTACTGCTCGGTCGACCTGGAGAGATAGTGATGATCCGGGGGTCCAGATGCGTAATAGTACTCAGGAGGCAAAGGAACACCTCTGTAGGGATCGGATTGTCTGCTTCCAGGGTCAGGATGCTGACGAGGGTCTGCCGCATATCGACCAGGAGGCGGCGGGCCATTGTAGTAGGCTGGGCCTGGATAAGGGTACATTTCTGGCGGAGGAGCGTCGCGATAGATCGGAGGAGGATAAACTGGTCGACCATATTCATCGTACGGATATGCATGCTCGCGCGAGACATGCGAAGGGACTCGTTGATGTCGCTGATGTTTTGCGGGAGGCGGAGCGTAGCGAGGATCACCACGCTCTGAAGGAGGTGGTCCTGGCGGCCACTGCCTGGCGCCATCATCCTCGTAGCGATACTCTTGACCGCGAGACAATGTACGCTCTCGATGACCTGGTTGTGTGGCTGAAGGGGATCGGCGGAAATGGGCGTAAATTGGGCTGACGGCTCGACCAGGCTGTGGGTATGAGTCACCGTGCATTCGCTTCTGATAGCGTGAATCGCTCGCCGGAATACGAGCTGCTGTATTTTCGTATCGCTGCTCGGGATACGGATCATAGGCAACGCTCGGCGTAGCTTTCAGACGACCGCGCTTCAGTCCTGCAGCGTGATTGGCCTTGTCTCTAGCATCACTCTCGTATTGCACCTCGCGAGGATCTGATGGAAGATACCTAGCCCGGTCGTTCATTCTTTCGATCGTCCTCTGCTGATAATCAAGCCCTTTGTGTACGGTGCGATCGCCAGGCCGTTTCAGTGAGGACTGCTCGACAAAGCCTGAATCATCTGGCGGCGGTATAGCTTGGTCAAAGGCATGGTCGACCTTGAGAGGCGCAGCCTCGTCATCAATCAGGATGGCATCTGCTCGAGAGCGTCCTTCGAAAGGTTCGCTCGAACTAGGGCCAAAGCGGGGTGCCGATGGGAAGGCGAATCCTGTTGCCTGATGCCGGCCTGGCGAACGGGGCCGCGCGGAAGACGGGAAGTTGAAGGTTCCGCGCGGTGCTTGTGCATATCTGGATGGATCGTAGTGTGCATCTGCGTATACAGGAAGGCCATATGGATCACGGGCCCTCCCGGGGGCTGGCGCACCAGAATGCAGCAGCGCAGGGACGTGTTGCGCTGTAGGCGGTGGTGGAAATACCTCCTGTTCGAGTTCAGTTTTTGGAGAGTCGGCTTCTTGCAGTATTTCGTCGTCGAATATAGGCTGTGTATGAAACCAATTTTCCTCGAGCTTCCGAGATGACAACCCCATAATTTCAAGATCTAGTCTGACTTCTTCATCTGCCAGCGTTGAGAGTCCTTGAGCGTTCTTCAGATTGAGCGGCACCATGTATGCTTGACCGGCTTCGATAAGAGGCTTGTTTGAGCTACGCGTGCGGCCTTTGGGAGCTGCCACTGGGGCCGTTGCCACTTTGACAAGCGGCTCGATTGTAGGAGGAAGAGTAAAGGGTGCAGAGCGACCCTCTTCGCCCCACCAGCGAGACGCCAGGTTGCCAAGCAAGCCAGCTGAGGAGGCGAGACACACCACGTCAGTGATATTAGTGTCGAGTATTGTAACATCTAATTGCTTACAAGCGTCGGCTGCAACCGCCTCTTCTACTTTGGTCTCGAAAGTCAATCGCCGAGCATTGCGGCGCATATCCATCATCATCTGATACCAGAGGTCGCGCTTCTGACCTAACCACACTTCCCAAAGGGAATCTTCGGTGGCCTGAAGGAGCATAGTCGCAACATTCTCTCTGGTATCCAAAATAGTCTGTTGTGTCTGGATCTTTTCCTGCCGGATAGTATCATAGTCTGTCAGAGCCTCGAGAAACAAAGGATGGGTCCCGTCCGCAATGAGCTGACGCTCGCGCTCCAAAGTGGAAAAAAGTCTTTCAAAGACGTTGTGAGCAACTTTTTTTGTCAGATGCGCGCGAAATCCGGCTTACTTGTCTTTGACGGTGGTATTCACCTTTGCCGAACCGTCAATATTCGCACATGCGCTGCGATCCTGAGGCGTTGCTGTATATGAACGCGAAGTCAGGCTTACACTCCAACGAAGCCAGATCGAAAGCAGGCTTACACGGACCAGGGGTGGTGGGAGGGGTACCCTCCAACCCAAGCTTTGCTTTTGGAGGTCTTCCTCTACGTTTTTTAATGACTTGCCCACCTTTCGCCTGTGCTGCAGCTGTGCCCAGTCTAATGTCTTTCTCTTCAGAAGGTGTCGGAAATCCAGTCGAAGTACCAGCAACGCTCGACATATCGTCTTCAGCATCGGACGCTGCCAAATGCGTATTGATAGGCAGGCGAAGGCGACTAGAGGAGCTTTTCGCTGGGGTGCCCTTGCCAGTGGGTTTGCCTTTCGGGTCCAATGAATTGCCTTTCGTCGCAGCTGAACCCAGGCTCGAAGTCGCGGATACAGGCACATCTTCAACTTCCTCCTCTATGCTTCCAGCATTCGAGAACTTTGCGCTCTCAGCGCCCGCTGAAGTCGCTCTGCTTCGACCTCCCATCGTGGCAGTGTCGTTGTCGTCGTCCGACATTGGCTCAAGCTTGGCAGACAGTGCGTTCATGGCCGCATCGCCTCTGAGGAGTGTTGCGTCAGACGTCCGGCGTGCAGAGGCCAAAGGGACAGAGACAGAAGAGGCAATTGACGTCCCCCTTTCGCTTTGTTCAAGATCAATGTCCACGTCGTCGTAATTTGCAGATGCTGCTTGTATGGCATCCATTTCTTGTTTCTGCTCTTTCAAGTCCTGCCCTGCCGAGGTGCTAGGCGCTCTTGAAGTCGTTGGTGAGGCGGTGTCCTCGTCGTCAGACTCCTCGATGCGTCTCTTTGTCCGTTTTGCAGAAGAAACAGGTGCTTTCGCTGACGCAGCAGACGCGGCACGCGACGAGCTTGCTGATGTGATCGTATCATGTTGCTCATGCCGGAGCGTGCTTGGCTTGAGAAGGAGCCGAAGTTTCGATGTTGACTGGCGAGGAGTCGTAGACGACGCTGCCTCGTCCGCTGTGGGTGCAGGTGAGACCTGTCTTGATTCCGGTTCAGTACTGCCAGCTTCAGAATACCTTGATGATCTATGAGAGCGGGGTTGACGAGCTTTACGAGCGCTCGAAGAGGGTGCTGACCCATCGACAAGTGCTCGTTGATCGTTTTCGAGGGAAGAGTCTTGTTCAGAGAGATCCTCGTCGTTGAATTTCCGCTTGGATCCTCGAGTGTCTCTGCTCCTCATAGATCTGGTAGATGCTCTTGAGGTGGCAGAATCGGTTCGCGACATTGCCGCCGAAACAGCGAGGGCATTCGTCCCGGAAGTAGAAGCGATAGGAGACTGAGATTGGCCAAGCAAGAGGCGTTGCTCTCGCCTAGTATCCAGTTCTATTTTCCGAGCAGCTTTGGCGTTTGCCATTTGCTGTTGCCTCTTCGCCTTTGATGAGCCGGGTGGTCTCCCTCGTCGCTTTGCGGTGGCTGCGCTGCTTGCGCTGGCATTGTGAGCCTCGGAGTTCGCCGAGTTTGTAGCATGCTCCGCCAGTCCATCGTTGCGGCTGCTTTCATCTATACTTTCTTCGTCGGCCTTTGATGGGAGAATGCTCTGCTTGCCGACTTGCGATTCGTCAACCTTGTTGTCCGCCGTCTCCGCTGCAGTGGTGATGATGTCGTCGCCACCATCTCCAGGCACGCTCACGCTGGTGGCGTTTGGCGGCCCCTGGCTCGACCCGTTGGCCGCTGACGAGCGAGACAGCGAGTGAGACAGCTGCGCGGACTCGTGGCCAGCCAGCGCGGAACCAGCAGGCGGAGGGGGTGCCAGAGCCATAGTGCTGCTCATGTGCGTGTCCTGCGGCGCGCCATCGCTCGTCCTGTCGCCCTGGGAATTTCGCCCAGCGCGCGGCAAATCGGTCGAGGGCAGAGCTGCGTCCAAGCTCGAGAAACTTGGTCCTGGAGCAGGAGAAGCAGCACCAGAAGCGGGCGAAGACGGCGACGAGGCTGCCTCTGCGCTGGATAGCACTCGAGTTGGCAGATTGAGGGCAGTCTTCTTCGGCAGACGCGTGAAAGAGGGCAGCGCAGGCTGCATGCGCGTCTCTGGGGATTTCTATCTTGTCGTAAACCGGGCAGCCCGCAGGCTCGAAATCGCTGTTGTGCCCAGCTGGCGGTGGAAGGCGGTAGTAGCGGCCGGGCTGGCTTCGCTGACCACCCGCTGCCTATCAGGGGCCAAAGTGAATGACACCTGCGTGACAATGTGCACGTCGTCCAACAGAAATGCGCAGACAAAACAATGTAAAATCATCCGCCCGTGTTGGTTGGCAAACGGTCAGCAAGTGTCGCAATTGTCCACGTGCAGCAGTTTGACGAGGGCAAGATCGGCGCCGATAGAGGGCAGCCACCAGGGACGAGGATTTTGGTATGTGCGAGACGCCAATGTGTGGTGATGCGGTTGGCATAGGCGATAGGAGAGCGAGAGTCAGCGCACAGACTGTATCCTACTTGACTGACCTACAAGTACCAGTACCCTTACCTTGGGTGATTGTCTTGCTTGTTATCCAGCCCCGAGTATACTGTATAGGCTGCAGGTCTCACAAGTCGGAACAAAGATAGGCTGCTGGTACTAACTTTCGCCTTCTCTGCGCTTGGGACTTGTTGTAGCCTCCTTCTGACCGTGCCCGGCGCACCCAAATAAAATGATCAATGATGGACGCAAAGGAAAAAGGGGGTTTGAACTTGAGCGCGATTTCAAGGAAAAAACACGCCAGGGCGGCAGTACGGATATGAGCACGGTGGCCAGTCTTGACAGACTTGCTCATAGGAATCGTCACACTCACCTCGTCTGCCTTGTTGGGTTGCGCGTTTCCTACTCTTGCGAAGATCACTTTCGGTCTCTCACTGCAGGAGACGCTGGCCTGCGATCCCGCCGGTTCCAGGCCACGGGCAAGGCCGCCCTGCACCTCTGAGCGCGACAACAGGCTATTGTGGCCACCTGCACGCCTATCGGGACGGACTAGGCGCGCGAGAGTAGTCGTGGGAGGTGCAGTGTACTCACCAGCACGCGTGCTTGCTGCTGCTGGGCCCCGTTGATTTTTCGTGCGCGCTTGTATACGGTACGTGCAGAGGAGAGCCAGGGCGGTCCCCGTGGCGCCCAAGTTTCAGCTCCTCTATAGTGGCCGGGCTGCAACGGGTCACCTCAGGGTTAGAGAGGATGTGATGCGCGTCTCAGCAGCTGCCCTCTGGTAGCAAGAGGTCATGCATAAGAGTGTATGCGCGCACGGTCGCCCTGTCTGGGCATAATGACGCAAAATTGGTGTATACGGCAATGGGACTCGGAGGCTGCATCGGTCCCATAGGCCACTAAAGCCAATTGCAGACATAAGGAAGCAATCTGATGATACTGTGTTTGTATATCATGCGTTCTAAGAGGCAGTCTGGCCTGGCAAATCTCCTTATTGAACTAGTTGCAATCGTTTCGTGTAGGTCTCAACGGCAAGTGTCCGAGTCTGAACACTCAACAACGACAAAAGGTAGGAACAACACGAGAGGGAGGTCTTCAGAATGCTCGCATGTCATGACTAGAGGCGCCTCACGAAATTCGCAAAGCTCCATGGTTGAATGTCGTCCGATCGCAAGCCGCACAATTGTACGTGAGCAATGGATCACAGTAGAAAGGCCGGGGAAAGAACATTTATGAGTGAGGATTTATCAAATGCATTCATCCTAGGAAAAGTACGACTTTCTATTACCAGCTTCCTTAGCAAGTCTTTCGAAGCGGAAGATAAAACCCCCGAGAAGAATGGGGAGTGGCGAAAAGTATATCGTACAGTCATATTTCACCAGGGGGTAATTGTCATGACTCTAGTATCCAGAGCTATCATTCAGCGTGTAGCAACACTCTCACTGCCAGAGCACATTTTTCAATGATGCTGTGGGCTTGGCAACAAAGGCAAGACGCTTTCATCAGCCTTTCACCCTTTTATCTGGCAAACTTGGACGGAACCAGGAGACTCAGCTATGCGACACAAGAACAGCAAATGACTGCCAATGCTGTCAAGAAACAAATGTACGTAGGATCCCCCATATCATGCCATCTCACCCTCGTACTTCCTCCTTTATCGTCTTCGCGGACAACCCACCCCAGCCGACCGAAATGTGGGGGAAAAAAAGGGGAAGCCGCTCCTCGATCGCCGCCTGTTCTTGCGGTAACTCCATGAAGAATGCGCGCTGAAAAGGTGCGGTCTACCCGGTATGCATTACAAGTATCAGTGCTATCTACCCGCCCGTCAAATCGACCCTCAGCTCGCCTGTGTCTCAACATCTCGGCGAGTTTTCGAAGAAACCCCAGCACAAGCACGGCACAAGAAGCCGTTGCTGAGCTTGCGTTGACGCGTCACTACGGTAATTCAGGCACGCGTTTAGTTTGCCTTCCTTGTGGCGCACGCGTGTGCAACAGCTTTGCAGTTCTGATCTGGACGACTTATGGGTCAATCGCAGCTCTGTGCATTGAAAGTGCTGCTGCGATTGAGCTGACCACTGTGCGGAGCTATGACAGATCACAGATAATATCGTAGAACAAATCTTATGCATCCGAATCATCCGAATGTGCAGAGCTGCTGCTCTCACTCCCGCTACCACTTTCTGATCCAGTCTCTTCATCTTGACCGCTTCCTGCGCTGCCTTCCTCGCCCTGACCAGCCGCCGCACCGGCATTATCACCAACATCGCTGTCCGACTCCTCGCTGTCAATACGCAGTGGTTGTCTTCGTGGCGGCGCACGCGCTGCAGCTGCACGTCTCGGACGTGGAACGTCGGCGGCTGCTTTCGCATCGTCGTCGGATTCAGCGCCTTTTGACGCTTTGTCGAGGTCTATTCCTAGCTCTCGGGCTTCCTTCTCAAGGGCTCGCCGGGCACCAATCTTCTTTGCAGCTTCCATGGATAATCGAGCTGGCATGCCGAGCTCTTTCAGCTGATCGCGGAGGTAACGCACTTGCGCCTTGGTAGTATCCAATCCCAGCTTGTTGAATTCTCTGCCCCATACTTTTCTTTCATTGCAGGCCGTCATGAAATTCTGCATCGGCGAGTAGAGCGGCAGCGCTTGCTTAGCTGAGATCGGCCAAAGCTACGCTGTCCGCAAAAGACTGACCTTCAACTTCCTCAGCTCATCGGCGTCCGGATCGTTTGCGCTACTAGCAGACTGGCGCTTCTGTATAAGTGCCAAGTTCAAGAGTACCAAATCGTCAGCGCGCCTAGGGTAGCTTTCTTTCCGACGGTCGTGCTGGCGGCTCGTAGCAAAAGGTACGAACTCACCCTCTCTGCCTTGACTTCAGTCTTTGCCTTGGCCCCTTTGGCTAGCTTCTCAGATGCAAGCTTAGTGGTCTTCTTTTGCTTTTTGGCTGGCTTGTCCTCTTCGTCTTCGCTCGCTGCTCCATTGACCACGCCCGCTTGACTGGCTGTAATCGGGTCACCCTGGTATGTGAGACAGCAGGACAATGAGCTGATACCAAAGCAACGGGAGGCAGAGCAGTACTTACTTCTGAGTCGATGAATTCCGCACTGCGGAACGAGCCTTCTGATTTCCGCTTCTTGCTCTTCTTAGGCAAATCTTCGGAAGTCGTCTTCTGTTTCACGATCAGCATACACGGGATACCATTCAAGTTGTCCTGCAGCATACCTTGGTGTTGGAGGTACTGATTTTTGGAGCTTTCTGCTTCTTTGGAGGTGACCGTTCTTCTTCCGCATCATCATCGCTGTCCTGCACTTGGGGCTTCTGTGAACCGATGGATTAGCTGACATGAAAAGGCTGCAATGTGTCACCAGCTGTACCTTTCTTTGTTTGACTTTAGACACTGGCGGAGAGCTAGGCGGAGGCGAAGATCGGACCTGGCCAGAGAGTCAGTCGACGACACGGTCGCAATGACCAAGTAAGTCAGTCGCGAGACCTACTGGCGAAGACCGGCTGGTAGAAGGATGCGCGGCGACATTCGCATCTTGCTCATCCTGCAAATGTAGTGTAAGTACGTGTCTCTCGTGTATGGTTCGTTGTAACATACGAGGATCTGCTTGGCATGCTCAGCTACCGCTGCTCGCTGTGCCTTGTCGAAGTAGTCTGGGGCTAGCTGAAGGCGTTCTTGAAGTGCTTTGACCACTGACTTCTTGGTAACAGCACTGTGTATTGCGTATACATTATTGAGATTTGCAGGGCGAAGGCAAGCAGTTTACGCGTGTGGAAGCAGACAGTCAGTCAATCGAGATGTTTACATACCACCTCGTGCAAGAT
Source organism: Cystobasidiaceae sp. HBUAS51001 (assembly GCA_003351005.1). Lineage (NCBI taxonomy): Eukaryota > Fungi > Basidiomycota > Cystobasidiomycetes > Cystobasidiales > Cystobasidiaceae > Cystobasidiaceae sp. HBUAS51001. Next base: position 1,488,271 of record QOZY01000003.1, on the reverse strand, counting down.
GTAATGGTAAAGACGTACTCGGCTTCGCCTGCTGCGATGGCTGCCCGGACGACGCCCTCAATAGCCCGGATGTGCTCAGAAGTGAGGCTCATTGTGGCTCGCGAGTCGGTAGTGCCTATAGAACTATGCGTGATCTCTTGCGGTTGCCACGGAGACAAGGTGGATGAAAATGCCTGGTCACGTTTTTGCTCTTGGTCAATCGTCTGTGCAAGGCCTCATCATGCTCAGCACCAGCAGACATGCACTCGTTGGGCTCTTGCGTGCTGGTGCTTCCAGTAGTGCGGCAGCCGTGCCTTTACCGCTACTCTGCGGAGCCCGGCGACATCTGAGCTTCAAGGAAAAGCAAAAGCGTAAAACACCTGGGCCCAAGCCTTTCGTGAGCAAGCCCCTTGAGCGACTGACTGTAGACATTTCTGAACTTGCTCGCACCTGAACTACACAGGCACCCGAAGAATACGAGCGACAGTCTGCAATAGTCTCCGATCTCAGGGCAAAGTGCGATGCTGTGATTGCAGAGATCACACCGCTTCAGCGACGTGAAGCAGACTTGCGCAAAGAAGAGTACGATCTATGGATGCAAGTGCGAGCGATAAAGCGCTCTTTCCTTGAAGGCACTGAAGTGCGCAGGCGCGATTACCTTCAGTGGGAACTGGAACAACGCAAGCAGAGGGACGAGGATGAAACGATGGGAAGGAGACCAAAGCAGTACGTGGTGGCCTCGAAACCTATACGACTAGAGCTTGACGGCACATGTTACTGACGAAGCCAATTTGTATTTTCACAGCAAGTTTCAAGTTCTGTACTGGTAAAAGCCAAATCTTCTCGATAGCAACCTCAACCTTTTCCACATACGAACACAATGCGACAGATCTATGGCGTTCTTTGTCAAGCTCCGGGCTCGAGCCCGCCGTATAATAGAGGATTCCTGCATCGGCGCGTATGGCCGTTCCACACTGGCGGAAGCTGGGTATTCCTAAGAAATGGCTTATCGATTGCCGCAAGTCGGCTCCATGTCGGTACCAAGCCTGGAAGATGTCAAGACAGTCAGCGAAGACGCAGTGCTGCGAGAATGTGGTTGACCTGCGAGACACGGACATCTTCAAAGTCAAGACCACCGCTGACGATGGAAACGAGAAGGATGGGGGACAGTGAGGCCTGGCAGCCTTCTTGCCGCCTAGAAAGCCTGCGGCTATGTCTCTGTCCTGCTTATCTCGAGTCGTCAGCGAGCTGTCAGCAATCCATCTACACTACTTAGACGAGGACAGCGGTGTACAAGATTTGGAGGGTAGTCTTGCAAAAGCAAAAGCACGTGCTGCTTCCTGCAGCCAGGCGGTTGAGCAGGCGACACTCTCCATGCGAGGGACCACTCGAGGTCATCATATCTAGTCATCCTTTTTGTACAGGTGAAGCATAGCATCGCGTCGCCGTGATACACTGTATCTTGTCGATCTGCAGCTGAAGGAGCAATGTAGATTAGCGAGTGAATGCCTGCAGGCCGGCTGTTTGCGCAGGAAGCAACACAGCGAGGCCTCTAATCGAAGATCATAATTGACGCACGAATGCGTTTCGTTGTTGCGTATCTCATGCAAAGCGCTTCAACAAGCGCGTAAAGTGGCCTGGCCTGCTTGAGCGCAACAGCGTGATCGAGGACAATGGCCTCGGTGCACAGTCTCCCAGCACGAGACAAGCAGCCACCGAATGCGCGTTGCATCAATTCAACACCATGCGACGTACGCGTACAGCATAGCGTCGGTAGTGCTACAACTGCCGGCGCGTGCAGGTCGCGGCGATGTCTACGCTCTTTGGACGCGGCAAAAAGCACCGGTCCAGGACAACCTCGACGGGCAGCGACAGCCTCGAGGGCAGCGTGCCGTACAGCAGGACCAGCACTCCAGCCGCGCCCCCGGTACCGCGACAAAGCATCAGCAATGACGGTGCTCCGTTGCATATGCAGGCATCGCGTTCGTCCGTGGCCTCGACGAGCAGCGCAAGGCCTGTGTCACCTTCGCTCAGGGACATTACGCCCCCAGTGAACCTCATTCCAGAGCACCTGCCGTACGAGCATGGGATGTCACAACGCGCTCAGTCGGCTTCAGGGTCCCGTGATACCACGTACAGCTCTTCAGGCTCCGTCAAGCGCAGCAAGACGCCAGACGTTGGCCACCGCGCGGAGCACCTCCTGCAGCGACACGCCAGCGCTGCATCCGCAGATGGCAACGCAAGCATATCCAGTAACGGATCCAGGCACCATGACTCACATCCTAGGAGACAACCCGTCGACAGGCTCACTTTGGCTTCATTCGAAGCCACACCTGGCCGAGCGAGGAGTTCCATCTCAATCGTTGGTGGCACACCTGGTCGTGATTCCACGCCGCGACCGAGCAGCCGGAGTGGACACAACGCAGACACACAGAGCAGCAGGTCTTCTGCAGCAGCGAGCTTGCATCGCCGAGACACCGTCTCGTCCACTCAATCGCGCGGCAACGAGAGCAACGCTAGTTCTGCCCCTCCATATTCGCCAAACATGCGTTCTATCGGAACTTCAGCTGGCCAAGTCCCGCATTACCCTTACAACGCATCGGCAAGCCAGGACCCATCTGAGAGAGCTCGTCAGGCTGCTCTGAGGGCATCCCAGGCGTCAGGTCGCTCGGTTGTCTCGCAAAGGTCATCAGCTTCGCTCAATACAAGCCGCATCGGGCCTCCGACACCTTCCCTCACCGCTGCCGAGTTCGTCTTCCCGCGCCCGTCAAGCGATGAAGACATTGAAGGCTTGTTTGAGGATCTGCTCCAGCGGACAGACGTGCCCGTGCGAGACCGCGACGGTATGCGCAACTGGCCAGTACCAAAGAAATGGACTATGATATACAACGACAGACTGCAGGACTGGAATCAAGCTCGCAAAGGTGGTCAGTCAGAGCGGACAACACCACAGATGATCTCGACGCCAGTGATAGAGACTACTCCTGTCTTGGAGCAAAATGCAACTTTTGGTGCAGGAATCGCTGCGGAACCAAATAGCAAGATGGCTTTGCAGCGCGGAAAGACAGAGTCGCCAGAATGGTATCTCACCAAGTTCATGGATGGATCCATCAAATGGACCGATGTACAGAGCTTGACAGTCGGTCTTCGGACATATGAGATTGCGTGGGCAGAGACTTTCGTCAACAAATTACACGGTCTGTCTGTCCTCACGAACGCGCTATCGAACATATGTCGGCTGTCCGTACCGCGGAAAGAGCAAGACCTCAAGTTGGAGATTGAGATTGTCAAATGCTTGAAGCACCTTCTTCAGATGCAGGTGAGTGTGGCCGACAAGTAAAGTAACACACAAATGTTGCTGAGACGCGTACGGCAGATGGGTTTGGATGCCGCCATGTCGCATCCCCAATGTATTATCAACATCACACTTGATATCTGCTCGCCGAGCGTCCAGGCTCGCAAGTTGGTTATGGATATGCTGACTTTTCTCAGCTACCAAGGGATCAACTCCTTGATAGGACATAGCTATGTCCTGAAGGGATTGGACAATTTGCAGACCATCAAAAACGATCATGGTCGCTTTGATGCCTGGTTTACAATGTTGGAAGCCACCCTCGATGGCCGAGGCAAAATGGGCTCGCTCGTCGGGGCAAGTGAGGAGATCAAGACTTTGCGTGGTCGTGAAGCACAGTACGCGATGCAGGCGGCGAACGAAGCCGCTGGCACTGTGGCAGGGGACAATGCCTTGGCAGAATACTGCGTAAGCTCATTTTTGCTTGCCTTCGTTCAATGCGGATGCAACTCTTGCTGACACTATACACGATGGCAGTGGTCAAATTGTCTCTTCATCAATGCCATCGTCCTTGTACCAGCGGAGCTCGAAGTTCGCATGCATCTGCGCGGCCAGATGGAAGCTTCTGGCCTAGGTCGGATACTAGATAAGATGCGTACTCTCCGGCATAGCGGCATCGACCGTCAAATCGATAATTACGAGGATCGAGCCGAACAAGACCACGAAGAGTTTTCATCGCAATTTCGTGAGGACATCTTACGCGATTTTCAGGACCCTTGGGACATCTTGCGTGCACTTCTCTCGACTGTAGAAGGCTCGCGTGCATACGACTTTTTGCTATCAGCCCTGCAACATTTGCTTTTCATTCGCGAGGAGGGCGAGACGCGCGTACGGTATTTCCAGCTGATCGACCGCTTGGTGACTGCCATCGTCATGGACCGGAAAGCTGTCGAGAAGGATTTTTCGTCAATCGTGAACAAAAGTGTGGCCTCTATGGCTGCCCAATTCGCAGATCAAGCACGGTCCGAAGAGGTCGAAGAGAAAAATCGGGTACTGAAAGGGGTAATCTCGAAGCTCAATCGAGAGAAGAAGGAGCTCGAGCAAGACATGAGCCGGAAAGATGATGGCTTGGTTGGCGAGCTCAAAACCCAGCTTTTCAGGACCGAAGAAGACTTGGCCGTATCCAGGCAAACATCGGAAATGCTGCGTGCAAAAGTCGAGGATCTAGACAAGCTTCACAAAAAGCGGATGGCCCAGCAAGATTTGCAGGTTCGCGAGTTGTTCAACATGCTCAAAGAATGTCGCGTGCTGGAAGTAGTGGCGGACGAGGAAGGCGTGCTGGACCGCCATGAGCTGATGACGCTTATGGAGAAGAAGATGGAGCGGGTGAAAACAATACAACGTTTGGAAGGGCGACACCTGGGGTCAAAAGGCCCCAGCGTGGATGATACGGATGATTGGCAGGGATTTACGGGTCGCAAGGCTTCCAAGATAGCAGCAAGCGAAGCCAACGTACCTGGCAATCGCGACACTGGCAAGAGCATGTTCGAGGACGCCGACGACCAAGCTGTGCGGTTACATATCGAGCAGTCACTCGCGAATGGTGCTGCACAATTGGGCCTGCCCGAGGATCGCCCCTATTATGCATCACCGCAACAGAGCACGCGTGCGCGAGACAGGATGAAAAACACTCCATCGCCTTCTGGTATCCGACCTCACATATACTATTCTCCCTCCAGCTTTGCTACTCGGCAGAGTCGCGATCACACCCCCATGCCCTCGAAAGCCCAGCAAAATCTTGCAACATTGCAAGAAGCTTCTCCGACGGGGCGACCTCGCTTCGGTGTTGGCAACGGCATGCCGAGCAGTCTGCTTGCGGCCATTCGCTCCAGAGCTGTTTCCGGCGCGGACGGCGATTCGTCGAGCGATGGCGGCACAACAAGAGGCTCCGGAAGTCTGTTGAGCAGTGACTCCATCGAGACGACCCGGACTATTGCTACATCGTTGCATTCAAGACAAGCCTCTTCTAGCAATGCCACGCCAGAGAGGCCACCCAAATCACACCGTCGTACTCCTACGAACGAAGCTGCAGAGGAGTCGCCCTCGGCGAACCTTAGTGGAAGAGCCGACGCACGGAGCCATGTTCAATACAGCGCCACCCCTACGAAAGCTGTGCCGCCAGCGCCTCCTCCGCCTCCTGCACCTCCAGCGCCCCCGCCTCTGCCTCCAGGCCTTCTTGGTGGTCTCATTCCACCCCCACCTCCTCCACCTCCAAAGTCTGCTTCATCCCTCAACAGCATGGCCAGCGGGACATCACCTCTAGCCGATATGCTGGCTGCGCAGGCTTCCAGACTAAAAGACGGCGGAAAGGTCGTCCGCAATGATGCAGTAGTCGGCCCAGCAGGCAGCTCACTATCGCCTCCTCCAGAAAGGGGTACCTTTAAGCGACCTCCTCTGGCTCCAGTAGCACCCGGTGCACCTCCCCCACCAGGCCTCAAGCTCGCTGGCGGCATACCAAAAGCTTCACTAGGGGCTGGCAAAGCCGCACAGCGCAAAGACACACCTTTCATAGCTCGAACACAGATGAAACAACTTAATTGGCAGAAGGTCAATCTTGAGAATTTGGGTCGGACTATCTGGAATAAGCAGGATTTCAATGAGGAAGAATGGGCCCAGAAGCTCAAAGAAGCCGGAATATTTGACGAGATGGAAAATCTCTTCCAAGCCAAGAAGCCAGTCGCGCAATCCATCGCAAAACACAAAAAAGATCTCAAGAGTGTATTGACCTACACCCAGCAACAAGCCATAGGTCAATTGCCATTGCCCCTTTATCTAGAGCGCGAAGCCTTACTGACGGTATCCTCCTCCCGTCAGAAATAATTTTAAAGCATCATGCTTCCGGAGAGACCATTGGCGAAAAAATCACTTTTATAACAAGCCGTATTTATTCCTTCGACGAGAAGCTTTGTACTCAGCATTTCCTGGATGAGTTGCAACGGGTATTGCCTGATCCGACGTTGCAAGGCAAGTTGAATGGTCATGGGACAGACACGGAAGAAGAGCTGGCACGACTGCATCCCGCGGACCGCTTTCTAGTCGAGCTCATGAAGCTGGGCAAGATACATATGCGCGTCAAGGGCATGCACTACAAGGTCACGTTTGACGAAGCTTACAAGGATGTCAAAGAGGTGAGGCTTCTACAAGTTATCGGACGTATAGACACCGTTAACAATCACCGTAGGGTGCTTCGACCATCACAAATGCTTGCGAGGCTTTGCGTCACGCGCCAGCCTTTGAACGACTACTCCAGTTGGTTCTGCTCGTCGGAAACATACACAACGGTCTTGGTCACAACGGAGGCGCGTTTGGTTTCAAGATCAACAGTTTGAACAAGGTCAGTCCAGACTTCGACCGTTAATGTCCGCATGCTGACCCTGCTGGTATCAGCTCATGGACACTAAAGCGTCTAGCGGTTTAACGTGGCTGCACTTTCTAGAGAAAAACATCAGTTCAGGGAACTTTGGACCTGAGGTTCAGCAATTTCTGCAGGAAATCGAGAAACCCTCGGAGGCCTCACGAGGTATGATTTGCACACTTCCATGCGAACAACTTCCCCGCTAATCTGGATCTGGCAAATACAGTCAGTTTGGAGGAGGTCCGCAAAGGTCTTGCACAACTACGGTCTGGCTTGTCGGAAATTTCAGCTGGCCTAGAGCATCACTTCACAGATGCTTTGGTAGAAGAAGGGGGAGATGACGGCTACGCTGCCAAAATGTTTGGCTTCCGTGGGCGAGCAGAGAAAGAGCTGCCCGCGTTGGCAGACCGCGTGACCATGGCTAGTGGCGCCTTTTCGGAGTTGTTGGAACTTTTCGACGAAGATGACAAGACGACAACGACCGAGTTCTTCGGCTACGTGAACATCTTTGTGGCATCATACAAGGTATGAGCATACCCTAAATGAGAACTAGTCATGTCATTATTGCTGACATGTGGCAAAACACAAGCGGGTGGCCGCAGAAAATGCAAAGAGAGTCGAAGAGGAGACTGCGCGAGAGTCCAGACGCGCGAAAGCGGCTGCCAGCAAGAAAGAAAAGGAGAAGACGATGGCGACAGTCGGCAATAGTCGAGATGGGCAGCAGCTGGATGATTTGCTCCAGCAGCTTCGCGTTGGAGATGTGCATAGGGCCACCAAGGGTCGAGCACGACAAGCTCACGCCGGTCGTCTGCAGCGTCAGAGTCTCTCGAATGGTCAGGTGCTCAGCCCGCCCACGTCAGCAGGGCGGGGCATCCTCGACAACCTCAACAACCTGAGATCGCCGGGAACCACAAACGATCTCGGCGATCAAGCCCGCGACTTACTTGCACAGATTAGCGGCAAGGATGATGTGAGTTCGGCTCCCTGAATGAATGAAAGAAAGAAAGAAAGAAAGAAAGAAAGAGTCGGCCTGACGAGTCCTCTTTCAGACTTCCTTGTCGCCCACGAGCCCTCAATTCCGCGCCAAACGCGAAAGACGGGCTCTCCAACCGCTCTTCCCCGAAGCCAGCTCAGCCATGGGCCAGGACACGCAATCAACATCTTCAGCTAACCCACCGAGCTCGTCTAAGTCTGGCGGGAGATCATTGTCCACCTTGGATGAAGGCGAGACAAGCGAAAGTCGAGGGGAAAAAGATAGCTCCGACTCTTCCCCCGACAGTGATGACAACGCTAGCGACATCGATGATAATCGGTCACAATTCGCAGCAGACTTTCTTGCCGACGGATCCAATGGCCCTCGTGAACCCGAAGGCACTGTCCAGGGCGGTGCGGTTACGCAAGAGGACGAAGACGGTGATGTGACGATGCGGCTACGAAATCACCTGGAGTCTTCTGCCGAGGACAAGTCTGATGAAGCATTGAAACCCACAACATCTCAAGCACAGGAAGAAGAAGATTTATATCTGTCGGATCTGTCCGACGACGAAGCAGTTGCTGCGCGACTTGCTTATTAATTTGAGGTTGAAGCTCTTGGGAGGAGAATCTCTGCAGCAAAGAATTTCAAGGTCAAAAAGCAGTAACAACGGTAGTCATTTTCAGTTCGGTCCATATGATTTGCAGTAATTCAGAGGACAGATGGTCGGCCTGTTGTTGTCAAACCTTTTCTTGCAGAGAACCTTGTAATAATGGTGGTTGTAAATGACTGGACGGAGGCCATTCTGGAAATAGGCTCTTTTGACAAACAAGGGGAGGTCAGCGAGGTAAGGAGGGTGTTGGTCAGTAGCTGGAAGGGTGCCTCCACTGTGACGGGGTCCAGAACTCGCTGCACTTCATCGCCTGCACGTGGCCTTGAACGTGACTTCGCCCTGCATCAACTGGGCAGCTGCTCGCTGCCAGTGTGAACGACTTGCACGCGTTGGCCCGCAAATGAGGCCAAGCGTTGAGCATAGGACAAGACACACCCTCCATGCGTATCACCAACACCGGTGCTCGCAACGATAAACCGGATGCCTCACGTGTAAGAAGAGCACCTGTAGCCTTGCGGGACTGGCAGCATCACCGAGGCGTGGCCGCTGCCTGCGAGCAGGATGTCTAGCGGGTATCGAGCACCGAAGAATTCGATGCAAGACACATACAACGGACACCAAGGCTATGGCTACGCGCTCGCCCAGGACCCTTTGCAGCCGCCGCTGGGCTTGCCATTCAGCCAGCAGCCGCCGGGCATGGGAGACCATTACAGCAGGCACCACTATAACGCTCAGGGAACGGCATCACCGGCGGGCGACAACAGCAGTACAAGCAGACCGCCTATGCATGTGCTTGGTGGTAGGTCAAGCCATCCCACTTGGGTGTTCGGGCTGCCGGTCCTGACACTTTGGCCACCTCGCATGATCATGAATGTGCAATGCAGGCAGCCAGCAGCAACAGCGACCACAGCAATACCACCACAGCAGTGCTTCGGGCCGCGCTCCTCCTTTCAACTACACAAGCAATGAAGCCGACTATACAAGCAATGAAGCACAGCGGGCGGGCACACGCGGTACATTTGCGCCTGCAGCTATGCCTACGCAACGCGTAGAGCCGCACTCCTCTGGACACAGACAAGAGTCCCCTGTTCTGCCTTCGCTCACTACCTCTGCAGGATCGCAAGGCTTCAGCAACCTGTTCCAACAGCTCGAGGCTGAAATGGATCAGATACAGGCGAAACATAGTCCGCTATCGTCGCCGATCGTTCCAGGCGAACGACAGCGGTCTCAACGGCAACCGGACTTCGCAGCGGATCTGCAAGCCCGGCATTCGGCTCTGAACAGGAGCTTGCACCCAGACTCGTCACTTGGACAGAGCTCGCACTATCCTCCAAGAAGGCAAGACTCAGACAACACCGTCCGGAATGGTGAGACCCAGATGTTGTCTTCAGCAGCCTATGGAGGGGCAGGCATCATTTCAATGTATGATCCTCGTATCCCCTCTCCTATGCCTGATCAACAAGCACGATACTTGCCGAGTTTCAGTCAGGATGCACAAGCGCAAGCGCAAGCTTCGGGCCACGCACCCTTTTCAGCAATGGAATCTACGCAAGATTACGGCTCTCGGCCAACGCACCAAGCCCACAGCGCGCAGCTATACGACGGTAGGCGTCTACAAGAGACTGTCACGGGATATCCGGGCCCTAGCGCAGGCTATCCAGGGGTGCAACCCAGAGAAACCCAGAGGAACACTGCTTCTTCTGAGCAGCAGCGCCCCGCACGCAGAGTCCCATCAGCATCGGGCTCTTTAAGTTCAACAACTCCCAGCCTTCGAAGTGTGCAATCATCTAGCTCAGTATCACAGCGGCAGCCCCGGGCAAGTCGACCGCTCCCGACCTCCCCAGCAACCGAGGCGCAGCCAATACCGCTTCGGGCTACGCGCTCCAGCTCTGACACTCATCATCGGTCCGTCAGAGGCCCTCGACCGTCGCAGGAAAGCACTCTTTCCTCTAGTTATCGCTCCTTTTACCAAGGTTCCCCCGAGGTGGAGAGTGGAATCGTTCCTCCCCGCCCATCATTTTCTTCTTCTGCCGGTAGTCGGCCTTCTACTGGCTTCAGTGATAATCCTTTCACGCGGCATCAAATGCAGTCGTATGCTCACGCTGTGATAATGGAAGATTCGCAAGATGTTCTCGACCATGGAGCAACGTACTCGCCAGATACCCTTATTGAAGACAATCCACTGGCTTCTCGAGGAAAGCAATCCGATTTCTCGCGAGAATTTTACGCATCAGGTAGCGTAGTTCCCGACTCCATCAAGTATCCCAACGGTCGACCGCTTCGGAAGGACTCTCAGCGACACGATCAAGCCGCAAGACCTGAGTCAGCACAAGCCACAGCTAGCTCGCCGGACTTGCGACACCGCAGCACACTTCCTGTAGTTCACGCATCCTCGCTAAACACAGCTGCAGCCGCTGGAGAGGTCTTACACACTTCCACCACAAACCGCTTGAGGACGCAGCCATCCTTGAGCCACTCCCAGTCCGACCCAGTTGCACCGCACTCCTGCGGATACAGTACTTCTCAGCCTGACCACTCCTTCCAACCTCATCACGCCGATGGCTCCGTTGGCGCAACGCAGTTAAAGCAACCTCGGCAAAGCAACGGCCCTGCGGCGCGCTCTCAATCATTCTCAGCAGCACTGGCACACCCAAATGTTGCAGGCACGCGGCGTAACGCCTCTCTCAGTGGTCCGGCATCTCGACAGACTTCAACACGTAGACATCAAGTGATACAATCGGCGCAGCCATCACCGCCGCTCCCCTCTTCGCCTTCGATATCCATTTCCGCGTCTGCCCCAGACACTTCCTACATGTCTACCAACTCTTACATCAGCTCAGCCCCTTCACATTCGTCGGCTTACTCCTCTGCTATGCAAAAGCAGCCCTCGCTGTCACCGTCCCACTTCTCGCTCTCGGCTGATGGCTTCATCAGCACGCGGCGAGTCATGGAACGCGAAAGGCAGCGAATGGAAAGTCTTGGTCTGCAATACTTGAATCCGGCGTTATTGAGCAATATTTCCTCCGCCTTCAAGTCGCGCATAGAGAGGGGTGTCAACGTGAAGGGCTCGGTGCCGTATCCTTCCAGCTTCACTGGTCAGCAGGCTGTCTCTTGTCTCGCCGAGATGCTGCCATACCCTTATACCGACAACAGGCGGATAGCCAACCTTGTTGCCCGAACGCTGCATCAGAACAGATTCTTTCACGAAGTCGAGTGGGATGATAGCAGGCAGTTGCGGGACTCCCAAGAGCAGGTCTTCTGTTTTGCGGACGATGAAGAACAGGCCACTCTCGAATACTTCGACCGGCAGATGCACCGCTCTACAGATTACGGATCACTGTCGCGCGCTCAAGGGGCTTCACAGCGATTACAAGAAGATCTGCCAAACGGCGTGATCACTCGTTTCACGAAATGCTACTCGCCATTCTGTGGGCAAGAAGGCACGAGCGGAGTTGGCGCCTGTTACTCACTCTATTGTCCAAACGGGGCACATCCTGTGAGTAGTCCGAGCTCAAGCTTCAGAGTCATCAGCAACTCATGCTCCTGCAGCTTGGACTTCAAAGGAAGAAATCAAGCCTCTCACTGGCGACTACATCAGAGGTGAGCAACTCCGCGTCTTACATAGAATTTTTCACTTATAAGCCTTTTTCTTTACCAGGAGCAGGCACCGGAAGCATGGGCCAGTACGGTTCCGGCCGAATTGTTAGAGCAATTGGGGCCAAAGGAAGTTGCTCGGCAAAACGTCATCTTCGAAATCATCACCGGAGAGCAAGCTTACAAGAAGGATCTCGACATGTTGGAGACGGTAGGTGGCTGCGTTTAGCTGATGGCGAAGTGGCTAAGCACTTCAACCATCGCAGGCTTTCGCAGAGCCATTACGCTCGGCTCATCCAGCAATAGTGAACTCCAAGCGTCTTCCCAGTTTCTTGAATCAGGTCTTTGCAAATCTAGATGAGCTTCGAACTCTTTCAGGCCGTCTTGTCAACTCCTTCCAGGTCAGGCAACGCGAACAGAACCCAGCAGTACAATCTATCGGAGATCTCGTACTCGATGCAGCTTTGGAATGGGGTCAAGCATACATGGATTACGCAGAGGCGCAAGTCATGGGAGAATATCTTGTCAACACGGAAAAGGATACGAACAGCGCATTTGCGGCTTTCTTGCAGGTGCGTCAGCTGGTTTGAGATATTCGACAATGATAATACGGGTGTACTAAGATCACTGCTCGCTTTCGAAATCTGGCCGCAGACCCGACGGGAGGCATTCGGTATAAAACAGGAGTTTCGACACTATCACCTTCGCGCAACTATTCGATTGCAAAGGTACCTACTACCGCTTGCAGAATATGTAAAACGGACGCCAGAAGATCATCCCGACCGCGAGACCACGCAGGAAGCTATGCGCATCATTCGGCAACAGTGCGACGCTTGCAATACCGTCGTGGCTAGCGCCCAGCTCAAGCTGGCCTGTCTGCAATACGATAAACTGATTGAACGCGACATCAACTTCGTGGTACGTGCTTTATTGAACAGGCCCTCATCGTTACGTTATCGTCGTCTGAAAATTTATGGCATATGTAGAATGACCTGGATTTGTTGAATCCTTCTCGTCAACTTTTCCATCATGGAAAAATGTTTGCGAAACCAGAAGGAGCAAGATCGGATTGGGTAGAGTACCAAGTCATGCTCTTCGACCATTATCTCGTCATAGCCAAGCCACGGCGCACAACGGAGGGCTATCGTCTCATCAGAAGGCCAATCAGGCTCGAGATGTTCACCACGGGCGGTTGGGACGATGCGCCCTTGCATCGGACGGCAGGATCCCTTCTAGGTAGCGTCATCCGCACCGGCGAGCGACGGGAAGCCAATGCGGCCATCAGCGGCGATAGGAACGAAAGTCGAATGTGGCCTATAGCATTCCGCATATCGGGCAGGTTGAGTGGCGTATTGACTCTCTTCGTAGAGACGACGAAGAACGACAAGGATGGCGCAGCACGTCGAGAATGGAAGTCAAAGCTGGAAGAGGCAGCTGCTATCGGCAGAGTGGCCCTCGAAGCGAATCCGATCTTTCAGCTGAATCTCCTCGTTGACCCCGACAACAGACGACACTCTGCAACGAATACAGGAGCTGGTCTACCCTCGATAGGCAAGATTCTGACATCGTGCCCCTTCGTGGGCCCAGGAGGACAAAAGCTTGTCGCCATAGGCACATCCACGGGCCTGTTCATCGCGGTCCGACATATGCCTGCGACACTCCGTCAGATCCTCCAAATATCGATTCAGAGTTGTGCGGTATTGCAGGAATTCGGCATTTTCCTCGTTCATACAGAAGGTCGTTTATTATCGTATCTCTTGGACACCCTCGTTCAATCTGCAAATAGCGAGGCCAAAGGCCAACAAGGGCCGCAGCAAGTATCCGGTCAAAAGGACATCCTCTTCTTCAAAGTAGGCAGAGTCGGCCCACGAACACTGGTGGTCTACGCCAAGAAAGACGGGGTGAACTCAACCGTTCTGAAAGCCATGGAACCGGTTGCAAATATCGAGCGCTCGCGTGTGCAGCACAGTCGCTTCTTGGGCATGGGAGGGAAAAAAACGGAGTGGTTCAGGCTCTTCAAGGTAGGTTTTCGATTCGCTTTATTTCCGTAAGCGGGCGGAGGCTGAGTGCGGCTGCAACGCTGTCTTCAGGATGCCGCGGTGCCCACCGAAGTCTATGGTTTGACCTTCACGCGAAGCAAGCTGGCGCTGGTCTGTGCACCAGGCTTCGAGATTCTAGACATTGACACGCTAAAGACGGGTAGTGTAAGCGTTTCGCGCTCCATCCAGCTTGACTCGTGATTGCGCTGACACACACACCTTCACATCAGTTCCCCGACTGGACAGCCGTGAGAAGCGATCCCGTCAAATTTGATGCGCAGCTGGCGCTACTGCAGCGGCGTTGCATGGACTCTCGAGCAGTCGGACTGTTCCGCATCTCCGACTCTGAATTCTTATTTTGCTATGAAGGTAGGCTTCTCTCGAAGCTCATGGGCTTGACTGATATGAACGTTGGGGCAAACCGCGTCTGACGCAAATGTTTCACGCAGACCTGGCTTTCTTTGCAGACCGGCATGGCGATCCAGTCCGCGAGCGATTCGGCGACATGATAGAATGGGAAGGTCGTCCTGACACAGTGGTTTTCTGCAAGCCGTATATCATCGCCTTCGACAGCCGCTTTGTCGAGGTGCGCGACACTGCCCAGCGCGGCAAACTCGTCCAGGTCATAAGGGGTACGAATATTCGCTGTACGTATGATGGTCAAGGTCTGGCCAGCACCGAACTGGATGTCAGGGTCGGAGGATCAAGAGAAACAGATGAGAGACTGCCACATTTCGTTCTGCGGGAGAACAATGTAGACAGGCTGTATGAGCTGGCTCCTAGAGGTAGCTAGAAAGCTGAATATGCAGGGCACATCGAAGGACCTAGGGCGCGGCCTTCAGGGCAGAAGTACAAAGTATAGCACACCTTGATGTTGTTGCGTAGTTAGTATGATGGACGGGGCTTGTACTGGCAGTACATGTTGAAGGAATATGCAGCCAGCCAGTGGCGTCGTGACAATCTGACTAGCAGACCTGGATTTAGTGTTCACTTTTCTGGTCTCAACCATCTCGGCTGCCGCCAAAATGGCGAAAGGCAAGCAGCGTACCCACATCATCAAGCTGATATCGACAGCGGGCACAGGTGAGCCATTGCCCGTCTTCGAAGCCTGTTGTACCAACCTGAACGACGGTCGCGATTACAGGCATATTCTACACCACGACCAAGCTGCGGGCTGCCCCTGAGAAGCTACAGCGTATGAAGTATGACTGGGCTCTGAAGCGGGTGCGTCTTGCTGCCGTTGAGCTCTGTTGTCGCTCCGGTATTAGGGACTGACCTGACCCTCCGTTGCAGAGAGTGCTGTTCGTCGAAGGCAAGGTTCGGTAGCACTCAGCCAGCGTCCAAGCCGTCACCATGCGCGAGATGGTCACACTCAGAACGTCTGCATATACGCAAAACCATAACGCTGCATCATGCCAGCTACCGCAGCAGCATGCAGCATGAAGCTGCACAGAATGTCTCGATCACGCAAAAGAAGGATCTAAACATCAAGGCTCGTTGGCCTTGTCGTTGTACGCTTTCTCTGTACATCAGGCGCGCTCCTTGAAAGAGAGTTGATCTTGCAGCGCTTTTAACATTCGCCCGACCTCGTCAGCCGACCCTCATCAGTGTTCTGCCCGGTGGTCGCTCACCCTGCTTGTGCCACTTACATGGACGCGAAAATTGTAGCACTGAGACGAACACTGACTGACCACGCCTCTGACACCTCGTCAGATCCAGGCTTGACCGTTGTACCATTGACATACGTGCCTCTGCCGTTGCGAGCACTATTGACTCTCTCGCCCAGCCACCGGCCCTCGGCCGTGGGGTGGCGATCCACTTCGGCAGCTGAAGAAGTCGGTGGTCCTGCTGGCTTTGCAAGAGCCCAATGCATCTGGACAAGCAATTACACACAAACACCTCGCGACAAGCCCGTCACGCAAGAGCATGCAATGACCATCAGCAATAATGGGAATGCAAACGACGAGGAGCGGCAGCTGCAGCCTGGTGGTGCGGACGTCGTTTCGGAAAGCTACGAGCGGGCGGAGGAGCATCAGGCCGAGGAAGCAGGTCTCATCTGGTCATACAGTAAACAGACATGGATAACTCCTGCGGAGGCGGAGAAGGATGAACGCACCAGCGAGAATTCGTCAGGTGTCGATGAAGGCGCAGAGGACCAGCCGGGAAGGCCGCCCGCGAGAGGCGTGTCCACAATGACTACCGGCACAGTCTACGTCGCGTTCGAAGACGAGGACGACGATAATCCATTCGAATGGTCTCGCAGAAAGAAATGGATCATAACAGGCATTGGGTCCTGGTTAACGACCCTAGGTAAGCTCGAGCTGCTTCATGCAAGAATGACCCCACCTGATCTTCAAACGATCGGCCACTTTTGTATCGTGACAGTCGCAATTGCTGGACCTGGTTTTGTGGCTGGCCTGGACTCTATGCAGCGAGATCTTCAAGTTTCCCACTTTATCGCTTCCCTCGCATTTGGTCTCTATCCCCTAGGATTCGGTCTCGGTCCACTTGTTCTGGCTCCTATCTCTGAAGTGTACGGCAGGAATCCCATGTATTTCTTTTCTACGATTATCTTCACACGTAAGCATCGCAAATCTCGTCACACGAACTGCAGAGCACTACCGACTGACTTTGTACATCGTTGTTCTGGTCGCAGTGTGCTACCTGCCCATAGCTCTGGCACCCAACATCGCCCTCGTTTGCGTATTTCGCTTCCTCTCTGGCGTTTCTGGGAGTGTGGGATCGACGATGGTTGGCGGCACTATAGCCGACATCTGGGTTGCTAAGGAGAGGGGCAAAGCTATGGCGTTCTTTAGCATCGGCGCATTCGCAGGAACCGGTCTCGGCCTCGCTCTCTTTGGCTATGTAGAACAGAATCTCGGTTGGTGAGTATTGCGATTCTGCTCAAATGTTTGATGAGGCTGATGAGCATCACTTAGGCGATGGATCGAATGGATTGAAATGATGATGGCTGGCGTCACCAGTGCGCTGGTCATCTTTTTCTTTCGGGAAACCAGAGGTACATACCGGCTGTTCATACAAAGTGGTTCCTGTTGACCCTTTGTCCTACCTGAAAGGCAATGCTATATTATCTAAGAGAGCCAAAAAGCTGCGTCAAGAAACTGGTGACCCCCGCTATCAATGCCGGGCTGATGAAGAGCGAGCCAGTCTCGCCGTATTGATCAAGACTGGCGTTTCTAGACCACTCTGGTTTCTCATATCTGAACCCATCGGTAAGGAAATTATATCGATGGAACTGTCCCAACCTGACTAATCCGCTGTACATGGCTAGTACTATCGCTCTCTATCTGGATCGGTTTCAGTTGGGGCTGCTTGTACGGTTTGGTAGAAGCCATACCTCTCGTATATGCAAATGTCTATGGCTGGCGAATCGGCGCTATCGGACTTGCTTTTCTCTCGGTAGTCATTGGAGCTTTCCTCGGATGGTATTTGAACCGCTTCCAAGAGAAGGCTTACAAGAAATATCGTAAGTTAGCTGGTCCCAAGTTGATTGTTAATGTCACTTGACAGCGATTTCCCTCTTCACAGATCCCGACAAGGGTATCGAAGCTCGACTCTGGTTCTCCATGATTGGGGGTCTCACATTTGCTACAGGCAGCATGATCTTCGCATGGGCGATCAAAGGACACTGGATTGGGCCTTTGATCGGCGTTACAATTCTCATCACCGGCATCTACTCGATATACCAAGGAGGTGGGTTGCTGTCGAAGCTGCATGAGATTGCGTAGATTCCGCTGAGCGCCGGTCCTGGCTTTTGCGGTTTCAGTCTTCATATACCTGGCAGATGCCTGTGTGTTGGAAAACTTTTCAGCCACCTGTCAATTGCTGTTTCATACGCTGATCTACGTCACACAGATACCATCTATGCCTCATCAGCAATGTCTGCGCAATCATTCGTGAGTTCCAAAGACTTTGCAAGCAAACCCTTTCTGCTGGTCAGCAAGGTCTGACTCACTCCACACAGGCAAGAAACTTTATGGGTTTCATCTTTCCCTTGTTCATTACACAAATGTGTAAGTGACGGTCATAGCAGGCTAATTTGCTCCTTGCGCGGACATCGGCAGCCCAGGTGCCGGACTTTCAAAGTTGACGCCGCAAATCATTCATATAGACAACAACCTCGGATACTCTTGGGCGGCATTCACCTTGGCATGTATAGCATACATTCTAGCTATAATTCGTAAGCCTGCCTCCTCTGATTGCTGCCCTCACTGGGGTCGTTCACGTCAGCGCTGCAAGCTGACCCATGTCTCACTGCCGTTAGCATTTGCTCTGTATCGATATGGCCGCTTCTTGCGCGAGCGCAGTCCCGCAGCCATCGCCCTTGCGGCACAGCTGGCTGAAACCGAGCGCAAGCGGGAAGAACGACTGCAAGCGAAGAGAGAGAAGTTGGCCCTAGCAAAAGGGCCTGTAGTCAATGCGGGAGCAGCATAGGACACTCGCGATGTAGAGCCGCGCGTGTAGTGCTTCTGCGGTCATCTGCGCTCGAAGCCTCTTCCTTTTCAACTGCTCTCAGCCAGCGCCCGCCACTGGGTTGTGCCTGAGTGGCAATCCTCTCTCGCCAGCTGTTGCACGAGCGCGGTCAACGTCAAGACGACACCACACGCTCATACTTCTCCATTTCTCTGTGCCCTCATTACTGTCGTTCTCTCTCTCTCTCTGCTCTCGGGTCCCGCCGTCTGCTCCCGCAGCCCCACGTCCATGCCTCGGCTCTCCCACTGGCATCATGTGCCCAACATCACCGAGTACACTGCCGACGTGAAGATGAGCCTGGCGGAGCAGTTCCAGGCGGCTGAGGACGTTCTGGCTACTTCTGAAGCGGAATCTCCTCACCATCCCGTCTCTACGGGCTCTTCGTCATCGCTGCTCAACTCCGACAACTCCCCTTACGGCTGTGACGAAACCGTGACCTCGCTCGGAACCAAATACTGGGGCTATCAGCCTGGCAGTGGGCCTACACTCGAAGACTTGGTCATCGAGCAGCTCCCTATTCCTTTGAGAGCCAGATATCGTCGCTTCTTGCCTTGGGACGATCCACCCGCCCTTCTCGACAAGCTCGCAGATCAAGGTAGGTTGCCAGACCTGGATCTAGGCTATCTGCATTCCGCAGTAGTTCTTCAACAAGCTTACTATTGCTCCTGCTTACTGCCTACAGGTCTAGTCACAAAGAAGATCCTTGGTCTTTTTCGTGCTCTAGGCATCGTTGCCCTCGACCTCACTGGATCCCTCGGCGGTCGCGACCCCATTAACACGTCCAGGATCAAGCTGCTATCGACACTACAAGTCTTCAAGATGCCACATTCCTTCCGCGATCTGCGCGAACTCAGTCTGCACAGAGTCATGCTGCGCAATGACGATGTCTTGTGCTTGGCGTCATTGCGGCTGGAGAGGCTCGACTTGGGTTCGACCGGAATTGCTACCGAGGCTACTGCCCACCTCGTGTCCCTGAAATCGACCTTGCGAGGTCTAGACCTCAGCAACAATCCTAAAGTGAAGCAGTGGGCATGTTACAATGTCAGCACTTTCCTCTCAACACGCAAATGTGTAATGCAAGCTGATGATTGTGCATCTCACAGCTAGCGTGCCTCGAAAAGCTCGACGATCTCAGGCTTGATGGCACCAACGTGCAGATGACGAGCTTGCGCTATCTGTGTGCCAAATGGCCTGAATTCAAGTGCTTATACTTGACTGTACCATGTGAGAGAGACTTTCTTGCTCGCCCTTGCGAGTACTTTTGACCGTGGTCTTGCTTTGTTCGCATGATTCCAAATAGTCAACTGTCGCAAATTCTTGGACACCCTCGGAGAGCGCTATCATGCGATCATTCCCGAGCCGTACCTCAGCGCATACGACGCCGAAGCCTTTTCAACCCTCTGGGGTTCTGTAGTGCTCGACAATCTCGCGTTTCACCGCAAAAAAGACAAGACGATCAGCACGAAGGGAGGTCTGGCGACGCTTCTGAGAACACTCAAGAAACATCTAAAGAAAAGGTGAGTACCCTCATTCGTATTTGTAAAGCCGTGCTAATAACGATACTGAATGTCGCAGGGATGCAGACTTCCGAATCAAAAACTGGCTCAAAGCGCCTGCTGGCCAGAACCACGAGGCTGTCGTATGATGGTCCTAAGCTAAGCGCTGATGTCGGTCTGATTGCATGGGTGGACGGACGTTTCGGTGGAGGTGGAACCCAGTACGGTAGCGTAGTTCGGGATGAAACATTGAAAGCACGTGCATACCCAGGGCATGACCGCTGTCACAAGAAGAGTCAGCCGGACGCACTACTCTGTAGACCAGTAGAACCCTTATCAGATGCACTGTTAATGCTTTCATAGATGCTATGTGACATGCGCCAGAGGTCTGGAGACAAGGCATCGAGGAATGCTAAAGTGCAGTGTGCAGAACGTGATCGGCTCGAGAACCACAGGCTTCACGCCGCTATGTTGGCTCTCCCTACTCTCGGTCAACAGCGCCGTACACCATGGCACAGCCAGTCACCCTCGAGCCTGTCACGCATGGTCGCGTAACGCTCAAGACGACGGCGGGCGACATTTGCATCGAGCTGTGGCCGAAGGAGGCGCCCAAGGCAGTCCGAAACTTTGTCCAGCTTGCGCTCGAGGGCTACTACGATGGATGTCAATTTCACAGAGTGGTACCAGGTCTATGTGTGCAGTCAGGAGATGCGTCAAATTCGGGAGAAGGAGGCGACAGCATATACGATGAAGGCTACTTTGAAGACGAGATCACACAGCGCCTGCGCTTCAACCGCCGTGGCTTGGTCGCCATGGCCAACACAGGCAAGAAGAATACAAATTTGAGCCAGTAGGTTGTATTCTTGTATCATCTGGCTTAGAAATGCTGAAGCATCGTTCCAGGTTCTTCGTCACGCTCGACCGAGCTGATGCGTTACAGGGCAAGAACACCATCTTCGGAACTGTCCGAGGAGACACGTATTTCAACGTGATGAGCATTGCCGAAGGCGAGCTGCAACCCGGGACCGAGAAGCCAGTGTACCCTATCGTTATCAAGACGATACTAGTCGACGATAATCCCTTGCCAGACCAGACTGTGCCTCGCATCACGGCAGCCGAGAAGCGTGCACAAGAGCGTGCCCGCAAAGAAGCTAGGAAAGCTGCCGCTAGCCGTAGCAAGAAAAAAGAGGGCGTGAAGAATAAAAGCCTAATGTCTTTCGAAGAGGAAGAGGAGGCCATAGCTGGACCTAGCTCAGCGCCGACCAAGCTGAAGAGCGCACACGATTCGCTGAACGATCCTAGTCTGAGCAAGGAGTCACGCGACACCCGAGGGCACTCTAGCATCCTCGAGCGCTTTGAAGAGCAAGAAAAAGCTCGGAAGAGCAGAGCATCTGCCGAGGTCTCTGCGCCAACAGCCCGCCAAGCGATCCCTACCGCTATGGACTCTGCGGCTTTCTCAACTCGCATTGACAACAGGTCGGCCTCGCCAGCTACAGAGAACAAGAAGAAGAAAGGAAAGGAAGTCACTTCGGTTCAAGAGAGTAGTAGTGATCGCATGAAGGCCGAAATTGCAAAGGTCCAAGCTGACCTCAAGAAGCTCACCCGAAGACAATCTTCAGATGATGAAGAAGACGGTGCAAAAGCTTCAAAAGGTCAGAAAAAGGCGAAAGAAAAGTCTGGAGCAGCTTTGCTTGCTGCTGAGCGGGCCAAATATGCGCAAGGCGGACGATCCATTGGCAAGAGTGCGGCAGGCGGAAAAAGACGGCGCGGAGAAGACGATGATGTGATGAGCATGCTTGAAGGATTCCGGGGCAAGGTTCGGGCAGCAGCGCCAGAGCGGTCAACCACCGTGAATGGCAGCACAACAGAGCATGAAAGTCCGATAGATGGCTATGCTGGCGAGATACTCGAAGATGACGGCGATGACACAGGCTGGATGTCGCATACGCTCATGTTCCGCAAAGACGCGACGATGGATCAGCATCACATCGACGAATACGAGGTCATAGATCCGCGATCTCAGCACATGACTTTGGAAGATGCCAAGCGGCAGGAGGCTAGAATTAAGCGATCAGCCGAACAGAGCGGCCGTGTAGGTGGAGCAGCCAGTGCAAGGGCAGAGAAGAGTATTCGCAATAGAGATAATGCTGGAGGCAGGAATATGGGACGAGATCGGTAGCATGCATATCAGAGACCAGACTACCATTTCTTGCCGTTGCTACGTCGTGAATATTTGTCCTATCACAAAGTAATACGATGCGACTACACCATTGCAAATCTAATACCAGCTTTTACTGTTTCTTTTCGTCCTTTCCGGCTATACAGTGGCGGGAGTGATGAAGGCCTCGGGCAAGCTCCCGGAATTCGTGACTTGGCCACCTCGCCAGTTGAACAAGCAGGAACGAGACAGGGCACAACATGGCTGCTTGCACTCGCTATACGCAACATATCTGGAAGGACTTTCTAAAATACGGGGTGAGGACGGCCTTCGGATCTCAGAGCTGTTCTGCAGCAAGTTGCCGATCACCTTCGCGCTGGTACAGGGCCATGATGCAGTGTCCAAGGGCTCGGTAAGCGCTTATCTCGCAAAGCGAGCGGAGACGTGCTGAGATGTGGCCTTCCAGATGACTATAAGTCGGTGTACTCCAGGTTACGTGGACGCCACATGTCAGTCAGGCTGTTCTGCATTGAAACGCAGCAAGGGTCGGAGTCTTATGAGGACATTGCTGTGCTTGGTTGGTTTATCGTGATACTGACACGCATACAGTGAAGATACAAAAGGAGCAAACAAATCGATTGGGCACGCTTCACGGCGGAATCATTTGCTCGCTTGTCGATACAGTCGGAAGTCTCGCGCTGACCACGAAAGGCATCTTTCAAACTGGCGTGTCGACGGATATCCATACCACGTCGGTGCTCGAGCTACGTCAAGTCTTACCGTTCAATTGATTTTTCTCTTCTCTTTGATATCAGCTTTATTCGAGCAGCTGGCAAGACGGGAGACACCGTTCGGATAGAAGGCCGTGTAAGTTCGAGCATGAAAGCAGCTTATTATCGCCTGATACCCATCGGCTCATGGTGATTCCAGGTGCTTAACATGGGCAAGACACTGGCCTACACGGAGACGAAGCTCTTTCACCCTGAAACAGGCAAGCTGCTGGCTAGCGGTTTGCACACAAAATATATAGCTGCATCGCACGGCCATCCGCAGAATGTGGTATTCGATGAGACCGGAGAGACGATCGTTCAAGGTTCTTTTGATGAAGGTGACAATCCATGAGTCGGATTTGTGGCTTGCGAATGTATCTGAGAACTCATCAAACCAAGGGAAGAAGTAATAGGATGACCAGATATCTGTCCGAATCAACTGGACTCACGTCCTAAGCTTCAGCTTAGCGATATACGCAGAGGGCGTGTGCAGCTTGTCCATAAGCGATAGATGTGAATAAGAAAGGAGTGCAAGATTCCGAGTCTCTTGCCCGCGTGCCAATCTACCCTTACCTTTCTCAGATCACATGCTCGAGTGGCCACATGCGGTGAACGCCTTTCTTTTACTTCCTGCCCATCACTCAGCATGTTCCGCTCGCCGTCCGTGGCCTCGCAGTCGAGTCTGCACAAGTCAACGTCGCAGTCGAGCCATCTAGCACACTCTCCCAGGCCATCCTTGGACTCCTCGCCCAGGTGGGTCCCAACCATGGACAACATGGATCCATGCCGCAAGTTTCGACCGTGGCAGCAGCTTTCAAAGGGCGCCCATGCCCAAGTTGGCCTGCGTCGTGGACTAGGCAGCTGATGTGCTGCTTTGTGCTTCTGCTTTTCAACTTCTTCCTGCATCTCTTGCTCGCCATGGCTTCCGATACTGCCTCTATTGTGGGACGCGATGTTCGCCGGATCAGAGTTCCCTATGACACACACGCGTTTGCTGGTCAAGGTGACTACTCGGAGCTGAGCTCGCCTCTCATGCAAGAGTTTCGGGTACCCCTGCACCTCCTCCAGTCAGTGTACCGCTCTGCCGCACCTACACAACAGCGCCATGCATCTGCTGGAGTCGCGTCGATCACGCGTGCAGCTTCCAACCTCCAGCTTCAGACGGCTATGGGCAACGGAGACGACGAGGATGACTATGGCAACTCAGTACACACCCCGGTGGGACTGGAAAAGCTCTCTGAGCGCCGAAGCACGCGTGCGTACCATCAAATTTCCAAAGTCCGCCACTGGTGCTGCCGCTATCGCTGAGACCATCCGGCTCAATTGCAGTTCGTCCAAATACCGCTCAGACTGTCGTGTCTTCCAGCCCTGCAAGAGAGGCATCTGGACCGACAAGTCCAAGATCTGCTCGGTCCTATTTACCTTTAGACCCTTCACCTTTCATCGGCGACCAGCAGACGCCCGCAGAGAC
Organism: Cystobasidiaceae sp. HBUAS51001; assembly: GCA_003351005.1. NCBI lineage: Eukaryota > Fungi > Basidiomycota > Cystobasidiomycetes > Cystobasidiales > Cystobasidiaceae > Cystobasidiaceae sp. HBUAS51001. The sequence continues at coordinate 1,463,977 of QOZY01000003.1, read as the reverse complement.
CCAAACCTGGCTCGCATATACGCCTTCGAATACGTATCCCGCGGTCCAAAACTTGCCATCACACAAAAGAAAACGCGTGCTCGTTACCGGAGGAGCTGGCTTTGTCGGCTCACATCTAGTGGATCGCCTCATGTTCCTAGGACACGAGTAGGTGGATTTGAATGAGTTGTAGAGTCCGCCGACGAAGGCTGACCCACCTCGACATGTCACAGAGTAACGGTTCTAGACAACTTCTTCTCCGGCGCCAAGACCACTGTGGCCCACTGGAAAGGACATCCCAATTTCGAACTTGTCAGACACGATGTAACTCTCCCTTTTCACATCGAATGCGACATGATCTATCACCTAGCCTGTCCTGCTTCACCTCGAGCCTACCAATACAATCAAATCAAGACGATGAAAACCAATTTCATGGGCACACTCAATATGTTGGGATTGGCCAAGCGTACGAAGGCTCGATTTCTGCTGTCTTCCACCAGCGAAGTCTACGGTTCGCCGACAGTCCACCCGCAGCCAGAAACGTATTGGGGCAATGTCAACCCAATCGGACCTCGAGCGTGCTATGACGAAGGAAAGCGAGTTGCAGAAGCCCTCACCTTTGGCTACCTTAGACAAGACGGCGTAGATGTTCGAGTTGCGCGCATCTTTAACAGCTTTGGTCCACGCATGACGCCTGGAGATGGACGCATCGTCAGCAACTTTGTTCTGCAAGCACTGACTGGCGAGGATATCACCGTGTGTTCTGATCATATTCGTCTTGATCGCCATTCTTACCCAGCTTACGATGTTCTTGCAGATTTACGGAGATGGGTCGCAGACGCGCTCATTGCTTTTCGTACACGATCTTGTAGAGTATGTCCGCGTTAGGCTGCGCCCTTCCAAATGGCCTAGACTAATATCTCCTTTACAGCGGTCTCATCCTCTTGATGAACAGCGACTACACCGAGCCCGTCAACATCGGCTCTCCTTACGAAGGAACTATTCTTTCTTGGGCAGAGCTCATTGTCGCGGTCGTAGACGAGGTGCTTGTAGAGATGTCGGGCGGCGATAAGTCAGTGTTGAAGGGCAGACGACGCTCTCAAATGATCTTCAAGCCCATGCCAGAAGACGATCCTCCAAGGCGGCAGGCCGATACCGCTCGTGCAGCAGCTGTCTTGGGCTGGTCACCCTCCTGGTCAGTCCGCGAGGGTCTCAAAGAAACTGTGCGCAGCTTCATAGAGAGCGATGTCATCGATCTCGACTTGAAGAGCGCACTCAATCGGCGCTAGTGTGGTCCGATGTTCAGATGCCAACCAGCTTACATGAGTGCACGAAAGGAATAGCATGTCTCCAAGGGTCATTCATAATAGAGTGTACATTTCGCATTTGTGGAAATAACGTAGCAACACATAGATCTTCGATGACAAGACCGTAGAGTACATTGTGTTGTTGTACTGCAGCAAATATGCCTTTGAGACACCGCAGCTCAAGAGCTTGACTTGTAAAGCTTGGCGTTTGGCTTAGTCTTCGGACGAGTAATCATCGCTTTTGGCTCTCGGACACCGGAGGGAAGTACTCAGTCTTGTGACGAGCGGCTAAGTCTCAGCATGACTTGTTCTTTGGTATGCTGGCCAACGAGATTGGCGTCAACTCACTATGAAACGCTTGTACACCTCGACATCCCGGTCACCAAAATTGCAAAAGATAATTCGCTCGAACTGAAGAAGAATTTCAAGGCTTAGATGTAATGTAGCGAAGTCATGAGCCGGCCGCAATAGGATTGCAGGGCTTACTGCATTTGGGTCCTCTTCCAAGCTTTCGCGCACTGTCCGCAATGCCACCTTTGCGGCAGGCTCCAAGGGATAGCCGTATACGCCGGTCGAGACTCCGCATAATGCAACGGACTTGCATTTCTTGTCTCGCGCTAATGTGAGAGTTGAGCGGTAACAGCCCTCGAGCAGATTTTGACTTTCTTCCGGCGAATAATGGTCATAGATGGGTCCGACTGTATGTAGTATGTGCTTTGAAGGCATGTCAAAGGCTTGCGCGTCGCATTCGTGAGCGTGAGCAATGTACGCTGGCCTGATTGTTGGAGCGGCGGATTCACCTGGCGTTATCTTTGTGCTACCAGTTTCGCAGCCGTTTAGCCGTTTGCACGCAGCATACAGCTCATTTCCTGCAGCTCGATGGATTGCCTGTGTGCGAGTAAGAGTGTTCATGGTTCAGTTCAATTGCCTTTACAGTCACCTTGCACCAGTGTTGGCTGGGTCAAAATGCATCAACCCACCCCATCAATACCGCCACCGCCACGCAGACCCTCTGCCATTAGAGCGTGATGGTTCAGCTTCTCCACGCCGCCTGATGCTCTTAGTATGACTTCCTCGTGGCAGCTCACTATTTGCTGCATTCTGTACTGCGTCCACTTCGATTTTCGTGATGTCACCTTGCCTGTCTTTGCGCGTGGAGAAGGCAGCAGGCACGCAACGATAGCATGGGATGGTCAGCATGCTTGTCCTGCGCTAAATGCGTTCTCGAGCCTCGAATGATACAAGCACCGCACCAGAGCGATATCCGGTCGTTGAGAGTACCGTTCGGCTTGTAGTTGCTGTGCTGGCTGCCACTGGCTTGGACGGAGCCGTCACTGTAGGCCTGCGTGAGCGTCTTCAGGTCAGCGAGCGAGACTGTAGCCATTCTGCGCGTAGCTCGACTGATCATGCAGCTGGGTTCGAGGTGTGCTTAGCAGGAGTGTGAAGAGCGTAGGCATTTGTGACCAACTGGTGGCGTTCAGGTGGCGTTCAAGCTCGACCAGAGGTCGCGAGAGACTAGTGGCTTGGTTCTCATCTGCGGACATACTGCGCAAGCCACCATTCGGCTTTCACAGAAACTCTCCTTGGAAGTCTAAATGGCGTTTGAAGTCCGGTACTGGTCTACTGATGTTACAGCCTTGGTACATGCGTCTAGAAGAAGGTAAACCGGGTATTCCTGCCAAAGCTGCACTCTCTATCGAGCTTTCAAACGCCTGTTGAACTCTCTGGCATCTAGTCTAGTAGCCTTTCGCTAAGTCGACTGCATTCAATAGGTTCTGCCCTTTCTTGAGTCTTGAAGCATTTGTGACAAGCATATCTATACTGCGCGAAAGATAGCGTTCTGTCAAGCCCGCGATGTGTGGTGTGATAATAACATTTGGCGTGGTCCACAGCTTGTGTCCGTCAGGCAGTGGCTCGGGGTCTGTCACATCGAGAGCTGCGCCGCCGAGGTGCCCGCTTTCTAAAGCCTCTACGAGCGCTTCGTGGTCAACAACGACACCGCGTCCGATATTCACTGTAACCAGTCCTGGACATCAGCACGCCCTTGACCTAGCCCATTTCAGACGCTGAATAAATAGAGACTGACCCAGAACTGCTCGCTTCTTCAGCTTTGCTAGCCTGTCTTTATTGATCATCCGGGTTGTGCCGGGTGCGCCAGGTAGCGATATGACGAGAACGTCGGTCTTACTGAGGAATTCGGCAAAGGATGCCTCGTTCTTCGTGCTGTATGCAGCCGAGGGTATACTGCCATCTGCGTCGCCGAAGCCTGGACACATTTGAACGCTTTCGGGATCCGGTTTCAACCGCCCATCGCTTGTGGCCGCTATCACGTTGCAGCCGTATGCTTTCGCCAGACGAGCAGTCTCTCGGCCAAGGCGACCGTAGCCAACTGGTACATGTATAAGATTAGTCGGCCCCTGACTGTCTATGCAGTGACCAAGGCCGCCGCGATAAAGGCCTTGACCTACGAATGCCAAAAGTAGATCCGGCGAGTTCTCGCATATAGAAGCTGTTGTTTCTCTCCCACTTTTGACGAACAAACTGACTCTGGAAGTTAGGAATCAAATTCAAGAACAGGTTCGAGACCATGGCCATCACGTATGGCGGAATGACGGAGCAATGGACGCCAGAATTCGTAGTGAGGGCCACCTTATTGCGTGTGTCTTCATCATGCCAGAAGTCGGATTTGAGGAGTTTCTGCGGAAAGCCGTGGTCGGCGGTCGTATGTCAGGATAAATGTGGCCCTCTATTCCAGGAAAGGTGCAATGACGAGATCTGACTCACATCCGCACCCGCTGAAGGTGTCATTTGCCAAACAAGATTTGGAAATTGAGAGTGCCGAGTGACATCGACAGGAACCTGCCATCCAAAGATGACTGTCGTCTTCTTCATGGTCTCGGAAGACACAGGCGGCGGTGGCCCTGCACTCCAGGTCAGCTTCTGGCTCGTGGCATACTCGACTGACTCGAAGACCTCTTCGACCTTGGCCTTGTCGGCGGCTGAAAGTGATGCCAGAACCAGCAAGTGCATCGCCGGAGCAGCTGAATCTGGAGCCATGGGCAGCTGAGGCTCTTCAGCGAGTATGTCGGGACTGTGCTGTTCGATTTGAGACGAGAATTGAAAATACCGCTGAGCCCGCGATAGCAGAGACCTCGATCACCCTCAGGTGAGCAGCAAGGAACGCGCTGAGCAAGTCTGTGGACGCACCATGACGGGCGTTCAGACTTGTAGGGCAGAGGAAATCTCCGAGCATGGTTCAACGGTCCAAGACTCCAATGCTCGCTCAAACCCTGGCTCTCTACACATTCTCTGGTGGCGACGGCCCGTCGGGTACCTCTGGCTGCGAGATCAGCGGCTAGAAACGAGGATATGACTTCATACTCCACCGCTCGTGACCTCTTTCCTTTACTCTGACTTTCTGTCTGTGCAGAGGAGCGACAAGATACAGAAGTCGCATACGGATACGAAGAGACAACCACCAGCCAGACAATCACACCATGTCTTCGCACGGCAATGCTCCCATAACCCCGCAGCACGTGATCCCCTCGCAGCCGCTCAAGCATGCTGAGGAGCTGCACAAGACTGGTGAGTATTGCAGGGTAGTGCTGGGGATCCAGATGAATGAAGCCCTCTCCCTCAGCCCTTGCCATTGGTGCCTCTGGCAAAGGTCTTCTGGCCGCCGACGAATCGACCGGCAGCATCAAGAAGCGTCTAGATGCCGTTGGTAAAGAGAACACCGAAGACAATCGCAGAGAATGGCGAGACGTCTTGTTCACGGCTGAAGGACCATGGGAGGAGCATGTCTGTATGTGCGATTTGGTATTATGTTAGTCAGCAACTCTGATGTCGTGTGCTCTCAGCTGGAGTCATTCTTTTCGAAGAATCCTTGATGAAGCACGACTCACAGCTGTCTGGTTCCAAGTACAAGGGCAAGTCATTTGTCGAGATACTCAAAGCTCGCGGCGTCATCCCAGGCGTCAAGGTCGACAAGGGAACAGTCAATCTGCCTCGAACCTCGCCCGAGGAAACTACGACTCAAGGTCTGGACGGACTGCTTGAGCGGTGCCAGCAATATTACGACCGCGGAGCCCGTTTCACCAAGTGGAGAGCTACTGTAAACCAAAATTGTTCAGGCGCCCAGAATTCTCGCTGACTGACCGTGATCTCACAGTACACAGTTTCCGAAAGCACTCCCTCGCCACTTGCAATTGAAGCAAATGCGGAAGCTCTTGCGCGCTACGCGGCCATCTCACAGCAAGCTGGTCTCGTCCCGATTGTAGAGCCCGAAGTACTCATGGCTGGCGAGTTTACGATCCAACGATCAATGGAAGCGCACATTGCCGCCTATTCTGTCCTCTTCCAGAAGCTGGCTTTGCACAAGGTGGACCTCGCAGGTCTCGTCCTCAAAGCTAGCATGGTCGTCTGCGGAGACAAAACGGGTCAAGCGACACCCGAAGAGGTTGGAGAGGGTGAGGCGTCCACAATGTTTGAACGATCTCCTTGCTAAGCGAAGTTCTCTGCCACTGTTCTCGTAAACGCGTCGCAATCAGCCACCATCCACGCCCTCAGCAAGACTGTCCCACCTCTGGTCCCCACCATTGTCTTCCTGTCAGGGGGCTTTAGTGACTCCACCATCCTTTCATATCTGAATGCCATCAACGAGAACAAGAATGCCAATACGCGCCGAGCGCCTTGGGCACTGGTAAGTCCTTGCAAGGCGACACGCGGTTGTTACAGTGGCCGCTCGACGATATACTGGCTGACCGTCTTGACTGCAGACATTCTCCTTTGGCCGTGCTCTGCAAGGTGTGGCCATGAAGGCATGGGCCGCAGGAAATGTCAAGGACAGCCAGGAGCAGTGGGTCGCACGCGCCCAGTGGGGCGGCGCAGCTGCTGTTGGAAAGTATAAAGGCGACTGCCCCTCTTGAGGGTTGGCTTCTGCACGTCGCACAAGCCTGTTCTTCAAAGATCCGTCAACACAGCAAAGTCCTGATTTTGCCGAGCTTCAAGTAGAATGTAGCACTTAGTAGTGTCTTGGCAAGTCTCGCATTGCCTTTGCAGATATGCATGTGGAAGATAGCACATCGTCTCTATTCCCTCAAAGTTTGCATTGCCATCTGGTGACAATCGGATCAGTACGCGTGCTTTTTTGGAAGCGGGAAATTGAATTTCACCCACCTCATACGTAGCTTCCAGGTCAGCCAGCTCTTGATGTCTGACTTTCACATTCCGTACCTTCTGCAAGCGACCTGCCTCGCTGAGCAGGGTTTTGAAGTACTTCGCTTCCTGGCTTTCGACCAGCGTCCAGGCAGAGCCGCTCCTACCAGCGCGAGCTGTTCGTCCCACGCGGTGAACGTACTTCCGAATGTCTACGGGAACATCGTAGTTGATGACATTGGCTACGATAGGAATATCCAGACCTCGTGCTACGAGATCGGAACAGATGAGCCTGTGGACCGTAATTAGCAAATGCCGTTTAGGAACTACAGTGCAGGAACTCCGGGAGAGAATACGTACATGCGAAGCTTGCCCTTCTTGAAATCGTCCAAGATTGCCTTCCGCTGAGATGGACCAAGTTCGCTTGAATAGTGTGCGACACCACTTTCCCTCGAATTTGGCTGTGAACCTGCCTCGAAAGCCTCTACCAACATGGATAGGCGAGCGGCTGACTCAATAGACTTTGTGAAACACAGTGCGCTCTGCAAGTCGAGATGCTTCAACAGATGCAGCAAAACAAGGGCTTTGTCGGACGTTCGGGTGACTATCATGTTTTCCTGTGCAAGCATTGTCAGCTGAGTGAGGCTTGCGTGTCGCCCTCGGTAGCTCCCTACTTGTAGCGAGTCTGGAAGTGCAAAGTGTCTGTCGTTTTCGAGAAGTGCCAGTGCCGGTTGTCCGTCAGCGGTAGTGCTGGCGGGCTTCTCCACTACGGAAACGTAGGTAGGCTTGTGCAATCTCAAAGCTGCTATACGTGTAGGATCCCGCGTAAGCGTTGCTGAAAACAATAATTTCTGTGGCTGTCATTCGATATGAGACGAAAGTCAGCGAAAATTGAGACTATCCAAACGTCTTAATTGCACGCACTCCGTAGTCCAGCGATCGAGTGTTTCTAGCTTGAGCTCCAAATTTCCGTGGGCGCAGTCGAGGCGCAACAGCATCGACCTCGATTGCAACCTCACCCGCTGCATCGATTGGTACATCATCTAGATGAGTGTCCTCCAAGTGTGCCATAACAGCCTTAACCCAATCATTGAAGTTTTGGCCCAGCAAGCGGTCAGCTTCATCAACGATCTGAAAGAGATGGCGATTAGCTAGGGAACTTCATGCTCCGGCCAGCAGACCCACTAAAAATCGCAGGTGTTGCAGAGTAAAGTTTGGTGTGGATTTCATATGATCTATTAGTCGTCCAGGTGTTGCGATGAGAATGTCGACCTTGGTGGAACCACCCTGCAAGCTGTCCTTGCTCTCAGCTATAAGACAAGACCAAGGGCCTCGGCACACGAGACGCACACTGATACCGTATCCCCCACGAGAGAGCTTTGTTCTGCTGCAAAAGCATGTTGTCCGGTGATGCACGCAATCTGAGGGACTATCAGCTGCAGGCGGACGAGGATCTATTACTGCACTAACCTTGAGGCCCGTTCCCTTGCAGACCTTTTCGAAAACATCCCGAACTTGTACTGCTAATTCTCTAGTTGGCAGCACTACCAGAGCACGCACTCTCGTCACTACTCGCGCAGCAAGGATCTAAAAAAGCATCACTTCAATACCAAGGCGACAATCTAATATTGGTGGACACTTACTTCAACCACCGGAATGACGTAGCTGAGTGTCTTGCCGCTACCAGTGGGCGCAGATACGCAGACATCCCTTGGCCGCTTGCGCGAGACGTACATTTGCCTGTCTTGCATAAGAATAGGCAATATGGCCGCTTGGACAGCGAAGAAGCTATCGATGCTCATGTCTTTGAGACGTTCTTGCATACGAGAAGACAGCGCTGCACTTGGCTGCTGTTTCTGCAGCTCTGATATAGATAAGGTCCTTGACTGATCCACCACTAGTGCGTCTTTTAAATCGTACGAAATGAGCATATCATCGAGATCGCGTTGAGACGGTGCTAAAGGCCCCAGGGGCTTCGGGAAGCGAGGGAGAGCGTCTGGCTGAGTGGGCACTGGATTGTCTTCGTCATCTCCTTCAGTGACGCCGCCATTTCTTCCATATTGAAGTTTTGCTTTTGCGCGCTTGTTTGCTTTAGCCTGCCGAGACTTCATATCGTCGAGTTTGGCTGTCCGAGCCTCCTCCTTCCGGGTTGCCGCAGACTCGTCCAGCGCTGCGATTCGAGTCGCTCTGTTGTCTGAAGAGGGGTCTGCCACTGCTCTGCTCTTGCCTTTGCTAGCTTTTCTGTCCGTTCTTCGCTGTGCCTTGTCTTCCATTGCGACAGTAGTGTCTTGATGGTCTATCAGCGTATCTGCATGCTGTGCATCCGTTGCGATGCCAGGTGCGTTCTGAACCTCTGCTTCTTCATTGCGCCTCGCTTCCCGCTTGGCTTTCTTCCTGGCACGCCTTTGCTCTGGTGTTTCGTTTGCGGCTTCTGATTCTATTTCGTCTACTCCGAGACCGTCAGTAGCATCTTCATTTTCGCCACCGGCGACAGACGTCGCTGATTGATCCTTCTGAGGACGGTCCTCCTTCTTCTTCGCCTTGTAGCGAGCCATTTTTGCTTTCAAGTACCGCTTCTTCGCCGTAGTCTTGCCCTTGCCCGTCTTTGCAGCCTCGTCTTGATCTGTGGGGTTGGGTAATGTCCGTGAACCGTCATGGTCACTCGGCGCAGCAGTGACATCCCCGAAGGAGACTGCTTTGTCTTTTGCCTTGAACGAGCTAGTGCTGTCTTCACGCTCGTTTGATAGGGTCACCTCGTCGTTGCGTTTTCGCTTCTTTTGCCGCCGTTCATCGGTTGCCTGCAAAGTCTTGACCTTGGCTGCGCCTGCATCACTGTGAATAGCAGACGTTGATGCCTGCGGCACGAAAATGTCTGCGGCAGCCATGAAATGCCCAGCGAAAGAGGTCACTGTCGAGATAATGCAAGCTGAGTGCCAGTAGCAAAGCATCAGCTGCGAGTTTCCCGATCACGTACAGTATATTCGCAAATGGATATGCTACATTGGCGGACTCTACGTCTATGCGAAGCTACCGTGCTCGCCGGTTGTGAGCCTCTGCCTGATCTGGCACCTTAGCATCACTGCACTGCCGAATTTCGCAGTGTACCTGCTTCCTTCAGCTTACTGCTCTCGGATCTGCAGCAGTGGCGTGCTGTCTCCAAAGCATGATATGAGACCCTAACGAGAAGTGATTTTGGTGTGTGACCCCTCGATGCACATGCGGCTGTGCACTTGCGCCCAATAATGGCTGAGTCAGGCCTGATGGTGCAGACATACTGTTTCGCCGTTCGCGGCAGAAAGCACGTGCCATCTAGCCATGGCGGTCACGATACTTGCTTTTCCGTCTAACTTGAGAGCGCCATCATGACCTTGTTGATCCGCGTGCAATGCCAGTGGGTCGTCCTCTCGTACTGCCACGAGTTGTAGAACCCCTCTGCAGAGCCGATGCGCGACCGCGACTGCCAGTGCCAGTGGCGCCGCGAGTCTGACCTCGTCCTCGTCCTTGCGATGTGCCGGCCATCAGTTCTTGGTGACAGGTTATTTTGTCAGTATATTGAAGCTCGTGAAATTACTGCAACGACTCACTCTTGCGCTCAGCCTCTTCGCGTTGGCGAATTTCGAACTCTTCAGCTTCTCGCTGCTCCTGAGCCATGCGCTCTTCCTCCTCGCGCTGCCGTTGCTCTTCAGCTGCTACAGCCTCGCGCATCTCAAGCTCGTCCTGAAGCAGAGATGAAGCGTCAGTATACTGAGCGCGACAGCGCACCATGCAGGCGACATCAAAGCCGGCAAGGCTTCTCCATCTTGTTTACTTACACGCTCAGGCTCCCACGTCTCGTCCAGCAAAAGGGTTGCGGTATGATCCGCTTGGCCGAGGACCCTGGCGTATGTGTCAAGAAGATTGTGTGTCGTGCCAATTGTATTTTGGAACCTCTGCATCGACAACAAGTTGTGGCGTACATGTAGATGGCGGCAGAGGCGAACGGAAGGTCAGCAGCCTATTCTTTCTTCGCTATATGTAAGCCACGAACCTGTATGCTTGGGATTCCCTGCTCTATACTAGCAATTGCTTGCTCAAGTAGGGTGTTCATAGTTGCCAGTTCCTGCCGTTCCCGCAATAATGCAGCTCGCCGACGTTCCTCGCTGGACAGTGGTGGCTCAGTAGGCAGCTCATCGTGATTTGGCTCCGGAGCTTGAGCATCTGAGTTGGAGGTGCCAATATCGTTTGCCTTGACCGCGCCGCTTGCCAGCGCGCTGTCCTCGGCCGTACAACGCACATCTCGAAGTTGCTGCACGCTTCCAGAGAGCTGGGCCTCGCTGTGCGAACCCTTCGCTCTGTGGTGCGGCTCCGGAATGAATGTGCTATGAGCAGGTGCCTTCGACGCGTGCACATCTCCGTCTGTCATGCTGGCGTCTGTCGCTCCCACATCTTGCAGATCCAGCGACTCGTCCAGCAAGTTACGCGTGTCGAGAGCGCCAGACTCCAGGCGAGATATCCCGTAAAGCGCCTTTCCGGCTTCCTGTGAGCCACCTGGGCGATGCACAGGGGCTTCACTATCAAGCGTGTCGTCCATGCTTGCGTGCTAAAGCCAAGCCTGCCTGCAGCTGCAGCCTGATCGCGCCAGCGGCGCTTGCTATTCACGTGATGGCGTGCATGCTATTATGGGTTGCATATTGCCAAGTAGATACATGATGGAACGGTCGCTACAAGATACTATCGGCGCTCTGAAATCGGGATTGCTACTCGTTGAACTAGATGCTACCTCAGCAGCCCAAGTGCAAGGAGTGGAACCATCCAGGAAAGCCGCCCAAGGGGTACGAAACCTCGCAATGAATCGGAGCTCGGCACATTGACAATCTGGCTGACCCCTGCACTTTGTTGCCCCAGGCCTTTGGCCGCTTCTGACAGCTCGGCAAAGCCCACTGCGCGCGGTTCGTTGTAGCGGAAGACCGTGTAGACGTTCTTGAGGAATGTATCGCCGACAATCCACGAAGGACTAATGACGCCATCCAGGCTCTTGGGCTGCTCCGCACTGGGCGTATCTCCTTCGAGTGAGAAGACTGCGCCTAGACACATGCCATCTACATTCACGCGGCCCAAGTTGAAGTCGAGGGGATCGATTGCCCAAGTGCGGTTGCCAAAGACAAGAGAAACATTGATGTTACTGTCGCAGGGAAACTGAGAGTGAAACAAAGCAAATCAATAAACGTCTACAACCTATCATCTCATCAAGTCTGCTTACATAGTAATAACCGCGCCGAGCGGGGTCATCTGCTGGCCGGGACCCCGGAATGTTTGCAAAGATGGCCTGGACAGCATGCAAGGGTGCCCCAACGAGCGAGGTTCCAGTGTCTATGGCGACAGTGTCCGAGCTGATCGCTAGACTTTGATTTCCCAAGAGTACATCTTGCATAGTAATGAGCCAGTAGCCAGCGTTGTTGAGTGGATTCCAGGAGATGTCTGGGCGAAACGAACTTCAGAAATTTTGTCTCGCTGAAAAGGAGAGTCGAGGGCCACCGGTCTCTCACCTCCAGTATACAATGTCTCATTAGCGCTGCCAAACGATGCTATTCCTCCTGGCATGACATGATCCGCCGAGATGGGGTTGTGCAGGAATCTTGTAAAGGCAAACCCCATCTCGGCGTCGCTGCCCAGTCTTCCTTGCTCTGCAAGAGTCTGCCACCAAGGCATCGCGTTGCTTGTCGCAATGGATTGGAAACCCAAACCCAGGATTCCACTGAGCGAGCCGCTGAGTAGTCCTTCTGTCACGCGGTCGCACGCCGCGAAGGTTTGGTTGGGGACCGTGTAACCCGCGAGCGAGACGACATCGGAGACCAGCATGCCGGAAGCCTCGCCTGACCCATAGGATATTGAGAATTCGCTCCCTTCCCTGTCAGGCGCCACGGATTGCAATGACGAGCTGGCTTCCACTGCAGAACTGGAGTTGCCCGAGCGATACAAGCGGGTGACCGCGCCGCAGCCTGAGCTGATCGAGCAGTTCGCACCAGCGATCCAGAGATCTGCTGATCCCGTGTCAAGAATGACATTGAAGTTCTCTGTGTTTGAGGAATTGTGTTTCATCAGCCGAGAGTAAGGCTGACTTGGACCGGAACTGACTCACGCGGAGGAGTGCCAACCGAGATTGTGCCAAAATACTGCACATATGCAGTTGTTTCAGCTCCACTGCGTTCAGGCAAGACGTGGCACCAAAGAGCACATACCTCGGTGTCCGAGTAGAGATTGTGGAGCTCCGTATAGCCTTGCTGACGGCGGTTCAATGCCCCTGCACGGTAGGGATCTTCAGAACTACGCCGCCTGTGCTTGCTCCTCATGCGGTCGGCTTGAGCGTCGGCCCAGTCTAGCAGAGCTTCAGGATCTCGCCGCCTCAGACTTTGAAGGCCATGGTTGCGCGAAAGCTGGATAGCGCCCCTTGATAGGGGTGGCGCGCCGGTGGATCCTGCATCATCTGTCCACGTAGGTGCTGCGTGCACTGATGGCGCAGAGGCTATAGCTGTGATGAGCAAAAGTAGCTCGAGCGATAGACCAGTTACCATTTGCTGGAATGCCCTGGTGCAGGGCATGGTCTTTGCTTTCTAGACTCTTTGCGCTGGGCGTGGCGCTAAGAGCTCGGCTGGCCAGCACACGAGGTCGACGAAACAGCGGCCAGAGTCTCTTCGACCAACGGGACGGAGTTGGAGGTGGAACGTGTAGAGACAGAAAGGCAGAGCAGAATAGCAGGCTGGTGCAGAGAAGCTAGCCTCCCTCCTGCTGCGCTACTTGTGGCTTGCCTGGGCTCTTGGTGAACCTGGGCTGATCGACCTTGGCTGCCGGAGTCGTGCGCACGACCGCAGTCGCGTTGATGCACACGCAGCAACAGAGCCAACTTGATATCGAAGCGGTGGAGATGCTGTAGAGCTGCCACTACTCTAACGCTTTGCCGGTGGTGCGCTAGCACTCGCTTGGTGGTGTTTCCATGAACAGTCGCAGCCTCCACTACTGGCAGCCAGGACCACAAGCAGTCGACAAAGGCAGCCAACCGCAACTTGACGTCGACCGTATGAGATGTGTTCGGAAGTGATAGAGACCTGGCTAGTGATGCTCGTTTGCCCTAGGCTTGCGACGGCACTGGCGTCTTCACGGCCGATCCCGAGGCACTTGAAGCTCTCGTGGGCTGTCTGTAGCGACGGTGCTGACGGCAGCACGGAGGCTAGCGCGCTGGGAGGAGATGCAATATGATGAGTAGTGCCTGACGAGACCTGCTCGTGTCAGTAAGGACTCTACTCCAGCCAGGGCGCGCATCTGTCAGGCTGCGTAGACTTCCATCTCCAAGCCACGCGCTTGGCGTTCAGATCTTGGCCGGCGGGATGGCATGGGAGACGGTGACGACCGACAGCTTTGCGCAGGTAAGGGACAGCAAGCTTTGCAGCAGGCAGGCCTTGATGAGCATCTGCATAGCGTCGACTGCTTGTCGTGAACTGTAGTTGCCTGTCGTCTTGGTGGAAGCGAAAGCCTGCAGACGGCGTGCTTGCGCTCCCGCCGACGGCGATTCAGGTAAAAATAGCGCCCCAAGTGGCATCTTGCAAGCGAGGCTGCAGTGAAAAACACAAAATCAAGTACCTTTCCCGCCTGCTCTGACTTTCTACATCTTACATCTGGAGATTGCTGCACGTCAACCTTCGCTCGATTTACTTCTGAAGGGACTGGCATTATAGTGGAAGCCAGGTGAAACTGAACTGGGGCTATGCAGCAGAGACACTGATGCTTCTTTTGTTGACCTTGACGCGTACACCGGTCCTCTTGAGTATCATTAGTCCATGTTCAGCAGCGACACTCGGATATAACGGTTATCTGCAAACGCTCCGCTGCGAGAACCGCATACAGCAATGCGTTCAGCGATAGCTTTGGGCGAAAAGGCTTGCGAAAGAACTTACTCCATCTCCCTGGCGGCCTCTTCAGCATCCACAAGATCCGAAAAGAAGACCTCCATGGCGCATGACAAGCTCTGGTCTTGCACAGTTAGTGAACAATCGCGTACGTAGAGAACCTCCCCAAACTGCTGGAGAATGACCTGAGTTTGACAAAAGACCAATGATCCCCCAATGATCAGCGTTGACCGACGCCTAATAATAAGGAACATCCAAGCTCACTTACCTTTACATCGGCGCAAGTGGTACCAGGCTCCAGAGCGGTGACAAGGATGCCCGCTTTCGCCTTGCAGTCGCCTTTCATTGATGGATCAGGCCCAAACTCCTCAGCAAGTACAGGCAGTCTGTCGGGCATTCTCGGGGCCAACAGAGCCTCGGTATGTATTTCAGCAGAAGAAGCTGTGATGTCTTTGAGGCTTCCCGCGTAGGCGTTGACGACATCAGGGAAAGCGATTCGCGAAGCAAGTGAGCCTGAACCGACTGCAAGTCTCTCACGCAGGTCGTTCGTCTTGTCTGAAGAAGGAACTTCGCCACAACGCTGAAAGAAGGAGATATCTAGGTCGGCGCCGCCAGAAGCTTTGGACTCATGCTGCAATGCAACATGTATGCGGTCGTGATCTCCCGTTCCCAAAATGGTGTCATGAGCTCCGGTGCTGTCGTCACTGTCCAGTGAGTCTGAGTGCCTTTGATCTGCAATTGAAGGTGTTCTGTCTGTCCGTGTCGGGAGCTCGTCTTCTGTGTTGGCTGATCCTCCCAGCTTTTGCGTTCCAAGCCTGCGGGTTAGTAGAACCCCAAAAGTCTGACGAGCCTGGAACAGCAGATAGCTAGATTTTAGCACGGAAAAGGGCGAGAAGAAGAGAGAGAGAGAGAAAGTGTGTGTGTGTGTGTGTGTGTGTGTGTGTGTGTGTGTGTGTGTGCTCCTACGCTGATATGTACTCTTTTCAGCCTTGTCTGTGCTCTGTGGAAGCGCCAGCTTTTGGAACCCGACTTCCGCCCTTCATGCAAGATGCTGTCAGGTGGTATATATCCCTATCCACGCGGGGTTGATGCTTCTTGATGACGTGAGTCTCTCTGTTCATCTTGACGGGACGATGCACAGCAGCTGATGAGGTGTATGAGCAGAGAAGAAGAGTTGCCTCTCTGCTGTCGCTGCACTGTAGCGATGGAAGCTCTGCTGCTCAATGGAAGCTCTGCAGTCAGCGTGACATTGCTGAAAGTCATTTCACAGTCTTCGCCGGTGTTCTGTGAATCGGTTCAACATCCTTATCGACTTGTCTAACGCCTGTCTTGGAAGATCTCTCGTGTGATCTCGCGGGTGGCCGTTATATCGTCTGATGAACTCAATCATCCAGGGAGACAGTACCAGCTGCCTGCGACGTGCTTGCAGTAGTCAGAGCACTAGCGCGCTGCAAGACTCTGGGGCTGGCTGGCATCTGCGAGTCTTGGCCCAGCGAACCGAGTTCGTCAAGGTGCCGGACCTCTCATGCCAGATCCTTCGCATTGAGACTGGTAACCGTGTTTGAGATGTGAGCTCAAGCCGTAGTTGACCAGGCCTTGCCAATGCACAATGGCGCTGAGCAGAAGGGGCTTCAGCACTTCCGCCACAGCATGTTCTTGCCCGATTGCCTCTAAACACGCTCTACTCTCTGGCTCTTGTCGCATCACGCAGCTATCACAAACATTCAGAATGAGCGCCAACGACGGACATTACCGCCCTACGTACAATGACATCCATGTGAGTGGCCGGAGCTGCCTTGAGGTCGCCTTCGTCGCGCATTCTACTGCGGGAAGCTGATTTTTCCGACTTTCCACTGTCTCCACGCATATACACGACTATCAACCAAAATCTCACGCAACTCATCGTCTGGGCTGCATAGAAAACGATCAGGCAGTCAGCTTCCAAGATCAGGGAAGAATTCAAGTCAGTCTTTCATGACCCAGGCTGGTATCAGCCTGGCACGCTTGATGCATTTCATTTGGCTGACTTCAATGCCTCTTCACTACCCGCTCTCTCTACATCTACCATCGTCAAATCACGCACAACGGTATTGCTGTGTCGCTCTCGGACCACCCAACCATATCCTAACACGCAAATGCCAAATGCTGCTCTGATCTCTTCGATGCACGTGCTTCACGTCACTTTCGCGGAAACAGGCCTGATCTCTTCCTTGTACGTGCTATGAGCGGAGAGTACATCAGAGCACGACAGTAGCGCAGAGCGCGCAAGCTGATACTATCTGTTGGACTCGCCTAGGCTATCGGAGGAGGTGGCTTCTACCCCGCCCGCGTGATGCGAACCTTCTGCAAGAACCCTGGCCAGAAGAACATCCCAATTCAAGCTATTGGTCTTTCGCTGTACGAGCAGATGGGCACTGAAGAGTCGACGGAAGAGAAGCTTGGAAAGGAGATTGTCCGGACGCAATGGCTTGACTTTTCGACTCTCGGCAACCAGTCCCTGCTCGGCCGACGAGTTCTCATCGTTGTAAGTGATGCTGTGCTCTTAAATCAACATCATAATATGGCTGACCGGTGTGTGACATTGCCGCGTGAATTGCAGGACGAAGTCGATGACACCCGGACAACCCTTGCGTACACTGTGAAGGAGCTGCGAGACGACCTGGAAAAGCAGGTAAGAGCGTGCGCGTGCCCGGCCCAACAGTGTTGCTCACAAGACTCCTTGACTGTACCTTCAGCTTTCCAAGCTCCCCGCAGAACAGCAAAAGAGTCTCGGCAAGACTGAGTTTGCCATCTTTGTCGGTGAGCGCTCTGTTCCGTATGAACCAGCCTCCGGGAGTTCACCCCAGACTGACTTGCTACCCCGAATGCAGTGCACAACAAGCTAAAACCAAAGATTGGAGAGTTGCCCGACGATGTCATGTATTTCTCGGGCGAGGACCTCGGCGACGTTTGGGTCGACTATCGTGAGCTGTCAAGTCCTCTTTCGAACCGCTTTGGTGAGCAAGGCTGACCCAGTTCATCTGTGTTTGCCAATGCCAGCCTGGGAGATGACAGACATTGACGAACATGATGCTCTGGCTGCAGAGCAGAAGCGATTGAAGACTGCTGGGCAGTCATAGACTGTTACATGATCGTTCCTTCTACAGCAGTCGCAATGCAGCAACATTCGTGCATTACACTCTCTTCTTGTTTATGTATGCTTGGGATGGCTTCTTGGCTTTTTGACGCTCTGATTTAGCCTCGTATTGCAATTATAAATGTATCGAGACGGACCCAGAGCCGAAGAGAAGTGCAAAGGCTCCCGGGAATGGGCAGGTCACGTTCCAGCTCGAGCAAAGCCGGAGGCACATTGTGCATTGTGTAGGCAATGAAGTGATTGATGTTATTGAGTAGCTTTGAGAGTTACCATCCTCGCTGCAGACGCTGCCTACAGTATAAGCCCTTGCTCGGATCTTCCGGCCAGTAATCCGCGCTTGGGACGCGGCGGAGGAAAACCAGCAGAAAGTTGATCAGCTTGCAGTACCGCAGTGCCACCAGAGGAGAGCTCGAGTTGACACACCAGCGATTGGAGGAGTCAGACGGCTGCTTGAAGATACCCTGGGACATCATATAGGGTGAGTAGTCCCTCTGTTGCATAGTCGCTGCTGCCATCACAGCCGTGGCTGATGCATCTTATCAGCAGCGTCAACTTGCCTGCGATCTGGATCGCTTTACACGAAACCCACCCGAAGAAGATCAAGCCACGAGAGCAGCTCAAAGCTCATGGCAGAAGAAGAGATTGACTATGAGTCACTCGGCTCTGCCGCCCCATGTCAGTCTTGTCGCCCTCAAATCAGCAGCCTCCTGCGCTACTTCGATGCGAAGTCCCGTTCTGAAGAGATGCAAGAGCCGAAATCTTCGCCTACACTCAGCTGACATTGTATTCGTCTTTCGATCTTGTCCTTTCACCTCAAATATATCACGGCCCTCCTCCTCTCGTCGCCTGAACGGTATTCTCGTTGGCCTGGTCCTCCCTCGTGCTGCGGTCATCATCATGCGGTCTGTCAGTGGGCGTCAGTATGCTTGCTGGCTCCTTAGCGGGAATCACAGAACATGCAGTCATCTTTCCAGTCGACAGTATCAAGGTAGATCAATACGATGCTCTGTCCGCGATGATGCTGCTGCCATGCACATTGCTGACCCAGTACCATACTTTTTTCTTCATGACGGTCAATCTTGTGCGGTACGAAATGCTGCTGAAACGCCCGATGCAGACACGGATGCAAGTCTTCACAACACAGCCAGCAGCTGTCTATACAGGCATGACGCAAGCCTTCTCGCGCGTCGTCAGCACCGAGGGCGCATCACGGCTATGGCGGGGCGTCTGGAGCGTCATTTTGGGAGCAGGACCTGCGCACGCAGTCTACTTTGGGACATACGAGCTTGTCAAGGATATGGCAGGAGGTAACAAGGCAGGTCATCAAGTGGGAGCAACAGGTGAGCCAGACTTGCTCTCGCCTTGACTCTGGCGTATGAGCAGTGTTCCTCATGCATGGCCTGCACGATGTGATCGAGGAGCATGCTGATGCTTTTTGTCTACAGCGATAGCGGGAGCATCAGCAACAATAGCGTCAGATGCATTGATGAACCCATTTGATGGTGAGCAGGGATGCTGGCTTTTTGCTAGCTTCAATTGCTGGACAGGACACATCTCACACACATGCTTTCTTGCCACCCAACTACAGTGATCAAGCAAAGGATGCAAGTACACGGGTCTACTTATCGAACAGTCAACGAGTGCGCGCGGACAGTATATCGGAACGAAGGGTTCCGCGCCTTCTACCTATCCTATCCTACGACGCTGGTCATGACCGTACCTTTTACCGCTGTTCAATTCTCAACATACGAAGTCTGCAAAGAGCTCTTGAACCCCAAGGATACCTACTCGCCAATGACACACGTTCTGGCTGGAGGTATTGCAGGAGGCGTTGGTGGGGCTGTCACGACACCTTTGGACGTTGCAAAGACGCTCTTGCAAACGCGAGGCTCAAGTACCGACGCAGAGATCCGGCAAGCTAGAGGAATGTCAGACGCTTTCAGGATCATCTGGCAACGGCATGGTGTCAAAGGCTTCTTGCGAGGCTTGACGCCGCGTGTCTTGACTTTCATGCCCTCGAACGCCCTCAGCTGGGTCACATACGAAGGCTTCAAGGTGCTCTTCTCCTACGATGAGAAGTCATCATCGCCGCCGCCATTGATACAGGCAGGCATGTGATTACACCGAAGAAAAACAAAACCTCGAGCGTCTTTTCTCGCAAAACCCGTCGTTCTCGCAGTCTAGAATCACCACGCCTGAGGCAACAAGGCAAATGCTATGGCTGCGACACTGCAATACATCGTCTGTATACCCCAAAGTATCAACAATCAGCACGACAATCAGATTAAAACGTACATACGTTTGCGATGTTCGCGAATGTTGCACTGCGATCCAGCAAACGGCCTTCTGCCAGAGATACTGCGCTCAAATGCCTTCGTTCTGGGAATCAGATGACACCGAGGGTCCACCCGTGGAGACGGACGAATGTTGTCAATAATAGCTATCTTAAAAGCACTCTCGCGGACGAAAGAAGTAGAAGCATAGACCAATGTAATGTGGCACGCTCGCAAGGCCTGTCTTCGCTAGGCGGCACGTGCAAGCTTGGGCTATCAGGCCCGAGGTCATGCTGATTCTGAACACTAAGAGCGTTGCTGTGAATGCCAAAGTGCTCTCAACTGCATCAAGAGCTGACGTGAAGGTTGTCTGATAGTCGCACTCTGCCTATGCGGCAGGCCGAACGAGAAGTGGCGCCTGAAACTGCCTGGGTGCCGCAGTGACGGTGCTAGCCTCTGCTTCACCAAGCGACGTCGTCTGACAGAGCTGAGTCGCAGCGCTGTCTTTCCGTACGAACCTCGTGCGAGAGGCGGACGGCTAGAGGCGGGATAGTCAAGATGCCTATTCGGCAGCTGGACTGTGAGTCGCAATAGTGTCAGCGGAGGCGGACCCTTCGCGCAGTACAGAAGGGCAGCCGCAACCAGAATACTAAAGTCGTCGCAAATGCCATGTCTCCAATCATACAGTCGTCCTGCAGGACAAGAAGCTCGTGCACGAAGCTCCGCTCTCTGCACTTGCCAATACGCGCCTGGGCATCGATGCGAATGTCTACATCCGCAGACTGCTGTCGAGCCCAGAGACCCGTGAGCCCTTTGTGGCTGCACTGGGAGGCGTGCCGCTGGCGCTCGAGGAGCACATCATCAGCGACATGCGCATTCTCGAGTCGCATCGCATCAAGCCCATTATCGTCTTCAGCGGCCTCTCGCCCGCGAAGAAGGACAGCAGTGGCCGCCCCATCCTGAACAACGCGAGCGAGGAAGCCAAGGCCCAGAAGAGACAGCTCGGATGGACGCAGTATGAGAAATCGAACACAGAACAGGCTATCCAAGCGTTTGGCCAGGTTCAACTCTCGGTCGAGGACGTGCTGCGCGTGGTACATCGCTGCTTCCTGCATCGCAAGACCGAGTTCGTAGTGGCGCCATACCTCGCATGGGCACAGCTTGTGTACCTCGAGCGCTCCCCGAAAGCGTACATCCATTCCACCTGGTCTTCACAAGAGTGCTTGCTCTTCGATGGCGTGGATCGGCTCATCACCAATATTGACCTTAAGTCCGGCAATTTCCAATTCGTCTCCAAGCGCGAGATTGTACAAGAACTAGGCGTGACATATGAACAATTTCTCGACCTCGGCATTCTCGCCGGTTTCCAAGATTCCCCCTCGATTCCTCTACCTGAATGGTCTTTCAAAGCGGTGCTTGACCTTATCAAGCAGTACCAGACTGGACCTGCTGCAATCTCCTCCGCTGCGGCAGAGCTCCCTCAGGTCTCCCAAGCTGGATATATGGACACATTCGCTCGCGCAAAAAGCATGATCAAGTATTCACTGGTCTTGCATGCAGACGATGGCAGAGTTATGCCACTTTTGCTAGCACTACCTCCACCAGCCAACATGCCAGCCCTCACTGGAGCAGAAGTGCCAGCCGACATTCAAGAGGTCTTTTCGTATCGTTTGCCAGACGAGGTCTACTTCCAGCTCTTCCGAGGACTCGTCTCGCCGCAGCTGCTAGGTGCTCTTACTTCCGGCTACTGGGTCGAGCATGCGCCGCTATGCGGGGGTGAAAGCGACGAGTATAGACGTTTCTTGAAGGATATTATTACCGAGCATCCCGCATCTCCAAGGTGCACCGCACTGGCCCTGTTGGCTACCTCACTGCATCCCTTCTGGAGGAACCGGCCAATCTACGCAAGCTACTTTTTCGATGCTAATTCGCCAAACCCGATTCCACACAACGGCCAAGCCGCTCTCAAAGCCTTGGAACGAATGGCATACTGGAATGTGCCATCACCTGTCATCGAGGAAGAGCTGCGGCGACAGAAGGTGGGTCCTGATGCCGGCTTGAAAGTGCTCACATAAAGTACTGACCAGTACGTTCGCTTTGGTTCGTTTTGATTGCCTCGCTCGCAGTCCTCTACTATCGACATTCGACTGTGCCTTGGAGCTGTTTGCGATGGTACAAATTATGCTGCGCGGACCAGAGTTCCGAAGAGCCCGGACCGCTTGCTTGAAAAGAAGGACGAGATCGTTGCCAACGCCCTATGGCGCTTCCTGGAGCTGAGAGGGTGAGAGCGGCTGCGAGGCATTACGAGTAGCAACGTCAAGCTAACTTTGTTGCTCAAGATTCATTTCATCCTCGCACACACCGACACCAAACGGCAAGGCCTTGAACAAGGCACTAGTCTCGTCGCGGGTCAATGACAAGTTCCAACAGCCGCTCTACCTGGCTATAGAGCTTATTCGGGCCGGTGTTCTGCACTCAGGCAAGTTTGGTAACCGGACGTGGAGTGGAGGTCCAAATCTCGGCGACGACAGCGACAAGACCAACGCGATGCTGGTCATGCGAGTTCTGTCGATTGTCTCGCTGAACTTCAAAGCCGAGCCGTGGTCTGGTCCCGTTTCGCGCTCACTGCTGGTGTTTAGCTCGTTTTTGCGGACACTGTCTCGCTCGCTGCGCGCTATGCTCGAGGCTACGACTGTCAATATGCTACTTCGAGGAGACGCCAAGCGATCCCGCGAAGATTATCTCGAGGTGGCGCTGAGCTTACCTTTCCGAACGGACACCAATACTGGCATGGGTGTGCTCTGGAAAGGGTGGTGCGACGCATGCTCGCACATCGGCTCTCGCATGGGACTAGGGACAAGCAAAGATCTCGGCGGTTTCGCGACGCATGAAGGACCAATGTCTGATGAGAAAAAGGCGTCTCTTGAGCAGGTCAAAGCTGCAGTCTCAGGAATGCTCGATGGCGCATTTGGAAACGTCAGAGATGTTCGCAATGAACTTGCTCGAGGCGTGCGCTTCTGGGACGTCGTCATGGTCGCGACTCGTACGCTGCATGCGGAAAACAACCTCCACGGGGACCTCTTCCAGCAATTTGAGAGCGCGAATACGTGCGTCAATTCTTTTAGCTTGAATCAAGTAAAAGTTACGAGGCTGATTCTTGACCGCTTGTCTCCCTCTATTGACGCTTACACAGGTGGCTGGAATCGTTTAGACCATAGTCGAGCATAGGAGCGCGCGCGGAGTGCATTGCAGACCTTGCACCCTCTGCTGGCGGCCAACATGCACCCAGCTCTACAGGCGACGTTGTTACCCAGATGGCACAACTTGGTTGCAACAGGCCAAAGCGGCGTAATGGAGCAAGAACGGGCCTATGCCTCTTGTCTCACGTATGCATGACCACTGAATTGACCCGCTCGAGCAGAGCGGTCAATACTCACATGAAAGCATTTCACAGTGCCCATGTTCATGCAACATGACCCCGTTGAACGGTGTGCCAGTCTCATTTGGCGACTACGGGACCTCGCCGCCAGTCGCAAAGCTCACCGCGAGGAGCCCCAGACGCGCTTGTTTTTCTCGTTCATGGCTGATGACAAATGACACTTGCGCCCTTGACTTGCTTGCCTTGCCTTGCCTTGGCCCTGACGTCTTTGCCTGATCCGGCAGGCACCTGACTTTTTCTTGAGCAGCCTCCGGGTGAAGGGAGGCCGTAAAATTAGCCACGACGCGTCGTGCCCGATATTTTTGTCTTCCTCCCGAGAGACTTCTGCTTTGTGCTCATCAATGGGAGCAGCCTTTATGAGCAGAGGATGCTGGATCGACACACTGATAAAAGATACAGCAAGCTACGGATGACATCTGGTGCTTCATAACTCTGAAGCAGGAGGCCCTAGAAAGTCGGAGAGTCGGCCAACCCTACAGCGAGCCTTGAACCCTCCAGCCAACGCCACCGACGCGTCTCGTAATTTACACAAGAGAGAGAGAGAGAGTTGCTTTGCGTTGTTGATCGGTGCTTTTTGCTTTTTTCCACTCCTTTTTTTCTGGTTGATGAGCAGCAGCAACAGCAATGGAAGGGTGCTTCTAGATATGTGGTGTCCTGCAACACCTTCTGACGTGCTGCAATGCATGCCTTTGAACCTTGCTTTGTGCGTGCTGGATGCGTCTGTTTTCTTTATTCGAGTTTGGCGCCCCAGAGCGCAGACGGACGTGATGCGGGCGGCCGGTCTTCACAATTCATGCGATGCCAGAGTGAGGAAGCGCAAGCGCAGGTGTGCATGAATGAGGAGGTAGCATTGGCATCGAATCATCATTGCATGGTGGTGTACGCTGCCAGTCATTGCTGCACAGGCGCAAGCTGTCGTGCGCCCGTGCTCGCTCTGTTCTTGCTTCGCTGTTTATTTGTCAATAGAGAGGTGCGAGGGCGGAAAAGTATGAGTGAACAACACACGTGTAGGGCGGCAGGAGAGAGAGAGAGCTGCTGGGCGAACTGCAGACGGGATGGCCGGGATGACAGAGGCGACGATAGAGATGTGACATGATAGTGACTGTTCGTGATGGCATGCTCCTCTCCTCCCCGTGCCTGCCGCATTCCAGCGCTCTCGCAATTGACGTCGATGCAGTGGCAGCTGATCGATTGGCGTGTAGAGTGGGTGTCGAGGGAGGGAGAGCAGCAGCGAGGGCGGAGGAAAACTACAAGAAGGGGTGTAGGAGTGCTGTGTACTATGTGTGTCTGCTCTGACCTCGCTGCCCGCTGTCGCCGCCATTCGTCGCTTCTTTGCTCCTCGCCTTGCTCTCTTTGCACAAACTCCCTTCAAAGTCGTCGACGACGACGACTTCGGGCCATCTTCTCTTCCTCCCCTCTCACCCATCCCATCCCAAGACCGGGACGCCGACGCCCAACGCGGCGCCGTTCTCTTGACCTGCGCGTACGCGTGCGCACCACATCTGCTCGTTGACTGAGGACGCGCCCTTTTGAGCCGTCCCATTGCTGCTGCTGGCGCTCTCTGGCGGGAAGCGAGAGTTCGAGGCAACCCCCGACAATAGAGGTGGGTGCAGGAGCGTGAATGAAGGCTATGCAAGTGATGCACAGACTACTAACGCGCACGACTGTATCCCCTACTGCAGAGCTTGGCCTCTCGTGCTCTTCCCTGGTCGCTGCCAGCTGCCGCACTCTGCGCACTCGCTCTCGAACAGCCCGACCCTGGCTGGCAGAGCAAGCACACTACTCGGACGCGTCTCGCACGGGAAGCATTTGGACGTGAGCAAGCAGCGCTACACTGCACGATGCACAACAACACCTGCTCACGCTGACGCACTTGTGCTCTCTGCCTGCTCTCCCTCTTGCCGCCCACCTCGTGCGTGCTCGCTCTCGCCCCCTTTCCCGCCCCGGCGGCCCCCAATCAACGCGTAAACTCGGCGGCCACCAACTCTTGTCCGTGCAAACCGACCGACGACTTGACGGCATCATCGTCGCCGATGCGCTCTACGATACTACGCTTGCAACGCATTCAACTGTCCTTTGTCAATCGTCAGCCTTGCAAAGCGCTTGGCTCAATAGCACCCCCCCCCCCCCCCCCTCAAAAGCCTCAACTCGTGCTCTTGCTCTGGTTTATTTTTCGAATATTGTCGTTCATGCCCCTCGACCCTCTTTTGGATTCAGTTTCAGGTACAATAGCATTTGAGAAAGACAGCAAGATAAGCAGCTTGATCCAGCCTGGAGATCCTACCAAACGCTCTCCATCCACCACACACCGTCGCAGGCAAGCTCGTCCGACGCTTTTCAGCCTGATTTCGATATCATCGAGCGTCCCGTGACTTCAGATTCACCGCATACGCTCGACTCAAAAACACAAACGCGTGTCCAGCAAGAGCAGGATAGCACGAGCGTTGGTCCCTACCGCGCAAGTGAAGACCCTGACAACGGCCTCCTCTCGTCACCGTCGTTGCAGTCCTCACCGCCGCCGTTGAGCCAGTCTACACTCTCTGGCAGCTCTTCGGCAAGCTCTTTGAAATCACAAGCTAGCACATCTTCTCTGATCTTTGTCGGAGATCAGAGTGTGTCGTCACTGAATAGCGCGCAATTGCACGCTTCTACTGCACATTGTGCGTCGGAACAGAACATGGCTTCTACATCGACCGCCACCGCTATGGACCACCAACAATCACAGCCGTTTCGACGCTCTGCCTCGACTGCCCATTCTCGAATCTCGAGCAACGGAAGCAATCAAGCTTCAAACGACCAACATCAGCTCCTCTCCGCCAGCGCTGGCTCGTCTGGCTCTACGGGTTCCGCAAGCAACAGTACGCGCAGTCACTGGCGCAAGTCTGCCACGCCCAGTGCAATCAATACATCTGCCGCGAATGCACTCTCTGCGTCTACGTCGAGCAACAAGTCGACCACCTCTGCTGCATCCGGCGTTAGTCCGGCACTCTCTGGTCTCCTGAGCCCGACTTCGGCTGCTGGCCTTACTATGGCCCAGCAGTCGGCCCTCGAACGCGCTCTCGCCGCTGGTATCTCGCGAGATGAATTCGAAAAGGCACGCTCTAGTGTCGTTAGCATGCTTCGTGGGCCACAATCACAGTCGTCATCTTCGTCGTCCCAGTCTGCGCAGCAGCAAAGTGCGCCAGACTCTTCTTCGAGACGGAGCGCAACGCCTCAGCCTCAGCCTGGCCAAGGTGCTACCTCGGAAGCGAGTGCGATGCCAATTGAAGACAAGGGCTCGCCACGCTCGCATGACAAGCTGCCTCGTCTTGCAATCTCGGGTTCGGCGGATGCTGGAGCTGCTGGAGCTGCTACCGGGCCCCGGAAACGCGTGACCTCGACAGGCAAAAGCGATGTCGCTTCTTCCCTCGCAAGTTCTGCTGCCTCTTCCTCCCTTCAGCCTTCAGACGCAGGCAGCAGCTTTTCACAAACCCAAGCCTCCACTTCCTCTGCTCCTACTTCTGCCGCTCCCTCACTCTCTGCATCCACCTTGCGCACTTCAGTCTCCTCAAACGCCACAGACGATGTCTTTTCGCAAAAAGCGGCGCAGGATTCGCCTCTTACTTCGGATGATGGCGACGCTTCAATGGCGCAAGCTGACTCGTCCAGTACGCGAAGAATAACGAGGGGGCAGGAAAAGAAGCAAGGGCAGAGTCGGAAGAAGGCTGCTCATGCGACTCGAGAGATGCATGACGATCAGGACGGTCAGTCTGATGAGGACATGACGGGCACTGACAATGGGCGGCAACAAACGCCCCCAGCGTCGGCGCAGCAGCCTCATCAGGACATGCTTCTCGACGAGCCGACTTCGCAAGGTCTGCAAGCACCATCACTGGAAGAGGATGACACATCTTTCAGTGCAGCAACAGCTGCTGCAGCTGCTTTGGGGATGCTTGCGTCTTCTCCCGTCAAAGTCGTCGAGCGACGGCGCACACGTTCGCCGAATCGTTTTGCGCACCAACAACCGTTTATGAATGGCGCGTCGGGCACTTTTGCACAACATCGACAGCCAAATAGCGCTTCTGGACTCGCTTCCTCGTCTTCACCTCAAGGCACATTGGCTGGTGGCAGCAATGCGTATCTGAGCACATCGCCTGTTGCTGGCGGATCTCGCTCGCCCGTGGGTCTGACGTCGGATGACGGCGGCTTGAGCCACAGGAGTCGAAGCGAGACGGCTAAATCGACAACCCCTGTCCGTACTCGACTCGAGGATATTGCTCTGAAAAGCTCGGCGCAAGTCAGACGACAGCGAGAGTTGCTGAATCTTGGCGAAGAAGAGATGCTCGATCTTGATACAGACGCAAGACATGAGAATGCCCTGTTGCGCGGTGCTTCGTTGTCAGCGGAAGACTTGCTCGGATCGGCATATCCTCATCTCATGCCACAATCGGCCTCGTCTGCAATATCAGATCCGCACGATCAGCCGCACCAGCCTCAGCATTCGAGGACCCGTTCACTCAGCCGCAGAGGTCATGGTATTAATTCGAGACGGCGCTATCGTGATGCAGTAGCGGCTGCGGAAGCAGAGGAGGGCTATTACGAGTCTAGCGAGCCTTTCAGTGCTCCTGCTAGAAGCACTCGGTCGGTACACACTGATGATGAGCGAATGAACGAAAATGCCGACCTCGATTTTGACGACACCCGCGAGCAGCAAGAGCAAGGTGCTAGCTCAAGCGGCCTAGCACCTGCATTCTCATACCCGCGTTCTACTGGCTCGCCGTCGCAAGCTTCTGCTCGTCAAAGTGTATCTCGTTCGGGGAGGACCGGCCTCGAGTATGCAAAGCACGAGTTTGACGAACAGCCGCTCTCGCGGAGTGCGAAACGGCATACGCGTACGCCGAGCAGGCTGGCTCGTGGAGCTGTGTCATCCTCGACCAACGCACCTTCGTCTGCCGGACCCTCTTCAGCTTTGTCTGCGATATCATCGTCCGCGCGTCGCGGTCATCATCGACGCGTCTCGTCTTTCGGGATGAGTGGCATGATGGATAGATTCATGGAATCTTCGTATTCACCTAAAGCGGCGCAGATAGCCAAGTTTGAAGAAGCTGTTCGAAGAGCTTCTCCTGAACGATCGGCATACGATACCGACAGAACGATTAGTGCAGGACGACCGCATGAAGATGATCTAGACGAGGATGCGGAAAATGATGAGGATGATGATGAGTTTTATCAAGAAGAGGACGATGAGGCAGATCTGCCCGCCGAAGTAGCGAGGTCGCGTCAGCATTCCAAGATTCAGTCTACACCGAGAACGCACATGGATCGGTCAAAGCTGTTGAGGGTAGGTGTTGTACGCTTGTTTCATAGCCGAACAAGAGCTAACACTCTCTCTTATCCTCAGTCCGCCGGAAATGATCTGCCCAGTCCACTGCTACATCAGATCCGCATGCTCAGCGATACCGACCAGTCGCCACATGTCGGTGGGGACCGTGTTGGAAGGGAGAGGGGCACACCAAGGTTTTCACGTGGAGCTTCAGGCTACAGTGCTCATCAAGAGCTAGGCCTAGCCAGTGCCCACGGCTCATCTTCAGAGTTTGGCAGCGCACGCAAGCGCAAGGCATCTTACGACTTGCAATCTCCCAGGCACCTGGTCCGCGGTCTGCAAAATTCTCCGACCCTTGAAGAGGACGAGAATGAGGTTTACAGCGACCCTCGGGCACTTTCGCCTCCGCGCTTCCCACACTTTGCCCAGGCCGATCCTAGATTTTTTGAGCGCACGGCAACAGGTCATCCTACCTCTGCCGCTGGTCTCTTCGATGGCCCGACTCCCTCTCATTCGCAAACTTCATCACAGTCATCATCTATCACAAGCTATCCGCTTTCTCAAAGCCAGTCGCAACCGCAAGACCATATTCACGCAAGGTCGGGCAAGGATCGGACTCAGACGTACTCCTCGCGCGATCCCCACTATGGCCATCATCAACACCTTGGGGATTCGCATCGCTCGCGTTACCAGCCAAACCCGGAACCGGCTCATCAGCAAGCATATGCACAGCCAGTGTATGCAGACGAGGAGCCTGGTCACTACGGTATCGCTGCACCGAGGCAGCCTATGCAGACTTATCCTCACCCTGAGCTGCGCAGCGAGCACCTCAGCAGGTCCGGGACTGCCGGCTCAGATTACATTCCAAACCAGCGGGATCTCAAGAAAAGGGAGAAAGCCGCCAAGAAGCAGCATCAGGAAGGATATGACCGAGAAGAGAAGCTGCGCCCGGCACCCGCACTGTCTCGATCATCTAGCTCGGTACCGCTGGCTGCAGCTCCTTCCTCGTCATCCTCGACTCCGATGGGCATGGAAAACTTCGTACCGGCCAACGTGAAGCAAGGGCAGTACGACGAGAAGACCAAGCCTCCTTTCTCTTATGCAGCCCTCATTGGCCAGGCCATCTTTTCGACGCCAAACAGGCGAATGTCTCTTGCCGACATTTATACCTACATCATGACCTTGTTTCCGTTTTACAAGAAGCAGGATGCTGGCTGGCAGAATTCCATCCGTCACAATCTGTCGCTGAACGAATGCTTTGTGAAGACTCAGCGTGCACCTGATGAGCCTGGTAAAGGCTGCTTATGGAGTATCCTACCAGGCACGGAAGAGCAATTTACCGGCGGTAATTTCTACAAGAAGGGCAAGGTTCCCAAACCATCTTCGTCGAAACCCATGACTGCTGAACCCAGCGTCATATCGAACGCGCCTTCAAGCGTGGAAGGTTCGAAACGCACCAAAGCCAGCAGTGTAGCCAGTGCTTCGGACGCCATGTCGGCCATGAGCGGCGACGAGTCATTCGAGACCGGAAGCGTCAACTCCTCTACTTTCATTTCCAATAACTCGAGCACAATGCATTATCCGCCTTCACACCCTGCCTATGGACACCCCCGCGGTGCTGTCATGCAGTATGGCTATCCCGGTCATGGAGGGCAGCAAGCCTACTACACTGGACCGCAGTATCATCACGGCCCACCGCCTATACATGGACCCTCGTTACTTCGAGATCAAAGACAGCATGTCAGCTATCGAGAGGAGCTGGATCCACACAGTGCATACGATGACGAGGAGGATTCTTTCGACATGGATCAACCAGACGCACGCTACTCCAGGTCAGAGCAGACGGCGCCGCCTCCACACCGCCCGCGGCTCATTGTACGCCAACCGAAAGCAGTGAGTGCCATTAGTGACATTGAATTACTCTCAGGAGGCTGACTAGTTTTCTCCATTGTCTAGCGCAATGATCGGGCAATGTCTGGCGATGAGGAAGCGAAGCGCGAGTCCTCTCCGGAGGGCGAAGACTTCCGCGAGCCGCGTGCTCAGCCTAGAGGCGTTCCCGCTAGAGCTCCCCCGCCTCCCGAGATGGACCGAAGCTTCTCAGAGTCTGACCGCTCGGGATCCTTGGAACCTGTAAAGCCAACTGTTCCCCCGAGCAGCCCTGTGCGACGAGGAGCGTGGGCAGCCCACGAGAGACACAGATCCAATCTCACTTCACCTCCAATTATGTCTTCGCCGCCTACCAATGTTTTCGCTCGCATGTCGCAACCTTATCAGCCGTTGCGTAACACCTTCAACATTCCCTCGAATGCGCATGCCGAGGCCTTGATGAGCTCTCCACCGCCCTCTTCAGGCATCATGCCTTCGGACATGCGCATGCGTCGACTGCCTCCTCCTACCCCTAGGAGTTCAGGCCTTGAAGATGACGAGCATGCCGGCAGCCACATTTTCCTTCCGGCACCGAATATCAAGCCAGGAAAAGCAAGCTTGAGTCGAAAAGATGGGGCAGAGGATGGTCACAAGCCAACTTTGCCTCCCATATCCATGATGTCTCCTGCCTCGGCGATGGCACTGAACACCCAATCCCCTGTGTCTTCTGTCCGTGGCTCTGCCACTAAGCGATCTAGCTCGCCTTCGCCAAAATCGAGCTCTCAGCTCTCTTCTTCTGGAACAAGCGTAACGCGATCGCCCACACTCAGCAAGTCGACCCATCTCGGCTCTGCTGAGGTCTTCAAGACCCCAGACCGCTTTGCTGCACCCTCTTACCGCGCCAACAATAGCCCCAACAAGCTTGCACACCTCACCAATAACAACGCATCAAAGGCTCTCCAGTCTTTGCAATCGTCCACGCCGAAATTAGGTGGGACACGCCCCACGCACGGCTTGACCACGCCAGGCAACTACTACGACCCGTACGAGTATGGTGCGAATCTAGACGAGGAGCTTGATCGCATGATGGCCGTCCAGCGCGAGACGGAGTCCGTCAACCGACACGGTGACCGACGTCCACTGCCCTTCCCTTCGCCGTTAGATCGAACTCCAAAATGGCAGCCTTGGTCGCCCTGGTGATTCTGTGGCATATGTGAAATGCACATGTGGCCTTTGATAATATCTGTAGTGCTTGATTTATGCAGTCATTTTCCGTCAGTCGTTTACACTGGTCCGTTAGCGAAGATTTCGTTAGCCTTTTGTACGTACGCGTAGCATAGCTTTGATCATCATGGCGACATAGCCCTTCCTGTTTCCGTCTGCAATGCATGTATCGCACGCAACAAAGCATACACTTTTAGTCCTGCGTCAGAGCTTGAGCATCGTTGCTTCGTGTGGCAAGACCGAACCCGGCACGTGCAGGGTGCTGGTTTGCGCGGGTACGGTGCTTGCCAACTTGTCGTCTATTTCCAATAGAAGGCAACACGCTACTCCTTCGACTCATCGCTCTAATTGACATCATGACCTCCGAACGGGTGGCCTGGCTGGGTCTGGGCAAGTGAGTTGGTATTCTTGGAAGTCATTGCTCCCGCTTCGCCCTGGAGCAAGCGAGTCATGTCTGCATCTAACACTTCGCTGATATGCCTCTTTCTCGCGATGTATCACAGTATGGGTCGCGGAATGGTCAAGAACCTGGTCGAGAAAGGATCTCTCGACCAGCCGCTTGTCGTGTACAACCGGACGCGAGCTCGCTCGGACAAGCTGGCCGCAGCAATAGGCGGAGACAAGCTGACTGTCGTAGACACCGTCGAAGAGGCGGTCAGGCAAGCCGACATTATCTTCTCGTGCTTGGGTGTGTCGAAACACTCTGCGCCTAGAGCTGAGCCGGCGACTAACAGCTGAATGCCCAGGCGACGATGCGGCTATCCAGGAAGCCTTTGTGGCGGCGACCTTGAGCGATGTAAAAGGCAAACTGTTCATTGAGTGCAGGTGAGTATGTTTATGACCGGTGCGACCGAGTAAAGATTTTGACCTGTGCCTCGTATCTCGCAGTACGGTGGCTGCGGAGACGACTCGAAGTCTGGCGAAGATGGTCGAAGAAAAAGGCGCTCATTTTGTCGCATCTCCCGTCTGTAAGCATCTTTTGAGGCCTTGACATGACCTGGTGATATTCCTGATATCTTTGAATAGTCGGCGCGCCTCCAGCGGCTGATGCTGGTGAGTCTCACAAGCATCATCTAGCTTCCACAAGGACGTGACTTCTTTGCAAACCCAGGCCAGCTGCTCTTCGTGCTCGCTGGTCCCGGAGCGCAGGTAAAACGAGTGATTCCCTTCACTAAGGGTGTCATGGGCAAAGCATACATCGACCTTTCGGACCAAGACTATGGCAAGGCCAGCAATCTCAAGGTTATCGGCAACTCAGTCATCATGTCGGCGCTTGAGGGTTTAGCGGAGGGTATGACATTGGCCGAGAAATCTGGAGTCGGGATAGAGCCCTTCGCCCAGTTCGTTGAGAACTTGTTCCCTGGTGAGAGCGGACATGACATACTGCATACCCGCCTATGACTAACGATAGTTCTGCAGGACCGCTTGCGGCCTATGCAGGCCGAATGAAGTCGGGCGACTATTACAAGCGTGAGGAACCCTTGTTCCAAGTCGATTTGGCCCGAAAAGATGCCAGACATATGCTCAATCTGGCAAAGGAAAACGGCACTAGTCTACCAGCCATCGAGACCATAGATAAGAGGTTTGCCGCCGTGCAGAAGCACATGGGCAAGAGAGGCGACATAGCTGGCGTCTACGGAGCCGCGAGAGCTGATGCCGGGCTGCCATTCGAGGTCTAGGACTTCGAAGTCATTTTCTGGGGCATCAACTGTGTGCGCCGCCTACGGTAAACAAAGGTGCCGCCCTTACACAGTCTTTGCCTATCAGCAGGCCATACAGGCGAATGATATCCCTCTGTTATACCTAGTAGGCTGCAGCCGTGATCAGCCTCGAAAGAGACACGGTCTTTCCGCAAATGCCTCCATTTTCCAGCGTTCGTAGCAGTTCTTCGCTATTTGCCATCACACCAATATCGAGAGCCTACCAACCGGCGGCGCTCATTAGCAATGAACTATTTAGCCTGATCTCAAGCTTGAAGCTTGAAGTGCGTAACTTAATAAGACAACCGCTCTAACGCTATGCGCCGGCGGCGGTGGCGAGCGGCCGAGCGGAACGTCTGGGACCGGCCAGTTCTGGAAGACCTGTTCGCCTTTCAATTTCACTGATCCAAGTCTACACCTCTACTATCGGAAGCGTTTAGCTGCATCTCTTACACTCTGTGGATACTTGGTAACAACGCGTAGCTCGCACGCACCGTGTCGCCTTCAAGTCTAGTGATACCCCACTCGGTTGGTAGCACAAGCTGGCTGAGCTGCCAGTGCTTCTGGGTGCGAACGCTGGCTACCGGTATTAGAGCTTGAAAAATGGCATCCAACGTCACCCGAACCAAGACTGGGATATACGGTGTGAGCTAGCACTCTCAATCCGTCAGATCATGCAAGACGACAATGCTGATTCCGACTTCCTGATTCTCATGCATGTGGCGGACAATCAACGGGAAGTCTCCTGTGCAATACTCTGTCTCACCACTTGTGTTTTCGCACATATGGGAGGCTCTTGGAATAGCTGGCGATGGCTACCACTATGGCCAATACGAATGTCCCACAACGGATGATTCAAACTGTGTCTGGCGAACGAACATGCGCAAGCCAGATCATATAGGAAGCAGCATTACCATGCCGATAAAGGTAGGTAGCGAAATCAGAGAGTCGACCATTGTATCATATCGTCTAATGCCTACATTGCGTTTCGCTCGGACAGCTAGCTGTCATACCCTACCTCGATGAGCTGACTCCGGAAGCCAAAGCGGTTGGCGGGGTAAATACCACCAAGCTTAGCATTAGAGACGGAAAGACGTACCAGATAGGTACCAATCTCGACATCAAGGCAATTTTGAACTCCCTTCGCACATGCCTAACGGGCGTGGCGTCTCCATTTCCCGATACAACACCAAGCACGTTTGGCGAAGGCAAAGCCGCTGGAATGGTTATAGGTGGTGGCGGTGCCACTAGGGTATGCTACTGCCATCAATGGTTGAAGGACTGAATGATGCTGAATTGTCTACCTCCAGGCCGCAATATATGCATTGCATCAAATGAAGATGTCTCCTATACTCGTTTTCAATCGAGACCACGAAGAGACGTGAGTTTGCGGCTATCCCGTACCCAAAGGAGATCCAACTGATTTGCATATTCTTGACAGTCAAAGTATAGTGCAGCAATTCCCCTACGCGGACGTACGGGAGATCCGAGACGTCTCGGAAGCTAGACAAGCCATCAAGGAAATCGAAGCGGCCGGCCGGGTGCTGTGCTTGGGTGTTGGCTGCATACCAAGCATTCAGCCAAAGTCTGAAGAAGAGAAGATGGTCTACGACATTGCACAGACGATCTTTGCGCATCAGATGCCTGTGCAGGAGCGTACAAGCGATGGTTCACCAACCCAAAACGGCGAGTTCGCAATACCCGACATACCGGTCTTCTTCGATATGGCGTACAAGGTGACTACACGTAGTATTTCTATGAATGACTTCTGTGAAGCTGAGCCGCATTGCCTGCTCGCTCAGCCGATTATGACCTTGTTGCGCGAGCTAGCAGAGCAAAATGGCTGGCGGACTGGAAGCGGTGCCGATATTGTGACAGAAAACTGTGTAAGTCACAAAGATCTATATCTCACGCATGAATTGACGAGGTCAATCTGTATTCCACCAATACCACAGTTCGAACAATGTGAATGGTGGCTAGAAAAGAGTGTGCCTGCGGAAGCGCGAGAAAAGATTCGAGAAATAGTTCGGAAGCTGTAAGGAAGGCGACAGGGAGGCATTAGAATAGCAATATGTATAGACTGTGTACCTACTGCCTGTAAAATGAGTATGATAGCCAGATCATCGCGTGCGAATCAGTGTCATGTTGTTGGCGCCCGCGGCTCGCGCATGCCTCGGTGCACGTGCTGAATCTCAACCGCGAGGTCACGTGCCCGTTTGTTTTGCGGATCTCGCTTTTGCTGCGTTCCTCGACTGTCACGCTGCGTGGCTGCCCTGGTTGTCATTGCATCGACGGCCGCATCCGAAGTAGGCATGGGCAACACTCCGTAGCATCTCTCTGTCCCGTCGCTCAGTCAGCTTCGAAGAGCCGCAACCGCTCTGCTCTGTGCTTTGGCCTCGCACGTTACGGGCCTCCACCGAACATCGACCTCGCCAAGTGCACCATACTCTGTCAAAGGGACCGCTGGAGTGCCATCAGCTGTCTTGATCTGGCCATATCCTCTGCTTTAACTAGTCGTCGAGCCCTACTGGCAGCCTGCAGCTCTTTACGACACTCTGTGCCGTTTTCGACAACAGGCTGGGCGGCCTCCGCAGGGAAGCCAACAATCGCAGGACAAGTAGCTACTGAGGCTCCGAGCGTACGAGGCTCTGGATACTATACGGAGCTATCATTGTACGCTGCAGATGGCGTCCCATCATGACGAGAACATAGATGTGGACGGGACGTCGCACCAACGCTTCCGACAGCTTTCCTTGGGCGTCGATGCTAGTGACAGCCACAAAGGGCTCTTCGAGCAAGGAGACAAGCACAGCAGTCAGCAAGACGATATGATGGAGTCTCATCCGGCACTTCTGAGTAAGGAGCCGCTTGATGCCCTCGCCCTGCGACACTGCCGTGCATCATCGCGGCCGAGCAGTGGTAGCCCGCTAGCTCCAGTCAACTTGAATAGCCAGCAACAGCGGACATCACTGCCGGACAAGCACTGTCTATCGTCCAAATCACACGTGTCTCAAAAGCTAGACTATTACGGGAGTGTTCGTGGAAACAGCTCTCTCCGCCTGCTGCAAGTCACGAGTGGCAGCCCAGGGCGAGGCTCAAGCACTTCACCGAGCAACAACCCTGATGAAGGATCCAAGCGAGTTGCAATGTCCGGCCAAGCCGCTAGCGACACAGCAAGAATCTCTAGACTGGACATGGCCTTTCCTGACCTTGGCGATGCAGAGCTGGTGAGAGCAAACCAGCCACACGCGCAAAGCTGCACTCAGTGCTAATTTCGCTTGCTAGTCGCCAATCGATTCGCACCTCTTGTTGTCCCCTTTTACAGTCACAGAAGCCAGCTTTGAAGACCTCAGCAGCAGACCCTTTGCTTCCTCTCCGTCATCGGTCCCGGATCATTCACCGCAAAGCACGGATGGACGGTCTCCTGTGACAGATGAAGCACGTGCAGACAGCGACCGCCCCGTTGAAATGGTCGCAACTCCTAGCTCGCCACCGCGGCAGCCCTTCTTCACTCATGGATCAGGATCCTCGTTTGCCCGCTTTCCCACGCCCGATAAGCTCTCTCTTGGTTTCACGCCTTCACCCGTTCGGCAAGAACAAGCACCGACTTCTGCACCAGCGAGAAAGAGCTCGCGTCCGCTTTTGTCAAGCCCTATCTGTGCTCCTGTCCTGGCGCCTGCACTGGCGACGATCCTCAGATCCGGCTCCTCTCAAACCTTGCAATCCGAATCTTCGTTCTGTAGCTCTATGAACGATTCGTCGTCCTCGTCTGGATTATCGGACATCCTCACCTATGTCCCGGTGCCAGATAGTGCAGCCGAAGAACCTGCTGCAGGCACTTCTGCCTCCACTGCTCATACCAGTAGACCCATGGCGCAGCCAAAGTCGGAGCGTACCGGCAATCCTTTGCGTGGTCAGATTCGGCAATCTATCCTGAGCTTCCCAAGTCCGCCGACAAGTCCTCGCGCGACAATCCTAGGTCAAAATGCCAACAGTCTCAGTGCATTGACCATGCAAGGTCAAGCTGGACGCAGCTTGGGCTCGCTTCAATCTTCAAACTGCAGCGGTTGTGTGACCCCAGCACTTACGCAAGATTCGGGCTCCGACAGCCATGCCGCCATTGAAGAGACGCGCCCATCATTGGAAAGTCTCATCGCAAGCGTAGGCAACGCTTCGCAGCCGAGACATCGACATGATTCAGTGATACCGGGACCAGCGCCAACCAAGTCTGTCCTCGAGACTGGCGAGCTGCACTTCTCCAACGATTTTCGGCTGCCTTCACTCAGTCTGCCGCCTCAGATGGCTCTGCCGCCTCTTCCTATTACGTCATCGCTTCGAAGCGTACCTCCACGCATCACATCTATGCGCGGACCGGAGGGCCTGCAACGGTCGATATCGACACCGCCCGTGGCTGTCGACCGACTAGCTACGAGTAGATGTTCGACTCCTACACTGCCTATTGGCTCCGTCATTGACACTAGCGACACTGAGCGCCGTGCACGAGTGCCCAACATGGTAGCGCCAAAGCTGCGCCCGAGCAAGTCTACGGAAAGCTTTGTGCTTTCGAGAAAGAAGCGCTCTGCTGTGGAGGAAGCAGTCCCTTTGCTGCCAGTCAGTAAAGTGCTACCTCAACCGATATCGCCGAAAACCAATGGTCGCAGGAAGGCTTCCCTATCAATAAAGATTCCCAAGGTCTTTAGCAAGATCAAGCGGCAAGACGACTACACCCCTAGTGGCATGTTGTCTCCGGATGCCTTGGAAGTGCCGCAATCTCGCTTCTCGCCAGACTCAGACGGACCGGTAAGTTGGCATTGCGTTTCCTGACAGTTCTTCTCGCTGAACGCGTTATTGCCAGACCCCGGTTAGCGAAAAGGCCCCTGCTCGATTCATGAAACGTCTCTCTCGCGCCGTCAGCTCGCCAAACCTCAAAGGTACAGCCCAGGACCAAGAAAAGCGGAGCCGCAAGGATATTTTCGTCGCGCCGATTTCCGCTCCCCCAGTGCCAACAACTTTTGCTGGAGCAGTCAACCAATTACATGACTCTGTTAGCCCGCTGCCTACGCCAGGTCTCGTTACGGACGTAGACTCCAGCGTCAATGGCGACTCGCCTAATCCTTGGAAAAGCGGGGTGTTGGCGTCAGTAGGACAGCCTCAGCACAATCCCTACTTTCCTTCTTCACCGGCTTCACAAGCGCCACAGACTTCACGCCCAGCTCCTGCGTTCGTGCAGCCTAAGGAAGAGTTGCACAATGTAGCTGTTCAGTGGCGATCTGCTCCTGCGGCGGAGAGCCGAATTGATAGACCAAGCCGAACGTCTCCGTTGAACAAAGCCACGCTGTCAGCCACCTCGAGGTCTGATCATTCCAGTCAAAGTGCGTACTCTTCAAAAGAGCAAGCTCGAGGGCAAGAACGGACAGGTGGGGACCGGTCTGGAAATCGCAGGCTGTCCTTGTCGACGACTCCTTCAGGAAGCTCAGGCGAGGGCAATGATGACCCGGAGGAGGACGACTACGGTAGTACCTCGGAATCAAGCGACCATTACACTGATTCTTGTGAAAGCAGTGACGGCGACGAGAGCGAGGACGATGACGTTCCCCTAGCAAAGGCGCATCCCGACGCCCTGCAGATACAAACATCGCTGCGTGCTAAGGCTAAGGAACAGAGCAAAAAGAGTCGACGTCGTGCAGGTTCTGGCGAGCGAGAAAAGGAGGAAGGACGGTCCAAGAGCCCTGCAAGAAATGCTGCCAGTTCCGACAAGAGGGCAGCCGAAGTTAGGATGGACAAAGCAAGCCATCGCAAATCTCGGGACAATCCACCACCACCTCGCAAACCTTTCGGCTTCGCACCCGATGAGTTGTCAACCAAATTGAGGGGACTAGAAAAGCGGCCCGACCGAGTGCAATCAGTCAAGTCTGGACAATCCAAGAGGCCTGATTCCTCAGGACAACGGCCTCACGATCTGCTACTACCACAGACGGATGAGCATGTTCGCAATCGAAATCACTCGCGAGACCGATCTGCCTTGATCCCACCGCTGGCGCCATTCGTCCAAGACTCGGTCCTTACCATGTCCGAGGGGTCCGACGATGATGATGATAATGCGCCCTTGCGAATCCGCACTGCGCGCAGACCTCGCCATGAGATAACGCAAAACACTCGTGAAAGTACGCCTGCCAGTCCGACGATGCAGTCTACCCCAAGCTCTCCTCTGTCGCCTACTGCTCGTCACCTTCCGTTTGCAGCACTCCACATCAACCAACAATCGTCCGCATCCGCGAATCACCATAATCGAGCCGAGACATCGCAACAACGCGTCTACATCAATGATCCGCAACATCACTGCAGCTTTGATGTAGATGGTGACACGACACCTGCTATGGTTTTGGCTCACTTGCGTGAGAAAGGAGCCATCTCTGCAAACCCTGCATATGCTTTGCACGAGGTATGGCGGATAATGGGTGTAGAGCGGCCCTTGCGGGAGTACGAGAATCTTCAAGACAGCATCGCGTCTTGGGGATCTGAAGCCAATTCGACTATTCTCCTGGTGAAGAAGACGCACTTGGCTCCTTTCCTGTCTAGGCCGTCCAAGTCGAGCTCACAGCAAAGCTCCATCGGCGGCTGGATGCAGCAGGAAGTCAAGCGCGGAAAGTGGTCCAAGAGGTATATAGAGCTACGCAACCAGACGCTCTATGTGGGCAAGACTGAAAAGGTGGGTGGGCGTTGATGCCAGGATTGTTGCCGAGCTGACTCTTTCGTTCTTAGCCGCGTGATCAGACGGTGCTGTGCCACTTGTCTAATTTCGATGCCTACAGTATACCACAAGCTTGCCTACAAAGGATGAAGACTCCGCGGCCGTTCGCATTCGCGGTCAAGTCTGTTGATAAGGTCTCACTGTTCGAGAATGCAGAACAAGATTACGTCCATTATTTTGCGGTCAAGACTGAAGCAGAGCGAGAGAATTGGATCAAAACTATCTTGGAAGAACGCAATGGGATATTAAGACAGCTTGTTGCGGCAAAAGCAGCATCCCATGCTGCTGACACTCGGCATCATCTGGTGAAGCAGTATGCGGAATCCTCTGGCCAGTCAACGAGTCAGGCAACGCCTACGGCAGCTACGCACGGCCACACAATCAGTCCACCTGTCTCACAGTCGTCCTCAGTAGCACTGTCACGGAATGCAAGCAGCAAATCCTCTAGCCCGCCTGTGCCAAGTCAAGCGGCGTTCAGCAGTCACTCGAATCTACAGCGGCGACCATCAAAGGCGGCTGCAGCGCAAGACTCTAAGAAGATTATATCAGCAGACAACCTACCACCGATGCCAGGCGCAGTCAATACTCCCAGCTTTGCGCTGCTGCCTCAAGGCAGAGATTGGGAAAAACTTGGATCCGAGGAGAAACGGCTTGCTATCCATGAAGCAGGTCGAAGGGCGAGGACGGAAGGCAAGACACTCCTCGACTTTGGCGACAATTCTGGCAGCGGTGTGGGACTGTTGGGCAGAAGTCGGGCAAAGTCCATCGGCAGACGAGGTTGACGAGGACCCCTGGTTACGTGTAAGATGACGCGTACAGATGGCAGACAGTGCGTAATATAGTCTTGATAGCAGTGTGCAGTTTTTGCCACTTCATTGTGTAGCAGTTTTGAACACGTCAAGCCCGCTTCGTCCGGATCAAATGACATTTGAACAGTCTTGAAAACCCACATGCACTATGCTACAATTTGCTCCGCCTTGGCGTAATAATTACACGTCCGTGCTACCTGCCGTATTGATGCATGGCTTCTGGAAGATACCCTGCATCCAAATTCGGTACATTTTCAATTTCCGCTTGCGATTCATGAGCAATCGCCTGTCCACACCGAGCTTGACAATGTCGAAACGTGCCTGTGTTGCGTTTTCATCATGAGGTGCGGGGCTGAAAATGCTCTCTAGCTCGTCTTTGGTAAAGAAGTAGACGCGGGTCTTGTCTCCTCTTGCGTACAGATTAGGTCTTGAGTGAAGATTTAGTCAGCTATTGCAGTGATATAGCATATAGCGGGAAAAAAAAGGCTTCACGTACTCCATGAAGCGAGCAGACTTGAACCGAAGTTGAGTGAGGTCATTTCGGCCATAATCTCGAAAACAGACATAACCGCCTGGCTTGAGCATGAGATGAATATTCTCCATTGCTTGCCGCCATTCAGAAGGATGCAGCGCCGAGAGACAGAACTGCGGGTGGACAGAGGGGGAGAGCACAAGTTGACTTTGCACGAGGTCCTCAAGAAAACAAAATAATAGGGCTCACCACCAACGTCGCTACATCGACCGAGTTGGGCTCAATAGCCGGGCTCAGACCATTTGGATCGCATACGCTCCACACTTCTGCATTTATTCGTGCCGGGTCGTATGCTGCATTGCTCTAGACAGGCAGTGATCAGGCAAACTTTCAGCTGAATGACGGGTTTTTAGCTTCAATGAGACGCTGCGGAGCTCACCTTGACTAGTCCGACGGCACGTGGTGAATAATCAAAACAATGGAAGAAGAGATCTGGATTTTGATTTTTTGCTATCAAGGGGTAGGCAGTCTGCAGATCATTTGTCGACAACAGATCCACCGGTCAGATAGGTCGTTATTATGCGTTGCGGGTTCATCGAGATCTGAGGGCCCGTAGCTTACCGCTCCCGTCCCACAACCGATTTCTGCGAGCACTTTGGGCCCAGCCTGTAGTAAACAGGTAGCAATAGCTCAGTTTGCATCCAATCTCCATACTGAAGTATGTCAGGAATGTCGTTGACATACATCAGGCAGCAAGGCTTGCGACAGTGCATCGAACTCCTGACAAAGCCAGGAACGATCCTTGAAGAATTTATCTTCCCTGTTGAACCAAGTGCACAAAAGGCCGCAAGGATTCCATAGCATTGAGTGATACGATTGGGATGCGAGGCCACATCGAGTGAGAAGCAGACGCACACGTTCTTGTAGAATAAATCCCAATATCGCGCCGGCGTAGCGTTTAGCTTTTCTGTACAGTTACAAACATAGACCAATTGTCAGATTAGCAGCACTAAGGAGGGGCAAGCTAGCGCCGCTTTCATGTATGACTTGTCTCGATGAAGGACCAAGACTCACCTTGTTCTTGCAATGGTATCGGAGATTTCTGCTGTTTCTCTATCGCCTTTAGTGCTGCCTCTTCTTGCTCTTCGTCCCACTGCACGTTATCCCTGCAAGATACGTTGAAGGAGGTAGACTGAGATGGTCAGCTTCAAGAATCCTACAACGCGGCCACGCTTGCAAGTTTGGATAGCACGGAAAGACTATGTAAAAATCTCCTCGACCAGCTGTACGCTAGTCACGTGCATACGGTGTCCTGACAACTCACCATGCATTATGCGACCAAGGATCACGACCTTCATGCAATATACGTCCACCAAGACGTGTTGATGCGCCAAAGATAAAAGCTTCATTGGCAGATCCGGTTCCATTTGTACCGGTAGTGTTATCTGATGTGCTGGTGGCGTCCACCGGCGAATGCGTAGTATCGTCGACAGGCTGTCCAGCTGAAGAAGTTGATGCGATGGGTACTTCGACAATATGATTCTCCTCTTCTTCGCCTGCGCTGAGCACGTCTGGCGTGCTGGGTTCGTGCTCTAGTGAGAGCTGGGCCAGCTTGCTTGTGGCGGCGGTCGCGCTGTCAGCCAAGGGCGTCGAAGTGCCGGACTCGGATGCGGAGGAACGAGGGAAGGCGTCCATTCTTTCAGTCGTTCTAGTCGTATAATGGGTTCTGGTGCATGCGAACTGCCTGGCTATGGCTTGCTGAGCTCCTACAGTGCACTTGGTGGCCTTGCGCGTTCTGACGCGGTTGATCGGGTTTGCAGGCTGGCGGAGGAGCAGGACGCGCATTCACCACGTCTAAATGAAGCCTGTCAGTGTGCGCAAGGGTTTGATGAGTCAGTATCACGAGCTCTATTGCGCTGCATTTAGGCGGCCCTTGTAGCCAAGCCAGCGTCCACCCATGCCCTGCCGCCGTTGCAGCTGAGCCTTCCTCAGGCTCGAAGCTCGCTCGACCGCCCCCCTATTTCAGATTCGCCACAGACCTGGCCCTGGCAAAAGCTGATCCTTCCATCTGTGCGGCCGATCACCCTCGTGCAACAAGGTGCAGACAGCGACAGCGACTGAGAGCCCCCCGACAGCAGTACTGCACCCACGTCAACGAGTCACTCTAGCAACGATGGCAGAATCAAAGGCCATCAACCCAATGAAGGAGCTCGCCATCGACAAGCTCGTCATCAACATCTCCGTCGGAGAGTCGGGTGACAGGCTCACTCGAGCGGCAAAGGTCCTCGAGCAGCTCACGGGACAGACGCCCATCACGTCGAAGGCGAGATACACCGTCAGGTCTTTCTCTATTCGAAGGAACGAGAAGATCGCCGTCCATGTTACCGTCCGGGGACCCAAGGCAGAGGAGATGTGAGTGCCGCCGCGAGCAAGCGCAGCGAGCGCAGCGAGCGAGCGAGCAAGGCGTCGAGCAGGCAGGCGAGCAGCGGCAACAGGCAGGCAGACGATCAAACCATGAAGAGATGGGGAGACGAACGAGAGAGTTCCACGGCCTTGCACTACGTCCATCGACCGAGACGCTATGCGACCAAGAGAGCGATGAACCAGCTATATGCGCTGGATCCGCATGCAGGACACAGGGCATACTTGCTGTCATTTTTAAGCCCTCTATGCGAACACCTCGAAGAAACTGCCGACGCCTGCTCATCTGCCCTGCCAGCTCCTGCGCCGCTCGCTGCGCCTTCAATGCAAGAAAGATTAGAAACTGACCCTGGATCTTCTCTTACATCGTGAATGCGACACTACAGCCTCGAGCGAGGACTGAAAGTCAAGGAGTACGAATTGCGAAAGCGCAATTTCTCAGAAACTGGCAACTTTGGATTCGGTATCACCGAGCACATTGACTTGGGCATCAAGGTAAGCGTGGCGCGTTCAAAATGGCCCAACACTTGCTTTGCGGGTCATATGCCATTCATGCTGACACGCTCAAATATTCTGTACGTGCAGTACGACCCAGGTATCGGCATTTTCGGAATGGACTTCTTCGTCGTCATGGCGCGCCCTGGGTACCGAGTCGCCCGTCGACGTCGGTGCAAGTCCCGTGTTGGCTTCCAGCACAAGGTCAAGAAGGAGGAGTCGATGGCTTGGTTCAAGCAGCGCGTGAGCACTCTCTTTTCAACAACCTCGAGCGACGACAGTTGGGCCAAAAATGCTGACCTTCCCGTTATGACACAGTTCGACGGATACTTGCTCGGCAAGTAAATGCAACAATCGCGTCGATATACTCTACTTCTATATCCGCATCCCTAGGGCACTACCATGCCTACAACCCTTTCGTTCTAGAAGAGCAGTGCAAATGTTGAGGAGCAATGTTGCATTGTTATGCTGGAGCAAAAATTCGATCTCGTTCTGAGAGAAATCATTCCATGCCTTCGGGCAGGTGCTCGCGTTCGCACATCACTGACATCTTCAGTTCAGCCTCGGTCCTGGTTTCTGCTCACCGCACCTCTGTCCGTCGCTCAATACCAGAGTTCATCGCCCACAGCAAGCCCGCTTATAAGCCCAGC
Organism: Cystobasidiaceae sp. HBUAS51001; assembly: GCA_003351005.1. Classification (NCBI taxonomy): domain Eukaryota; kingdom Fungi; phylum Basidiomycota; class Cystobasidiomycetes; order Cystobasidiales; family Cystobasidiaceae; species Cystobasidiaceae sp. HBUAS51001. The sequence goes on along the minus strand of QOZY01000003.1, from coordinate 1,419,116 downwards.
CCTCGGTCTCGTCAGCAATGCATACGAATGCTGGCTGGCGGCACGAATGACCTTTCGGACTTGGAGCAAGAGGAGCTCGGAGACTGCTCTTTGTCTTCCACCGAGATGCTCAGCAGCCACCTTAGGACGGCTAGGCCAGACCGTAGCCAAGGAAACAAAGGGTAGACTTCTGATCTCTCTTCTCCACCTCGGAAGATGGAAGCTGCGTGCCCTTTTTCATCTAGAAGGCACACACGCCTCGCAATCAAGCCGCCAGATTCTTCTCTTTTCAGCTGAGCCGAACATTCTGCTCCTTCGCTTCAACTCGCATGACGCTCGTCCGGGCTTCCGACATTGTCAGTGCCGGCTGCTGAACCTTTCTTTCTTGTTAGCCCAGCTAGCTGTGCAAACCTGTGCTGCGTCGGATCCGGTGACCTCCGGCCAGCCGCAGAGTAAAAGCAAGCCTTCCGAAGCTCGCTTGGAACAAAATGAGGGGAAAAGCTCAAGGGAGCCCTTAGATGAAGCAAGGGGGGAACGAGGTGCATGCGAGCGAGCCTTGGTTCTTCTTGACGCTTCTACGCTTAAAGCCGCGCCACCGTGCCATCATTCAAATTGAACCCTTTCATGGACGATCCAAATCTATGTGCTCTCAGGTACACCTTCCCTTTGAAAATATCCTCCGACTAACGTTCGTCTCCTATGTTGCTTCCAAAGTCGAGAGCTGTCCAAGCTGCAGTTGCAAAGCAAGACTCCACATGTTCCTTGCTTGCTCTTCTGCTCTCTTCTCTGGTCTTCTCTTCGCCAAAGGTCGGGGGGGGGGGGGGGGGGGGGGGGGGGGGGGGGGGGGGGGGGGGGCGGGGGGGGGGGGGGGGGGGGGTGGTTGTTTTTTGGCTCTTTTCTTTGGTTTTTTCTTGCCAAATGGTCACCCCCCCCCCCCCCCCCGCGCGCCCCCCAATTCCATTGTGACTCTGGTAGTCCAACCTCAACCGTAGTGCAAAGCTCGCAGAAGACAGACTCCAACGGTCCGGTGAAGCCAAACTAGCTTCCCCACGATTGAGCTCGTGTCCGATTACCTGGCTTACCGTACCATTCGGCTTCGCACTTCTGCTAGGTAAGTCATTCTCCTCGACCCCCGCTTGCCTCCTTCTCCTTCCACACACTTCACCTTTTATTCGAGCCATCCTTGTATCTTCCGTTGCTCACCACTTCCTACACTATCCGCGATGTCGCTCGCAGTCATCAACGCCTGTCCATCCGCTATGCTCTCCCCATCGAAATTGGCGGCCCTGCGGCTGTCCCTGCAGCCCCTCACTGCCATCACGGGATCTTCCTTCACGGCATCTGCTCCTTCAGCCGCGCCGCCGACTCCAATGCCACTCTCCGGTCCTATCAAGCCTCGTCTGTCACCTATACCCGACGCTTCGATGTGCTCGCCGACACCCACTCGAGCTTCCTTCCTTCTTACACCGACTCGCTATGGTTTGTACAGCGTTAGCGGCTACTCGAGCGCCAATGGGCCAATGAGTCCCTCGTCTCCGTCATCGATGATGGTCAACTTGTCCCCAACAGACCCTAGGTCGCCCATACTGTCTATTTGCGTTACCGAAGGTTGCGAGAACCTCGTGCAGTCAGTGAGAAATGCGTAAGTCTTGTTGATACCGCCTGCAACGCGATGCGGAAGCTGAGACGCTGGCAACAGCTGTGCACAGTGTCGCAGTGCCATCTCGGACATCTTGGCCGGTCAGATAGGCCTAATGCAGATGCGGTCGCCCACCGATGCACATGAGCACTCCAAGAACGAAGGACTGCATAACATGCCGCAAAAGAGTCTCAAGAGAGCAAACGACTCACCCTTCAGGCGAACGCCCCTCTCGCCCAAGCCTTCTGGCGTAGCGCAGACGGAGCCTGCCAAGAGAGAAGTCAGTCTTAGTGCGACGCATCCCAGACCACATCCCATCCAATTCAAAGCCGAAGATAGAAGGGCAAAGACCACGACTTTACGTCGAAGGCAGGCTTTGGCGAGCTTGGAAGAAGAGTCCGAAGCAACATCGCCAGATGCACTGTACTTTGGTAAACGAGCTCGCACGAGCATGCATGATCAGGCTTCGAGCATCAGGAGGGTCGTCTCCCTTGGTGGTCACAATGAAGTTCAGTAATGTCCGACTGGCGCACATATGTGTTGCAGCATATACGTCTGTCATTGACGGTGGGAGTGATTCCGAATACTTATCGGAGTGTCATACTACCCACCTGAAAAATTCCAACAATGTCTTTGATATAGCCCCGTCGACTCTGTGTGCGTAGGACCTTCATGTACCTTTAGAGCAGTGATGATTGTGAACACACTCATCTTTCCTAAATTCGAAGCCCTGCCCAAAGACAGTTCCCAGCTGGGTCTAATGGCGTCTGCAGGATGACTTAGTGATGTGCTTGTCAGCTCGATGAGCCCACACGAAGAAAGACAGCTACTGCTTGATTGCGCCAAGTCGATACATGTGTTCAACAAAGGTCCAATTTGACTAGCTGCGAGGCATACAAGCTCACTTTTAAGGTCTTGGTGAATCCGCCTTCACAACATTCAAGCGTTGGACAAGAATCACTTCATGCGGTCAAGTGGCCTGTTGAATCCTCCCGGTCTGTGACGAAGATACTGTCAATGCGGAACTAGGACTCTAATATCGCTCGTAATCAGCTTACCTGTTCATGTATTGCCTGAAGACTCGCTCTTGCTTAACGCTGGAAGTCCCTAGAGCATCATTGCCGTCGATGTGTTTGCCCTGAATGTAACGGACAGCATGCACGTAAGCCAATTTCATTTCTTGCCGGAACCACAAGTCTGAAAAGAGTTGCGGGGTCTTGCAAGCTTACCTTGGTCGTGCCAAATCCGCCAAAGCCCATCATTGCAGCCATGGCTTCTTCATCGCCGTCTTCCTCAACCGCATTCTCGCCAGCTTCTTGGCTCTCTTGTTCCTTTCTCGGAGCAGATTGTCGTTCTTGGTGACCATCCATGCGCTGTTCGAGGTCCCTGTCATTTCGACTAGACCTCTCGGCACCGCCGGAGTGGTCAGAACGGCGCTCTGTGCGGGCATCGTGTTCCCTTGCTTGATAGTCTCGACTGCGGTCGCTCCTGTCTCTCTCGACATGCCTGGAAGCTGGAGGCGGCTCTAAACGAGCGATGTTAGCATGCTGTTAGCAGCTGTCGGCTAGCCAAGAACCGTTTCTACCGCACCTCTACGGTCATAACCTCTATCATCTCTCCCTCGCGCTCTATCCGCATCTCTGTCGCTCCCTCGGTCTCTGCCATAGTCACGTTGCCGCCCGCCGTCTCTGTCTCGACCATAATCTGGGCTTCTGCTGCGTCGGCGATGCCTGTCGTGATCTCTGTCTCTGTCTCGGTCTCGTGGGTCTACATCGCGATGCCGGCGGCTTCGTTCATCTGCATAAGACCTATCCCGGTTGCCTTGGTGCTCTGCATCACCCCGGCTGCTTCCACCTCGACCACCTCTGTCGTCGTGGTCACGTCTGCTGCCGCTTGCCCGAGGCTGATCTCGCCCAGACCGCTCCCCGTCTCTCCCGTCTCGTCTCGTGCTTGGTGCACCTCGATCCGACATTGTGCACGACGATGCGCTACGCTTGATTGTCTCGGTATCTGTCGGCAGGATGCACAGCAGCCGTTGTCCGAGGTCAAGCCAGCCTGTAGTTCTCGATCACGATATACTGGATGTCGCACGCTTGTTCATGTCACTCGTCTGAAAGAACAGAGGCGCATCGCAAGCTCGAGTGGCCTTGACTGCCTTTGCTACTCGTGCTTGAGATGGCCTGTGTGCTGGAATGAGTGCACTCGAGATTGACCATCTGAAGCCCTGTCTGCGTGATCAGTGGCTGGCGGCGAGGCGGTAGCTGTTGCTGTCTCCCCACTTGCGTCGCTTTCCTTCCCACCCCGGGAACAAGGTCACAGCCATGGTATCGCTTCGCGACCTAGTGCGCGACCGTAAGCGATGCATGCGCACGTAGTGTGATTGTCCTTCGCAGCATTGCATGGCTGAGGCACTCGTCTATGTTGCAGGGTACCTGGATACGCTCCGCAAGACACAGCCGGCCAATTCACGATGGAAAATCCTCGTAGTCGATGCCTTTACGAAGAAGCACATCAATCATGTACTCAAAGTCTACAGCATCCTTGATGAGGGCGTCCAGCGTGAGTTGCGAGATCGAAAGTCGCCACGGAGCTGTGGTGCAAACAAGCTCGGCGTAGTGTCTAAGGCTAGCAGATCAATAGCTATGCCTGCACCTCAATGCATGGGGGCTGGAGAGGCTCTCGCTCGTCAAGCGTCGTCGCGTGTGCTGCTCCGACCCCCGGACGTCTACATTGTGCAGTCCAGCTCAATCTATCGCGAAGATCAATAGATCTGCATGCAACCATCATATTTCCGCATATGCAGATACAGCAACAGAGGACCACGCTGATTCAACATCTCTACTCGCCTTTCTGCGATACAGAAATCGAGCAATTGGAGCATAGCCGAAACCGCAATCCTGGCATGGAAGCCTTGTATATCGTCCTACCAACAACAGCCAACGTTGACCGTATATGCCGTGACTTTTAGTGGGCTACATCACATCCGAATCGAGACCTCCGTTATAAATTTACTAATGTGCAACATAGCCTACCGCCGCCGCCGCAAGTCAACAAGCGCGATAAGAACCCGCCGCCACCTCAAGCCCCTCCACAGCCCAAGTATGCGGCTGCTCACGTCTGCTTTGTAGGAGGTGCGCTGTCGTCTACATGATATGGCGTATTCTAGTGTCTGATCGTTTGCTTGCAGCCGTGCCGGATGCCCTTTTCAATAAGCTTGCGGACAATATACCAGAAGAGCGGTTACGGGGCGTAAAGGAGATATACATCCACTTCTGGCGTGAGGAATGGCTTTCAGCTACGCTTGCAACTCATCTGGGTTTACCTGATGACACTTTGCAGCTATCGAATCGCACGTCTTTTCGTTGAGATCACCCGAGGCTTTCAATAAATTCTATGCGCCCCCGCCCCGGAGCGCAAGGGAAGCAGTTGATGCAGCTGAGGATGAACTGCGCTTCAGCTGTTCAAGTGTAAGCCTGTCAAGTGCAGTAAATATGCTACAAGAAGCTGATGCATCATGGCTAGATCGTCAACGGGCTCGTACTGCTGGGAGAGTACCCCTTGATAAGATACTATCATCCCAGCTCAAAGCCCCTTGGAGTGGGTGTGGCGTACAATGAGCATATAACACGGCGCTTGGCAGAGATGGTGCAGCGGGAAATGGACGAGTACTGTCGTAATAACTCAGATTTCCCGGTACGGCTTGCGAGGATCTTCGCAATTGCAAAGAAGCTGACGTTCGAAATCCCCAGCCAAAGCCGGAATCTGCGCGCGCTCGAGGCGTCTTATTCATCACTGATCGCTCGATGGACCTGAACGCACCATTACTGCACGAGTTCACATACCAAGCTATGGTCAATGATCTGCTAGAAGTGGAAGAAGAGGGAACGAAATACCATCATACGTTCCGTAATAATGCAGGTGTGCTCGAAGAGACGGATGTCCAGCTCAACGAAGACGACGAGACCTGGGTCGAGACGCGGCATATGCACATGAAAGATGTGCTGGACAAGCTTGTTCAAGACTTTCAGAAATACGCCGGCGAGTACAATCAGAAGTTTGGAGGTGAAGCCAAGGGCAACATCAACGATATGAAGGACATGCTGGCCAGTCTGGATTCTACACGCAAGAATAAGGAGTCACTCGGTGCACATTTGAGTTTGGCGGAGAAGTGCATGGGCTTTTTCGAAAAGTATAAACTGCCCCTCGTGGCAGATGTAGAGCAAGTACGTCTACGATGCTAAGAACATTGATTGCAATGGCTAATGCGTACCGTGCCAGTCCTGCTCGACGGGTCTTACCCCAGAAGGCAAAGCGCCCAAGACTTTGGTGGAAGACATGGTACCACTACTTGGTGACCGAGCATTGAGGTATGTCGCTTGCATGTTGTCCGCGATAGTCTCTGATATTCTGTTCGCCAACAGCTCAAAAGACAAGGTCCGTATCATTGCTCTCTACATTCTGTACCGGAATGGCGTTCCCGAAGAGGACCGCAAGAGATTGTTTCAGCACGCTCATCTTGCTTTGCACGAGATGGACATGGTCAACAACATTAAATATCTCGGTCTGGATCTGTCAAAGGAGCTGAAGAGTGTTCGGAAGGCGCCGATAAAGCAAAGGCAGCTAGAAGACGTCTATGACATCTCGCGATATCAGCCAGTCATGAAATTGATGTTGGATGTGAGTTGTCTCGTGCGGTGCCGATATGGGTGTCAAGCTAAACGCTACTTTTGGTGCAGGAACATCTCGCTGATAGGCTGGACCAAAGCACATTCCCCTACGTTAAGGATGCGCCTCACTCGACTCGCAATTCAAATGCGTCGACATTAAGCCAAGGTGCTCCTGCTTCGTTGCGAAGCTCACGGCCACAATGGGCAGAACGAGCCAAGACGAAAGCCGTCAAGGAGCCCAAGCAACGGCTGGTCATCTTCCAACTTGGTGGAATCACATACTCGGAAGTGCGAAGCGCCTATCAAGTTGCCGCTACTTCGAACCGCGACATCTTCATCGGTAAGCCGGCGTAGCAGCGGAGTCTTCACAGGTTCTGACGGAAGTTGCATGTAGGTTCATCGCACATCTTGACTCCTCCAACCTTCTTGCAAGAGCTTGCCAGTCTAGACAAGGGTGGCGCCGCGTCTATGTCAAACATCGCGCCCGACGCCGCTCGGTACGACAAGTACAAGGAGATCATGAAGAACGACAAGACGCCACGTCTTACTCCGCAAGAAGGGTTCGACCGTCGACACCCGTTTGTAGAAGCCGCGCGGCCTAGCGTCGAACGTCAAGGCTCGGGCTTGCCATTGGGTCCAGCTGGAGGACAGCATGCACCTCATACCAGCAATGGCGCATATCCAAGCCAACAAGGACATCAGCATCAGCCGAGCGGAAGCATGCCCGCGCGAGCACCTACAATGCCTTCGCCGCAGGTACCTTCGATGCCACGCCAAAGCGGTGGTGGCATGGCCTCCAAATTGCTTCACCCGACCAGGCCAGCACCGATGCAGCACAGTCAGTCTTATGACTCCAACTTCAATCCCATACCCCAACGGCCTTCTGGCAGTTCGAGGGCTCCTTCAATCGCTTCGACCACGGGAAGCACGGCGCCAACGGGAGAGAAGGAGAAAAAGAAGAAGAACTTGCTCAAGAAGATGTTTTGACGAGAGACGTGGCTTGTTGACGATCGTCCTCTGAATTATGCGTATGCGCAGTACTGCAGTGTCTTCTTGCAGAACTTATTATTCCCGTTGTACATGTACAACCGTCAAACTTGGGCAAGGTAGCTTTGCACGGAGTCTTTGGTCAATCATGGATGAGAAGGCCGTGCATTGCTTTTCTCTGCATCGCTGTCCCTGGATTGCTCCCTCTGCCGCCAAAGCGCTGCACAGGCACCACCTGCTAGGTGCTTGTCAAGTGGCAAATGGTGACACTCAGGGAAGGGCAAGCTTTGCGGGTCTCCCATTTTGGCTACGGAGATCATTGGGTCAAAGAGACTGAGTCTGAAACTTAACGTTCTTACGCGAAGAGAACTGATGCTATCATATCAAGACAATGGTAGGCAGGATCTTTGGGTCAGACTCAGCGAAGAGCTGCACGTACATGCAGCTGCGGTGGCACACGACTCGGAGCAGTAGAGGCAACCTCTTCGCGCTCGAGCAGGAGCGCTGGAGCGCTCGTGCGTGCAACATAAGCGTAAGGAGGTTGTGACGTCGTTCTGTATCTGTGATGTATTTCGAGAAGACTGGTGATCACGTTCTCTCTTCTGTGGGCGTCCTTGGATCGATCTGGAAAAGGCCAGCCCTGCGGAAATGGGCGATCAGGCTGTTTGCATGAAGCATGGTTCTCTTGAGCTTGCTGATCAAGAGCATCGGTAGTAAGACGTCAGTGATACTAGTGCAGCAGTGGTTTGGTGCCGTGGTAGTTGATGTCCATACTCTGTCACGAGTGAGACCCTCGAATTTGCGCCCCGTACCGATACCCCCGCCTAGACCTCGCGCAGTTCAGTCATCAACAAGCGGGGCGCCACGATTTGGGGCGCCGCACAGCGAGACAAGGGCACAGGCTCGAAGCAGCAGAAGCACCACAGCCGACGAAGCCTTAGTATAATACACCCATGCCACGACTCTCTAGCTGAGAAGCCTGCATGGTCGACAACGGTCAGCAGCCGGCACCCTCGTTCAATCGTCACCATCATCGGAATCAAACGCAGTGCAGCATTTCGACTCGAGAGAAGCAACAGTCGCAGTGCCTTCATCAGCGGATACAGGACAGTACACATCTCTTCTCAGTCGTAAGCATTTCTTCAAGTCCCTAAAACCCACTGAGTGGCTCTCAACGCGTCTCCGGGTGACCCTCTCTCTCGCGTATCAGTAGCAGCCGTATACCATCGTAGCATTTGCAGATTTGGCGCTGCAGACGTGCTTCTAGGATCGCAGTGGAGCGTCAGCTTTCCTTGCGGTATACCTAATTATCGCTCGCACACCTCGAGCGAAGCACGCGAGGGCAGGTTGCGGCATTTGTGAGCCAGAAGAAGCCGAGATCTAGAGCAGGGCAGGGAGAAAAGTTGGACAGAGCGAGCCTGAACACTCCATTTTGGACGGCGTGACTTCAGAACAACGACGCGGACAGGTCGACGCAGAAGGCAGAAGCGTGTGCGCCAACAGAGCGATGAGCTCGTCGGCTTCATACTGTCTGACATGCCTCGAGGCCATTGACACAGAGTGAGTCCCGCGGTTTCGCTGGTGGAGGGCTCCTGGGGGTTTTGCCATTTTGAGTTCCCAAAATTCGACGGCCGAATTATTGAACTCCCAACATGCAGGTGCAAAGTTCTGGGTACCGTAGGGCACAAGACTGAACTGATTGTGCTTTTCTTTCACTCTTTCTATCATACTGTGCATTTCTGTATCCCTGCAGCCAGGAAGAGGTCGCCTTCTGCAGCCTGGCCTGCCAGACGCGCGCGTTCCTCATTGTCGCCGAAGCTCAGCAGCGCCAGTCTCGAACCGCACAGGCACCAGCGGGACAGACGGCCGCACACACCAGCTTCCAACGAGGATCGCATCCGACGTGGTCGAGCAGCGGCACGCCAGATGACGCCGCTGCTGCGTGCGCTGCGAGCTCGACAACCCCGAATCTGCCAGCTGGGGCTCCGGTGTCAGTGCACACGCTGAGCAATCCGGGGCCCCGAGCGGGCTCGTCAGCCAAGCCAGCCACACCCATCGCACAGCACACAGCGGCGAACAGGCGGCCAGCGCTGCACACACGACACAGCGTCGCAGTCGTCAACGACATGCTCAAGTCACATCTCCAGGCCGTCGCTGCGTCGCACCCCATCGTCGCCTCGCTCAACTCTGACGTCCTCGCCGTAGCGGAGCGGGCCAGTGTAACCGGCCAAGGAACGCGCCAGAAGACGTCGTACATGACCGCTCCAACGGACAGGGATCCGAGATCTCAGACATCCTCCACCAGCTTCCCTTCGGCCTCGCCTGCGCACCTTGGCTCTGCTGCTGCTGCTGCACGCGCGACCACCGTCTCACCACCCAGCATGGCCACCACGACCTCGGCAGAGGAATTGTATCGTCAGCACTATCCCAAGTTCAACAGGCGAATCCAAGAGAACTCTCCCAAGACGGCACGTCTCTCTTTGGTGTCCGACCCGGGCTCGTCGTCTACAATTTCAGACCTTCCTCTCCTGACACCTCCTCCGACGCTGCGGCCTCTGCTCGATGCAGCTCTCGAGCCACCCCATTCATCAGACAGATTCACAAAATCATCTCAACACACCGATCCCTCGTTTCTCTCGCCCAGACTGCAACAACAGCCAAAGGCAGTAGAAGCCCCTCTGGTGAAGACGTCGCCACTCTCGCACACTCCTGAACGCCGCAGTGCGCCTCGTCGTTCCATCGAGCTCTCTCCAAATCCATCGAGATCAAGCAGCGGTAGTGACGCTACCATTACTCGACATGTCCTCCCACCCACACTCAATGGCGATTATTCGCACCTCGCCCCACCTCAATTCCGCAACGCCAACGGTAGCAGCCCCGCACTCGCCGTTCCGTCCAACAATAGCTTGGGTCTCGACATTCAGCATGTTGAGCACGCTAACATGACGATGACCTCTGGCCATTCAAGCCTTTCGAGCTCGTACGACGTCCATCGCTACAGCCTCTCTGCCAGTCCGCGCGACAACAACGATGAAAACCGTCCAGCATCTTCGCACCATGATACCAGTAATCTCCATTTCTCCGTAAAGAATAACGCCAGCAATCCAGTATCTCCACCAAAATGTCGCTCTCCTCTATCGAGCGTTCATGCTAATGCCTCGTCTGGACCTGCAAGACGAGGACTCGCTCAAAATGCCGTCGGCACAGATGCAGCTGGACTTGGAGGATGGCGCAGCGTCGAAGCTTCTCGCTATACCTTGGGACCGAAAGAGGCAAGCTATATTGTGCGTAAGCTGGCGGAGGAGCAACGCAAGCGACAAGCAAAAGAGTATGCAGCTGGCCGCGATGACCTCGAGACCAGAGGCAGGTCTAGAGTGCGCAAACGTGCTGGCAGCTGGGGAAACGTCCTTGATTCCGTATAGGGTCAAAGCAGGTCATGTGAGTGACACATTGAATCTGTAGTGCCGCTATCCGGAAGGCTGAACCATGCTCTCGGGGACAGGATCAGAGTTGCGGACTACGGGTTCGTCTAGATCATAACTTTGCCCACAAAGACACCTCTAATCAAGAAGAGCAAAACTTTTCCAATTGAACAAGTCTGATTCATTGTTTCTATGCCCTGATAAGTCCTATGCCGTGACCATTGTCGCATAAGTAACTTCAGTCGCATAAAGTGACACGCAGCCAAGTTCATCCAGAGTCGCATAGTAACAGCACCAGAGTTGTATTCCAGATGTCCCGCATTTCAGTGTCGCATACATAAGAAAATGACGTAGTCTACCTTCAACGATCTAAAACTGCATATTTTCTCGAAAGTGACGTTCCTACTTATCGCCCTGCTTCGGTGATGAATTGCTGGACGCAAGAATGCCGCCCGCGTCTCAGAGGCGCAGTGCCGGTTCTCCAGGCGTTGCGACTGATGTTCATGTCCGAGCTGGCTTACTGTCTTGCTTTGAGAGCGGCGACGTCGTCTAGCACATCCAGGATCGTGCTTGCACTCCAGGCTTGAGTGCGGCAAGAGTCGTGGCAGTACGAACCATTTTCATTGGTCCTACGTCGGTTGCGTTAGTCATCAGGGTAGGATGAACGACACAGCTCGATGCAACAGGAGCAGCTTACAATTCGGGCAAGCCCCTCCATGCGTCATTCCTGATGAAACGGCTGTGCTCCAGGAGGAGAGAGTGAATGTGATGAAGTGTTTCGTCGATATCCTACAATGTAGCAAAAGCAGGCAAGTAAGCTCGCTTCTGGCATGGAATAATATTAAGATACGCACGTCTTTTCCAGCTCCAGCTTTCGAGTCGAAGATGAGGTAAGCCCGGAGGAAGTACCCGATTGGCCACACCCACTCTGGGCCTTGATGATAATTCCAGCCCTTGGCAATGGACTTGTCGTCGCCATCGTTGCTGTTGTCATAGTTGCCACGGTAGGCATGATCTGCCGGATCCAGAGTCTTGATGCCAAGAGGTCCTAAGAGCGCCTTGTGCGTCGTGTGCAAAGCTTGCATTGCGTGCACTGGATTGAACAATTCCGGAGCGACAGCCATTGCAACAGGGAAGTTGGGGCGCAGCTGGTAATCGGAGTACTCGCGATCCTTGGGAGTGCCATAGACGTCCTTGTAGATGCCACGGCGCGACACCAGTCGAGAATTAATCACATAGTTGACATCCTCGTTGGGGTTCGTTGGCACAAAGTAGTGCTTCTCGAAGTTGGCTTGCAGCAAGTCTGCCCATTCTTTGTACGTGACGAATCTTCTTTGACCGTTCACTTTGAGTCAAAACCAGCTCAGCACAGCAAACAGATGAAGGAAGAAACAAAGAGCTTACCAACAGCGTTGACGCCTTCGAAGGGGAATTTACCTGCTTTGCATAGCGAGTCCACCCAAGTGAGAGTACTCTTTAAGAGGCCTGTGATCTCTACTGGAGCACCATCGCGTGGTGTGCCTGGGAGACCCTTGTTGCCGGTCTTTGCGGATTCTCCCATCTTATCCATCCAGGTGCCACAATTAGAAGCGTTGCCTCCCATGACGAAGCCGGTCGACCAGTCGACCTCGACGTCGATGTTAAAGCCTTCGTCTGACATTTGCATGTCAAGATTTGGACCAGCATTGTACTCCCGGAAGTGGATGCCAGACGCGTGACGTTGCAGAACCTCTTGGATGATTTCGGCAACGGTGCTCGAGCACGAGTATGCCTGACGGTCATTCCATTTGACCCATTCATCATTCAGCGGGAAACGACGCTTGACCGGCACCTCTAGGATGTGATCACCCTCGGGAGCCATCTTTGCGTAGTCTTGAATGTTCTGGAGCATCCACCAAGGCGAATCTCGGGAATTGTACCGAGGAGCTCGAATAGAACTGAAGGGAGAATCAGTATAAGGACCTTTGTCGATCGCCGTCAAAAAAAGATCAACGCACTCTAGCAAGTTCGGGATGAGGCCGTGCTTGAGTGTGGAGCAGAAGGCGAGAATGTGCTCGCGCGCTGCATCGAACAGGCCAGTCGTCAAGAAGAGACCTCGAAGTGAGATGAAGACATCCCGTCCCCAGCACCTTGCCCAGCCTGCCGCAAAGTGTGGCAGACCGGCTGCTAGCGAAGGGGTATTGACCGAAGGATGCAGTGATGCCGAGAGTACCCGTCCATACATTTGCAAAGCTACGAGAGCCAAATTCTGGGTGAACTCGGTTCCTTCCCTGATCAAAGGAGCACACTGCGAGAATGCCTGGTCACGAGCAGCTTTGTACGCAGTGTTGATAACCATCGCAAAGTACTTGGGCCGCATGAAACCTGGCATTTGCGACTTGATGACGTCAAATCTTTCTTTAAACCATTGGGCCGGGCGTGCGAGCCGCGGCTGAATCTCCTTTTGACTGTGGCCAACATATAGGATCAGAAAGTGCTCGGCATGCAAAGCCCAGATGGACTTCCAACATACCTCATCAAGCGGTTGTACACATAGTCTAGTGCCCAGCTGCCATTCCTGAGGTGGGCGCACAGCGGGTGCCCAAGGTCGTTAGTGCGCATGACATGGCGCAACGGATGCATGAAGCCCTCAAGGCCGCAGTATACCAATGTGCCCATGTCAGGGATGTTGTAGACACCGTCACACCCGCCAGTCGCATCGCGCTCTTCACCGTCCGCCCGGAAAAGAACAATATTGAGGTCGACCACGTCCAGACGGCTGAACGCTTCTTTGGCACCAGACAAGCAGAGCTCGTCCACTTCGGCAGTCAGGTTGAGCATGTTGGTGGCGAACACCATTACGCTTCCTGGTGGGAAGTAGTCGGGGACGATCACTTCATCGTATTGTCCGTCATGGTCGCTCCTAGTGATGATCTGAGGCGTTGAAACCTTCTTCAAATCGCAATTGAGGCCTTTGAATGTTTGCTTGGTGCTCGGATCGTCGTTCGAAGTAATCTCAAGTGTGCCGCCCATGATATAGGATGCCTTGGAGCCTCGCAGGAGAACAATGGGTACTTCGAAAGCGTTTGATCAGTCCACAGTCGACGCAGTCTGATTGATGGCCTACCATGACCTCTGTCGGAGCTGTTGTTGCGTGCAAACGAAGTGTGCGAGACCAGTAAATAGCCCTTGTGGGTGGTTGGGTGTATGCGGTGAGAGATGATATACTGCAAGTGGACTGTCAAGACCTTGAGCAGAATAAAGCGAGCGCTGCAGAACTTACATCTCCTTCCTGATGCAAATGACCTTCAGAAAACCCCTCGATGGCCATCTCGGTATGCAAGTGGTTGAGGACACGTTTGAAATGCCCAATACCGCTCGTGGACGGGTCATCGTAAGTTTCGTAGTGTCTGGTGTCTGTGACCAGGTTCAAGAGCTTGGGATAAAGGTCATCGAAACCCTTGTTGGAGCCAACAGCGCTCCAGCAGAAGGTGACTAGCGAGCCGGTCGGAAGAGCATCTCTGGCAGTCCGCTTGTCGGCAGGCGATTCGTTGTCATGCGTGCAGTCCATCATGAAGGCGTGAGGGGTGGATCCCTGCAAGGGAATGATGTTGCAGGGACGCTCGCTGCCTTGTACGGTCAGAGTTGCCTTTTCCAGAAGACAATCCTTGTCCATAGACCCAACGGGCTTGCCGACACCGTAGATGTACAAAAGTCGGCTCATGTCTTTTGGATCGTTGCCATTCATAGCTTCTCGAATCAGACTGTTCAAGCCCAATTGACGGACAAAGTGAGTGTCGGTCTCTTCCGAACCAGTGAAGAGCTCGGCGCAAACGTAGAGATTCGGGTTTGCTCTTCTGGCAGCATCGAGGAGCTTCTCCCCAACATGCATAGGTGTAGAATGACAGTTGTCGATTCTGAAGCCGTCAAACATGCCAGCGAGAAGTTCAGTGTACTTGGTCATGTGCGACCACAGGAATGGATTATCTTCTGGCCCTGAGCCATAGCGCAGCTTGACGCAGTCACCCCAAACGATGACTTCCCGGCGGGTGTAAGCCCTCGACGGAGGGGCTGCAAAGTCCTGCAATGCATTGGCATTCCAGATCCAGCCGTTGTTTGCGAGGCTGAGAGACTTTGGGTCGTGCTTCTTGGTTCTGTCATTTCGAGGCAGGCGGGTAAAGAGCGACTCCACCAGCGGCGACTTGGCTGTAATTTTTCCCATCTTTGGACCATGGTCGGCCAATCGGGTGTACTCGATCCTGCCACGCGTATTGTCAAGGATGGCCTGCACATCATCGTTGAATATGCTGTATCGATCAACGTTGAGGTCGTTCAGAACGCGTCCAATTTCAGCTTCCACTTCGCTAGCTGGCTTGTCGTCTTTACTACTGCATCCTAGCCTCTTCGCGATGAAGGCAACGGCTGTGGGTAGATCTGCGATCTTGGCTCGGTAGCGTCCGCCAATCTGTGTCCAGTTCTCCACCAAGCAGTAGTCGGCAAAACTCAGGACGTAGTCGCGGCCAGAGAGATGGGAAACTTCATCTGGAATGTCGGTCTTACCAGTCCAGCTTTTGGATGATTGCCACGCCTCAGTGAAGCGTGCCTTTTCGCTCTCGACATCGATGACATAGTATTGCCACAGCTTGAGTTCAGGCAAGACACTGTTCTTGATGTAGTCCATGATCTTGGAGAGATCGTCTGCGCTGCTGATTGGGTCTGCGAAACCGAGCTTCTCTAGATTGTTTGAGAAATCGAGGAGAGCATCGTCAAGCAGCAAGGCGGACTCCAGATGAGGCGAGTTGTATGGGTTGTATCCTGCAATGTATAGACTTGGTGAGTGGGAGCCGCGGTACGGTAGGTAAGGAGACATACCTGATTCAGGATGATCCTGAAGCCAGTCACTGTTATTGGCGGTGTGGTTCCAAACAACGTCGGTGAGACTGAGAATGCCCCATTGCTTCCTGATTTTTGCGAGTAGGTCCTTGACTCCCTTTTGTCGTGCAGCCACAGACATCTTGGCGCCGTCCTTGAAGAGCATTTCATCGAATGCCATCTGGTCGTAGATGGAGTATGGACTGCCACTCTCGCCTCGTTGCTGAAGAGGGGTAAAGTGCAGCATATTGTAGCCTCGATCTCTTGTGACATCGAGATGCTTGTCCCATTGATCGATGGTACCCATCCATTTTGCAATCACAGACTGAATAACCAGACCATCGAGAGGGAGGGCGACGGTTTCGCTAGGACTGACCTTGCCACCTCCAGCTTTCACGTCACGTGGAGCGAAGGAATCCGGTGAGAGAATGCTGGACCGCTTTGGTATAGACAAGATGGGGTCGACGTTGAATGCTCCCATGCGACTGCGGATGCGTCGTCCTTTTGCTTTGACATCAGAAGCGCCATTGAGCGAGAGCTGTGCCTGAGCGTCCACAGTGGCGCTGGCATCGTACTCGATGCAGTAGTGGAAGACACCAGCTTTCGTGATGGGCAGGTCGATCCGAATGGGTTTTGAGAAGTCCGTTGGGAGGCTGGTAGCATAGAGGTGTTGCGCGAATATTAGGCGACGCGTACATCGGGTGGAATGATCGTAGTGCGAGTTCGGAGCGGTTGTCACAGGCAATTGTAACGAGGGACAAAGATTCCCGTCATCAGTTAACAGGCACGGCACTGCGAGGTCGACAATGCGGCTCACATCTTCTGGTGGAACTTTTCGCGGTCGAAATCAGAGCCATCGAGCGGGAAATTTGTGTGCAGGATGCCTGCTTTTGAGGCCAGCGATCCGGCTTGGATGGAAATCCTCAGGTAGTAAGGCACGACCGGTGGTGGGAGGCGAATGTACTGCAGTGAACGACCGGGCATGGCGATGTATCAGCGACAAGACTCCATGCAGGGTTGTTGCAAGGCGTTCGCTCACACTGCGCTGCCTTGATGGCGAGCCGTCGTCCTCCAGCTCCAGCTCGTACACGGTGATCTCGTCCTCAACCTTGCGGTCGGACACGCCGTTGCTGAGGCCACCCATAGCGACTGAGGAGATCCTGCGCAGACGACGGGAGGTGCAGCAGTGCACGCAGTCAAGAGACTCCTTGCCGTGCGCTGCTCAGCGCTGTTGGCGTTGCAGATGAAAGGGCCACCGAGTAGAGCCTTTTTGCGCTGGGAGCCTGCCAGGCACCACGAGCAGCCTTGATCGGGGCCGAGTGCGTCACTTGGCTTGCCATCAACGGTCAGGATTGGTATGGACTGACAAGGGACGTAATGCCAGAAGCTGTGACG
Source organism: Cystobasidiaceae sp. HBUAS51001 (assembly GCA_003351005.1). Taxonomy (NCBI): domain Eukaryota; kingdom Fungi; phylum Basidiomycota; class Cystobasidiomycetes; order Cystobasidiales; family Cystobasidiaceae; species Cystobasidiaceae sp. HBUAS51001. Next base: position 1,402,176 of record QOZY01000003.1, on the reverse strand, counting down.
ACTGGTGAAAGAATCTCGTGAGTCCTGGTCGCAACGCCCTCCATGCCATCAGCTCAGGGGCAATGCGAAGGTGCTTTCTTACCTCCGGAACAGAAAGAGCTCGAGATGGGTCGATGGGTTCGGAGCACGAAGAGTAGAAACACATGCGTGTCGTAGCTGCATTCCACGGTTATCGGCTCGATTTACCATCTCGCGAATGCATGTGCTTTACAATCTTCTTGCATTTGCATACATTGCGTATGCGCATTGTGCTAGCTTTCTACGTCCTCCCCTTCCAGAGCTTCAGCTACAGCCAATACAAGCTCATCGCTACCCCATTGGCCGACTATCTGCACACCGACAGGAAGCTCACCCTCTGCCCGAGGCACTGGGCAGCTCGCCGCAGGCAGACCAGCTAGGCTCGCCGGCACTGTCAGAACATCCTGAACATATCCTCCGATGCCTTGGCTGGATTTGCGTGCCTCTTCAAATGTCGGAGCTCCTGAGATTGCAGAGGGAAAGAGGAGCACATCCACTCCGCTTTTGCTGTCGCTGCGGGTCGTCGAGGTTATGCTACCTTGCAGAAGAGGATTGGGAAGAGCAAAAATGGCATTCATTTCGGCTTTAAGCGTTTCCCGGAGCTTTTGAGCTGCCAGAAAGTAATTATCGAAAGCACTGCAGCGTTATTGTAAGCTTGCTTTAGCTTAGCCGGAGCACATATTACGAATGAGAACCTACTCGGCGGTCAATGCATAAGTACCCAGAATAATACGTTTCTTCACCTCTTCGCCAAATGCAGTTGACCGAGTTTCCGTAATGTCGGTCTCGCTTCTCGTGCCGTAGCGAATGCCGTCGTATCTAGCTAGGTTGCTGCTGGCTTCTGCCGTTGCAATCGTATAGTAGGCGCTCAATGTGCGTGTGATGCTCGGTATGCTGACTGATACTATCTGCACATTCGGAACACTCGCTTTGAGCCTTGCGACTGCAAGCCGTAAGGGTTTAGTGCTATCGGCGGCGAGCTCTGCTGGGAAGCATTCGACGGGAATGCCTATGCGAAGACTTCGAAGTGCTCTTGAGGACATTTTGCTTCTGCGCCTGTGCTTTTCTTGAACGGATGTCGGATCCTTGTTATCATGTCGATTCAGAGCCTCTGCAGCATACGCGCGTCAATACAAGCTGAGAACGAGAACTCCCTGTCGTGTTTGACCTTACCAAATACCCTGCTCACGCTCTTTGCACGGCGAGAGATAAGTCCAACCGTGTCTAGACTGCTCGCATATGCGACGAGACCATATCGCGACACTAGCCCGTATGATGGCTTGAATCCCAAAGTTCCGGTGTAGCTTGCTGGTAGACGGACCGATCCTCCAGTGTCACTGCCTATTGCTCTGTTATCACCAAGAATGTGATGTTCAGCACCTGCTACGTAAGTTACACAGTTCAAGATGGAGGCTTACACATCACAATAGCCCGCCGCAACGCTAGCTGCAGCACCGCTGGAACTGCCACCGGCGACCCTCGATGGGTCAAGAGGATTCTTGACAGCCCCATGCATGCTATGTATTCCATGAGAGCCCATTCCAAACTCATCCATGTTCGTCTTGCCGACCAGTCTCGCGCCATTGTCCTTCAGGAGCTTAACTACTGTCGCGTCGAAGGGTGAGCGGTAAGAAGAGAGTATCTGCGAACCGCAGGTCGTATGGCTGGCGCTATCGCTGGTTGCGAAGTTGTCTTTCACAGAGACACGAAGACCAGCTAGCGAGTCTTGCTTGTCTGTTCTGCCCTTGTATTCTGTGGTTGGTGCCAGCGAGACAAATGCATTGTATGGATCGTGTTGGCCTTCAGGCTCGGTTGTGGACCTTAAAGTGCTCGCTTGGGCCACGGTATTGCTCGTAGAAGCAAATGTGTGAAGAGATGTCAGGGTGCGACATGTGCAGCCGGCTAGGCGAGTGGAACGTCCCATGCAGACAAGCAGGATCAACCTGCATCATGCAGCACATAGCGACGTGATCGGCTACCTCTTCATGTGCAGCGTTTATCTAGCTTGCTGGGGCCGGAGCCCACTACTCAGAACAGAGGGCGTGTCAGGTCCATGAGTGTCTTTGGCTGCGTCGTGAATCGTCACTAGCAATGCTTTGCATTTGCTTCGATGCTTCCTTGCCACCGGGATGCCGGCGTTTTCCCATCAACGAGCTATGTTGAAAGTTAGAGAGGTATTTCGCTGTCCAACTATTCAAGCATTTCACCATGTCACAAGCACCGGTCTGGCTCATTACAGGCTGCTCGTGAGCACCCAACTCCTTCAGTACATAGGAGAGCTCGATTGCTGACCTCAAGCCCGCGAACGCGACTTGTTTCAAACCCAGGTCCGGCTTCGGTACCGAGCTGGTTCGCATTGCTCTAGCAGCAGGGCATCGCGTAGTGGCTACGTCTAGAGCACCTTCACGTACATCGGACCTAGTCAGCGAAGTGGAAAAAGCAGGCGGAAGATGGCTTCAGCTAGACATCGCGGATCCAGCGCCACATGTAGTCACGAATCTAGTGCAGCAAGTGCTGGACATTTTCGGGCGGGTAGACGTTCTCGTCAACAACGCCGGGACCTGCCTTGCCGGAGCTTGCGAGTTCCTGACAGATGCGCAAGCCAAAGAACAGTTCGAAACAAACTTCTTCGGTCCGCTACGCTTGACTCAAGCGGTCCTGCCGTGCATGCGAGCCCAACGTGCCGGTACGATAGGTGAGGATTTGCACACTGCTGGTCACCTGTACTTCTCTCACTAGGCCGTTACACGTAGTGAACGTTAGCAGTATGGCCGGCATCTCGGCAAATCCTGGATTGTCGATGTACGCAGCTTCCAAACATGCTTTAGAAGGTGAGTGTTGTCAAGAACGAGAATGTCCACCATGACGCTGAGCATAAGAGGTTACCTCGGTATGCTAGCCTTTTCGGAATCTTTGTCGAAAGAAGTCGACGAATTCGGAATTAGAGTCTTGATAGTCGAGCCTGGCAATTTCCGAACCAATGTGCTTACCAGCGCGTCCGAGACTGGAGCAGCATGCCCAGTCGAATATCGAGGAACAGTAGTCGACACCGCATTGAGCACACTGAAGACAAATCACGGTACTCAGATCGGAGATCCAGTGATCGCTTGTCAGCGCATCTTTGAAGCGGTCACCCGGACTGGGCCTTTCCGTGATCTGGAATGGAGTTTGCGTCTGTGAGTCCTGTACTTCTTCCGAAAGAGACTATAGATCCGGCACGCTGAGAAAAGTCCCTGCAGAATGCTGGGTGCAGATGCCGTTGCTCGCGTCCAGGGAAAAGTTAATATGTTGACAAAGACCATAAATGATCAGGCAGATATCGCGAGGAATACTGCGTATTGAACGAGCTTAGCAATAATGATAGAGCGCTCATAACCACACCGCTTCGAAAACGTTTCGCGATTATATCAAAATATCACTTGCTAGCTGAACAAGTCTCTTCACATGCTGGCTGACTTGGTCCCATGCCAGACTGAGGTCCGGCCGTAGAGCCTGATCTATAGTTTGACCAGCCAGGGATTGTGCAGTTCTATAGCAAACCTGGACTTTGCTTCCATCGATTGTTGATCCTTGACGTTGACCCTTGTATTCGCTGAGTGCAATTTTTTCCACGTACACGACATCGCCTTGCATCAGATGCCTCCCTGCCCATTCTTCGGCGTAATCATCCCACATGACCACTTGCAGGGTGGTACCGCTGGTGTCCATCAGGGTCATGCCAGCTCGAGTGACTTCATGTCTGCCTGCGCCTGGGCGTCCGCCAAATTTGTTCTTGACTGGCATAGTGCTAGGAAGCTCCAGCTCGTGAATAAGAGCGAGCAAGTTGACTCGAGGAGAACGGACGTTGCCTGCGCGGTCGGGAGAGCTACTTGGAGGCAGGTGATCCAGAGCAGTAATGGAAGACATGAGAAAAGACCAGGATGGCAGGTTGATAATCGACTGTTCCTCGGTGATGTTGCCAACGCTTCGAAATGACTTGGTGGTGTCGCCTAGCTTGCGGCTGCCGCGACGCTCTCGCTGGGTCGGCGGAGGCAGGATAGACTCCCAATAGCTGTCTTGCGTCCCTTCGAGCGCATTCTGGCTTTGAGTCTCTGCCTGCGTTTCCTCGTTCCTAAGATTCCTCGAGCGCGAGACATCTGGCCTCAGCAGCCGTCTGCCTGCCTGTGACTCCTCAGTCAGCGCGCGAGACCGCTCCAGAAGGACAGATTGAATAGCTGCTGCATCCTGGTTTGTTGATTCCTGCGTGCGATCCAAATCTTCATTGTCCTCTATCACTCCTGACTCGATGACTGCAGCTGCCGCTGTTGAGACGAGTGCAGGTGTCGGTTGGCGGACCTGCCAGGCATCTCCGGTCGCTGCAGCTGTCTCGTGTCTGTGTGGATGACCGGATGCGCCGCTTGACAGGATCTGTTGCAGACTAGGTGCTCCAGACAGGAATAACCATTGAGTCGGCATGAGTGAGAGCCAGTACCCTTGATCTCAGCTACACCTCACGTGCGCACAAATGCGCCACCGCCTTCGACGCGACGCGACGCTGCTTTCGGAGTCAAACTGGGGTGGTTCTAGGGAGACTCAGCACATGAATCAAAGTCGCCTCATTCGTAAGTCAATGTGACCTCTTGGCACATGTAAATAACAGAACTCCAGGGAATGGCTTTGCATTGCACTCCCAACCTCAGGCGTCTCACATTGAATCAGATACAACGCCGACAAGGCCCTGCCCAAGTCTCGCGTATCGTACTAGAAGCTACAAGCTTTATGTTCCTTGTTACTGTCGTACTTTCCAGAAGTATACATTGGGCAAATCATCGTACAGAGCCCCTGGTCTGGCCAGGGAGTAATGGTACTTCATACTGCAACTTCAAGTTCCAGGAGCGCGCAGACACGATCAATGACTGCTCATGCGGAGCGGCTGACCACCTCTGCGTTGTCGTCTGTGTTGATGCGCACTGCGCGTGTTGTTGACATTGTTTCGCTTGTCTCGCTTATCAGCAAAGCCAATCTGGCCATTCTTGCAAATGGTGCCCGGAGCGACGATGCCCATGTCAATGTAGCCATTGCCGGAAGCGTTGCAGACAGAGAAGCTTCCGCCGTCTTCTGAGCACTTCAGGGCGTTCGCTGAACATGTGACAGCAGGTTCATCTGCGCCAGTGACGGGAGCCAAGGAGATTTGTCCATTCTTGCAGACTGTGCCCGCTGCAACGTCGCCTACAATTACTAATTAGCACCATGTCACAAATACCCATGTATAGCATTAACTCACCCATGGACACCAATGCACCGTTGGAGCAAGTGTAGAATGACTGGCCGTCTGCGGAGCATTCGATGCCACTGCCGGAGCACGCCTTGCCCACTTGGGCATCGCCTTCGCTTTCGTTATCAGCTTCATCAACTGATTCATTGACCTCTTCGTCTTGGCTTGCGTCGTCTCGATTGTCTCCCTCTTGAGTGTCCGCATCTGAATTGTCCTCATCTTGGGTGTTCTCATTCTGAGAACCATCCTCATCTTGTGTCTCCTCATCCTGACTGTCAGCTTCCGTTTCAACATCCCACGGCGACGGCGTCGGTTGCAAAGGCGCCTGAGTTGGTACTAACGCCTGGGTCACAGACGTAGAAGTAGCCTCTCTTGACGACGTGGCTTTGCTTCTCGAGGTCGTAAGCTTGACTTTGGTTGCAACGGATGATGAAGAGTCGACAAGGGTCGGCTCAGGAGCCGACTCGGAGTCTGAAGACTTGTCATCTTCGCTGCCTGACTCGGAGTCTGGTTTTGCCTTTGCAGGCTCGGAACTAGACTCGCCGCCTGAAGAAGCACCCGTGTTTGAGACAAGGGTCACAAAGACGCCGTCTGTTCTATCTCCTCCTGGGCAGTTATTGAGCGAAGTTTCCGAGGGGTCTGGCTTTTTGCCGGCGTACGGCCCGCCGTATTCAACAGAGTCGCCTGGATTAGGGAAGACAAAGTCTTGACCCTACGAGGAAACAAGCACAACATTGAGCCATTGGTCGTTTGGATTGAAAGAGCAGTCTCTGAGCTCACCTCAATAGTGGTGCATTCGGAACCAAAGATGTTCGCCTGGAAGATTGCGGGCAGCCTGAGGGAGGCGGTGGCCGACGATTCCACGTCGACTGCCTGTGCAGGTGGCGAACCGAGAGCGAGGTCAGAAACAGAATAGAGGTTGATTATGGTGATGGATAAAGCGAACCGCGCAATTCATATACATCTCGCGATTTCCCTCACTGTGCAGGGAAAGAAATGAAAAAGCTGGGTAAGATACGGTTGGCAAAACCTGCGTGTCACCCTCAACGGAAAACACTCACTGATTAAACCACTATTCGCGAATCAAGTGCTCATATCTCAGCTCGGAGCAGCAGACAGGACGTAAGAATAGACTCACACTCCATGCTAGGAAGACGTTCTTTCCTGCGGGAGTAGCCGAGGGAATCTATGTACGCAGCAGTGTCGGATTGAGGGCATGTGCCATGGACCGCGCAGAGAGCAACATACAGGAAAGGTGTAACTCTTGGTCAGAGGGCAACCACCGATGATAGAGTGGATCACGCCAAATGTCTTTCCGCCGTCACTGAAGGCGACAAAAAAAGCTTCAGCGTTGAACGATGACGTAGATCAGCCCAAAGGCCAACTCACTAAGACAACGAAATTTGGCAAGAGCCTCCCTTGTGAAGCGTATCACCACCTAGCTTCATTGTGTACTGCTGACCAGCTTTGAGCGTGTCGGTGGCTGAGCTCTTCGAGGGTACGTCCGTTTGGTAGCCTTTGCAAGGGTAGTTGCTGCAAAGAAGGAGCGATGTCAGCAGGAGCGCCTTGGGCGAACAAGGCGGTTCATGAGCTCACCTTCCATCGGGCAGCAGAGGATTGGTCATGGAGTAGTCGAAGCTTGACCAATCGTAGAATTTATTGTTCTGACCTCGAAGAGGGGCAGGTTCTTGAATGCGCATGTGTGCATTGACCGCCGTTGGGGCTTGGGCGAGGAGGGCAAGAAGGTAGGCGCTGGCCAGCAGCGAGACCTTCTTGTTGGCCGATGAGAATGAAGACATGTCTCGTCGTGAATGAGCGTGTGCAGATGGCGTGCTTCGTCGTAGATGTGGAGCGTGTGGGGGAAGACAGGGGTAGAGACTGAAAAGAGGGACGGGTTGCAGGAGAGAAGAGACAGAGAGTCCAAGATTCGGCGCAAACGGGCTTCTGCAGAACAGAAATGCGGGAAGTCGTGTCAGCCGTGCGCCGTCTGTGAGGAGGTGTCCGGATCTGCTGCTGACTTTTTCTGGAATTCCTTCGGTCCGCAGCGTGACAGCCAAAGTCGAGCCCGACGGCGTGCGGGCGTGGTCTCTTGTATGCGAAGTTCTGCGCTGGGCAGGAGAGGCGGTGATACGTTGATGTGGTGAGCCAGCACCTAGAATAGCTGAGTATGGAGTCTGCTGCGACGTGAGAGGCAGAGCCAAAGGTGCGTGAGCTTGCAGAATTCCTCGTCAAACGAGCCAGAGAGTCTGATCGGACAGCGACTCACCTTGGCAGCGCGCGCGAAGTGTGTGAGAGGACGAGGGATGGGATGAGAGCGAAGAGAAGAGAGGCAGGCCAGAGATGAGCAGCGACGTCTCTGACCCTCGCACGACAGGGCGCCGTCTATTGTGTCTAGCGCCACGCTTTGGTGTTGGTTTCGCCAATTTGAAAGCTCGTCACTCGTCGTCCTGTCGACAAGACGGCCAAAGCGCTTCGAGCAGACAAAGAGGGACAGTCACAAAAGTGGCAGGCCAGCTTACAGACACCCTGTCTCATTTTTGATGTGTCTCCAGCACAGCCAGCTCACGCTCCTGCGATGTGTACACAAGCACATAACGCACGCGTCTGCGAAGCCTCGCCACCACCAAGATGTGATCACGTGACCGCAAGATCGGAGGGTACTTCCTGCAGACCACTTCTTTCTTTCTCTGGGGCCAGCGACGACACGATGTCTTGACTGTCCAAGAGAGCGTTTCGAGTGTTCGACTACGTGGATGCGAGCTCCAGTCCTGGATGCTCATGGAAGTAGCTCTGTAGGCTGGCCATGACAAAGCTGTATAACGCGAAACCCACTGCGAGACCTTCTCCGCACCCTCCGCACCTCGGAAAGCACCTTTCTTGCCGCTTCTGTTGATGCCTTGCCTTGCCCTTCCTTCTGCACCAAGTTCTGCTGCAATCACCAAGACCAAAAGCATGTCTACAAGCAAGAGCAACGTCCAGGAAGAAGTGCAAAAAGTGCTCGATGCCGCTGTTGCAGAAAAGGACGGAGTGCCAGGTCTCGTCTTTGGAATGATGGACCGCAATGGCAACTACCTCGCAAAGGCAGCGGCTGGCCTGCGAGGGCTCGATAGAAAGGACGAGAAGATGACCACAGATACGGCTTTTGCTATCTACTCGTGCACCAAGGTGAGCAGACGTAACTGAGATAAGATATTGGGAAGGTGTATATGAGTCGTGTCGGAGATGCTGTGGGCGTGCCTGCCCGCGGGCAGCCTGGACCCCCGGCAAGTCTTCAGCCGGACATTCGCTGATTCACTTCTTGATCAACGAGGCAGATGCTGGCTGCCATCGCATGCATGTACGTTGACCGTGCCATGCCCCGACTAGCCAGAGCGCTCGCAGCTGAAGCCAAGTCTTGATGATGACAACCTATCTTCCGGTGGCGAATATAGGCAGCTCGTCGAGCAAGGCAAAGTCAAGCTCGATGATCCAGTTGAGCAGTATGTTCCAGAAATCAAAGAAATCCGCATGCTCGACGGATCCGAACCAAAGAATAAGATTACCCTCAAGATGTTGGTGAGCTTGTGTTTCGACAAGTCCAGCCGGCTAGCCATGCCTTTGAAAGCGAACCAAAGCTGAGCATACTCTGCGATGTGCAGCTCACCCATACGGCTGGCTTTAGCTACAGTGTCAGTTTGCGACCTACAATCATATTCGAAAGTACTGTTGACGATATCCGACCTTGATTCTTGTCAGTTCTTCAACGAGGATATCAAGAAATGGGGCGAAAAGAACGATCTGAATGAGTTTACCCCTGGCTCCTGGCCTGCATATAAGCAGCCTTTGAACTTCCAGCCAGGTGAAGACTGGATGTACGGCGTGAACATCGACTGGGCCGGCAAAGTTCTCGAGGCTATTACCGGCAAGACCCTCGGAGCTTACAGCAAGGAGAACATCTTTGATCCCCTCGGCTGCAAAGATCTTCAGTATAGCAGAGTCAGTTCCTAACATTGCGATGTATGAGGTCTCGCTAAGCCTGTCCTTACTTTCCGCTAGCTTGCTCCGCAGGCAAAAGACAGGTTCGCATCGATGCATCAGAGAAGCAGAGAAGACGGTACGATTAAACAAGTCGGTCAGTGTTCGCCGATCACATTGATCCAGAAAGTCCTTGAGTGGCTGATCTCCGTTTGTCTTGGTACAGAGCATGAGCCATTCACCTACACCGGCTCCTTCGACTCGGGAGGTGCAGGGTGCTTGGGCACCCTTGATGAGTGCGCCATGCTATCTGTGACTGCCGGAATGCCACTGAGAAACTGGTCACAGCTACCTCAAGTGCATCTTCATTATGATCAATGAAGGGAAGGGTGCCAATGGAGCCCAGATTCTCAAGCCGGAAACTGTGAACCTGATGTGGAAAGATCAGCTCGACGGCACGCCGGCTGGACGCGACGATAGTGGACTCCATAAAACGATCCGAGATGTCATCCCACATTATACCTATGAGGTGCCGCCGTGAGGGGATTGTGCCCAAGCCTTGCAGATTGTTACATTAACCGCTGACTGCTGTATCCTTCAGTCTGCCTTTCACCCGGACAGGCTGGGGCATCTCAGCCATGTTGACGAAGGATGCCTGGCCAACGTGAGTCCTGGCTCGGTGACCGCATCTCGTACCGCTGCTGATACGGACCTCACGGCTTGAACAGCGGACGAAGCCCAAATAGCCTGTGGTAAGCAGGCTGTGTATTTCAATCGTTACTGGGCTGACCGATTAATCTATAAATGCAGGTGGGCAGGCCTTCCCAATCTCTATTGGATGGCAGACAGGGAAAAGGGCCTCGTGAACATGGTCCTGTCGCAGTCCTTCCCCTTCAATGATCCGCACACCCTCACTCCGTGGCTGGCGGTGGAGAAGATTGTTTATGACAGCATCGCGTAAGCGCTGCATATTGCTGGGTCGAAATCGCCTCGAAAACGTCAGCTTTATCCGAACTTGAACTTGGTTCTGTCTATGTGATACCTGGGGATCTGAATTTGGAAGGCTTTGTAATGCATCATCTACATAGCTCTCAAAGCTCGAGAGTCGAATCCCAAGGCTGACGCGAGAAGAGAGGATAAGTCAGCACTGACTGTCATCATGACTGGCAACGCGGCTTTCACTGTGGAATGCCCTCACGTGGCGTGCCACCTTGTCGTATACATCGGGTGGCAGTTGTTTGACGAATTGACAACACAAAGCGATCGTAGCCTTGGCTTCAAGAGGTGGAAAGGTTCTCAATGCCTTCATCGGACTATGGAAGAAGACAATTGATACTAGCCGTCGAGTGAAATGAGACAGAGCATGCTCACCTCGCTTCGGCCAAGAGTGTGTTTCTGGCAAGATGAAGCTGGGCGACCACACACAGGATGTTCAGATGGACGCCATAGGCCAGAAGGAAGTCCCAAAGGCGGAGAGCTTCCAGTAATGGGGGAGTACCAGCTGAGAACGTTAAAACTGCAGGAAATGCGTACAACTCTGCCGATAGCTCTTTGGCTTCAAAATGCTCAAAGAGATCTAGGTCGAGCGTTTTGAGACAGATGTCGACAAGCTACACCAATTGACGACATGTTAGTCAGGACGCATGATCTCTCCAAAAACGGCCGACACCTACTTTCAACCCTCGATGAACGCCATCTAACGTCGGCCGGGTGTAAAGTGGGCAACATTGACTGATGAAACGGTCGAAGCAGGCGAAGGCCTCCAACTCCGACGGCATGACGTAGAGAAAAGGAGCCGCTAGAACGTTCATGCCTTGGATGTATGTGAAGTCCATGTTGCTTGCACCTGTCATGGAGAGTGGATCGGCCTAGTAAGCGCGATCCACATATCAATCCTCACAAGGTCACCTGAAAGGCTCTTCCAGGCAAATGCGTCCAACAGACGCATCAGCATATCTTCCTTGACAGCATCTTGAAAGCCGACGTCTGTAGCTAGGGTTCGGAAGCTGTGGAGTGTGTCAGCTATACATGCTGTCAGCAGCACAGAGTCCAATTTACGCACGTGTCGTTACGAATCTTGTCGTGTACGGGACTTGGGCCCAAGGAGACGTAGTGGAGGTAGTCGTCTGTGTCGAGTGTATCAACTCCGAGAAGTATCTTCCAGGCTATGGACCGCTTAGTGCTGTCTTCGCCCAACTTCTCGTCAGGAATGCCCTCCGCAAGAATGTGCTGGCGCAGAGCGTCCAGGTCGGTACCAGTGTTCGATAGAGGGTTGATTTGCCCATCAACTGAAGCCTGGTATGGCTTCAGCCAATGTACAGCCATCGCTGCATCAGCGGCTACTGCTGTTGGAGCAGGACAGAACGGCACCTCGCAGCGCAGACAGCTTGTCCGCAAACGCACGGACCGTTTGTCGCAGGAAGCCAGAACTTCCAGAAAGACGGCGCAAGGACGGTGCGTAGCTGTCACAGCTTCTCTTCACTTATGCGTAAATGTCCCAAGGATGTTTCTCACACGATGATTCGAAGTCTAGCTAGTGGCCCACTTTGGAACAACAAAACGAGGCGGCCGATGCTTCTACAACGGACAGACACGTACCGCTAACAGCTTATACTTCAGAAGATGCCCTACTTTCTGCTGCTTCGTAGAAATCCGTCGCTGTCGATGCCATAGACGGGGCAACGCTGACTCGGTTGTCGACCTGCCTTCGTGCGGTGCTATGCCCGGTGGTCGAATCGACAACTTCCTGATCATCATCTTCTACCGTCGTGCGTCTGTTAGACCCATCGACGGGTGTCACGGCCCGGTGTCCAGTTGGCGTCAGGGGCTCCGGTACGTAATTAGGGTCGCCTAGCCCTGCATTGTCGTCGGCTTCTTCAAGTAGTCGGTTAACCTGGGGAGGACGGAGAAGTCAAAGAAGGTCAGCCATGCACGGCCTGCGCAGACTGGTGAGTCTTACCTTCTTCTCATCTCTGCGCTTCTGCCGCTCGTTTCGAGCCACTTTCAAGGCGTCGACATAGGTTTGATACTTGACAAGTTCGGCCAGCAAGTATTTTGACTTCTTTTCCCAGTTTGCAGCGGCCTTTGCAGCATTCAGAGAGCGAGCAGAGTACTGCGAGAACGGAGAAATGTTCAGCTGAATTACGAGCTGCGCAGGACTGGCACACAGGGACTTACAAGCCGTAGCATAGCCGGACGCAGGTCATTATGCCTTTTAAGCTCCTCTTGCAGTGTGCGTGTATGCTTTCTCAGGGCCTCGAACTGTGTATCTTCGCTGGACGAACTGATGCCTGACGGTGGCTGGGGAGCTCGCCAGTCGTGCAGTGCAAGACGATCCATGTTATTATCAGATGCACCGTGGCGACTCAAAGTTCCGGTATACGACATTCTGCTGATCTTGCTGTGTCCACTTCGACCGCTCTTCATGCTTGCAAGATCTTCCACATCCTCGCTGCGATCGACACCGAGCCCATTGGTCCGATTCCAGCCGTAGTCCATGTTCGATACACCTCCCATCAAGGGCTCTTTGCTCGCTCGACCCGCCCAATAGTTGCAAGTCAAGACCCATTCATTGACTAGATCTTCGGTACCAGCTTGGAAGAAGTACGAGCCTCCAGTGGCCAGGGTTAAGACGAAGACATGTGGCCTCGAACGATTATAGCCGGGCGGTGGCATGGCTGAAGATAGAGAGTGCGCCAAGACGATATCGCCTACTACTTGTGCGTTGGTCAACCAATTGCCGCCGCCCATGCCACCGCCTTGTGCACCTCCAACACCACTTGCACCAAATTGGAACATCTTCATTTCTCCTTTCGAGATGACTGCGAAGACTTGCAACCAGTTCTTGTCCTTTGATCGCTTGTTCGGGGCGTCCCAGTAATGTTTACGTTGCAAAATGCCTTCCTTCGCCCACGGTGCGCCCAGTAATGCCAACTCCTCGTCTGTCGCGGATACATCGCTAGCAACACTTTGCGCGTCATCATCTTCCTGCTGCTCCTTGATGATGGTGTGAGATAAGTTGCTAGCGAAGCCAATCGTAGCGGGGTAATAAGAGGTGGCAGCCGAGATAGCGGAGCCGAATGAAGTGTGCCCAGAGTAACCTCCACTCATCGACGTGCCAACGCTAGGGGTCGGACTAGTGGCACGCAGGCTCTCGTGACTTGTTCCGAGTAAGCCACGTATACTTGCTCTCTTGTTCACGATCCCTCGTTCGTTGGTTGGCAAAGAGATCTGACTTCGGCGGCTAGGAGTGCGGTGCACGGAGCTTAAGCTGCTGTAGGGTGTTCCAGAACCAGATGAAGGTGGAGCGAGCTGAGAAAATGCGAGCGGCTGCATGATTGCCCTGCCTCGCACCGCATTATAGATATCCTTCAGGACACTTTCAAGTTCGATGTCCCATGCCTTGGCTCCAAGAATTGGCTGCGAGACCGTGCGACCACTGTGAAGGGAAGTCCCGTCTGCTGTTCCTGGTCGTACGCTAGACGGCGAGGAGATCGGAAGATTCGAGCTGGACTCCCCAAAAGTAGCTATGTCGTTCAGGCCTGTTCGCGAGCTATTGGCACTAGCGCTACCACTTCGCTTCGGTCTATGTCGCGCAGGCGTAGACGCATCTCGAAGGTGTTCGGACGATGCTTTCCGATCGACCCCAAAGAAGCTGCTGCTGCCTTCCATGGTCGGTGTGTAAGAAGCGCTCGGCGTTCGAGCGCCGGTAGAACGAGTGTCGCTATTCTGTGCATGAATCGCCGCCATGGTGTTTTGCACAAAGTCGCTCCTGGACATCCTGTTCATAACATCTGCCACGTGCAAGTCGGTATTCAGAAGCAGCATTGCATATGTAATTGCGTGCACGATGTCGCGCGTTTGGAAAAGAGTGTCGGGGTTCTCCTCCAAATATCGTTTGCTGAACTCGGCCAAGATGCGATCGATTTGCTGTGTTTCGGCACGCAAGTAGAGCTTCTCGCATAGCCTTCGGAATGCGATATCGAGCTTGAGACCAGCAAAATCAAAGTGCTGCATGTAATGTTCAAGTGCTGCCTGATTGAGCGTCTTATTGCTACCAAGCCACTCTGCGATCTTCTCTTTTCGAAGAAAGCTGTCATCCTCTTGCCAACATTGCTCAGCCAGCTCTCTAGCGGTCTTCATGTCACTGGATCTCTCCAGCGAGGCGCTTCCTGCAGACCCAGTGGCAGGCAATTTGGATGTTTCGGATGGCATTGTCACGTCCTCATCATGTGACGGCAATGGGGAACTGAAAGCCGAGGACAGACCATTCAGTCTCGGTTGCGCCGGACTAGGAGAGTGCGTTACAAATCGAGGTAATTCCGCTGGCCGAGGCGGAGATGTGTGGTCATTCTGATTGGAAGCTTCGGACTCCACTGCTACTCCTGCGCCTTGCATCCCGATACCCAGGCCAAGTCCGGTTGAGGCTTTTGCTTCAGAGGACACAGTCGGCGCGTTTCTTGGCTGTGCTTCACTCGTGTCGGTGCTGTCAGGGTCTGGACTGCTCACTAGCCGGAGACTAGCAGTCTGAGGCGACTTGCTACCGGTGGCTGGTGAGGCTGAAGCCGATGTGGATCTTTTGCGAATCTGCTTGGCGCTGCTAGATGCAAGCATGGCGCTCTCATCGTAACCCAGCGCCGGAGAGTTGGCAGCTGGCTTTCTGACGTAGCCAGCCGTGAAGCCAGCATGCGGACTGCTATGTGCACTATGATCTGGAGAGGTCGCTGTCGAGTGATCACGGCGGATGGCCGCGCTGCTGGCTGCTCGAAAGTTCCTCTGCGCCTGCTGCGGAGACGGTATGCTGCCAGAAAGGAAGAACGTATCTGCTGAACTTTTAGGCTTGGGGGAGCTTGTGTGTAAATTTGGCGAGGGTATAGAACCGGATAAGAGAACTGTCCCAGAGGCTGAACGTGATCTCGACCCAGATCCCGACATGATTGGAGAGTGACTGTCTTTCGGCGGCGTTCGAGGGACGCTTGTACGGCCGGATAGAGGTGGGTGCCGCTGTGGACCGGAGCTGCTTCCTCTCAAGGTGTTCGATGATATGTCTGCCGCAGACTCATTTGACTGATGCGTAGCCAGCATTTCTAGATTCTCTTCGTAGCCCTGCCATTGATGCAGCTCCCGAGCTAATCTTTCCTGCTCTGTACTCTGCGTACTTATAGACGTTTTCATACCTGACTGCGGTCCATAGCTACTCGGAGGCGAATAGGCACTATCACTGGTGAAAGACGAAGCATGTCGAAGATCCGTCGCTGATCGATTGTCGCTGGAACGGAACGATTGTGCGAAAGAGCTGAGACGACCAAAGGATTTGGCAGGAGATGCTCGGGGCTGGTAGCGAGATAAGCTGCTGGGCGGCGAGGTGTGACCATGATCAATTGAGACGCGGCGCTTGGGTGTTGCAGGTTGGGCATATGCAGCGGGCATCGTGGGAACAGGCGGATTCGATGACGGATTCTCAAAAGTTGCATATCGCGCGGATGCAGGCGTATTCGGAGCGGATGCAGCGGATGTTATTTGTGTGCCGCTACTTGATGGATATGCGTATTGTGGACTTGTAGATGCCACTGGTCCAGCTTGCTCGGCAGCGCTGAATGTCTTTTTGAAGAACCGACTCGTCTTTCGCATGGCGCTCGATATAGACTGCAAAGGCCGCAACAAAAACGCCGGATTTTAGCGGCTATATGCGTAACACTCAAACAAAGCAAATACTGTGCTCACGTTATCGTCGCCATTCTTTGTGAGCTTTTTCGTCCGCCGTGTGCTAGTTGATCCTCCGCTCGAGACCGACGAGACCTTGCCCAGGTCACTGTCGAGAGTAGGCCTGAGAGGAAGGACCTGGGCAGACGATGAAGTGTTGCTTTCACTTGTCCTGACAGGCGGTCTGCGTGCAGCAATGCCATTGGCGTGATTGACATGCACAAACGAGGTCCCGCTGTCTGAGAGCGTGGAGACGGCCCTAGCGCGTGGCGAAGAATCAATGGCCGCCTGGAGCGAGGTGACGCTTGGCGCAACGGGAGTGAGCGAGTGCCTACGCCCACTATCGCTCGATACGCGTGAGCGGGTTGCAAAGCGGGGCGAGCTGGGAGAGCTAGGTGAGGTCTTGATGGTCGTGGTGGCACTATTTCCACGCATCATTGTTCCCTGCGCATATACCGTACCACTGCTGTGTTCGGGTCCAGCGTTCGCAGCAGCAGCAGCGATAGCAGCCTTGGCTCGCGCTTCTTGTGCGATTGTAGCTAGATCTGGCGAAGTTGCTGTCCCTGGACTGCGAAATTGACTCCTTCGACGGAGGTCGTGTTCGAGCTTGTCTGGAGGCGACAATGGCAGGGCCTTGTCGGTGCTGGCCGAGCTGTTCGTAGCCGCCATGGGTGACGACGAAGATTGCTGAGCGATTGGAGAAGATGTGAGGTACATGGTGGCTGCTTGATTGCTGTTTGAGCCCTCTGCAGCTTGGCCTTGAGGCCTGCCACAGTCCAAGGTGTCCTCTGCGGTGTCCAGCTCCTCATCCTCGTCGTCTAGGCCATCTGAGCCTCCTCCCGTAGCGGCAGCAGCATCGCCATTCTCGCTCACGACGAGACTGCTCATCTCTCGCTCAATGTCCCTCAGTGCAGCCTGCTTGCCCTTGCCCATGCCCTTGCTCGCAGCAGATTCAGTATTCGTCGTCGTCGTCGTCTTTCGTGGCGGCGTTGGCGGCGGGGTATCTACAAACTCGGGCTCCTCGTCTCTCTCCTCCCTGCCACGCGGTGCCTCTCGCTGACGGTCTTCGCTTGCACGCACACGTATCGTGCGCGCTCCACTCGCTAGCAGCGTCTCAAAATCTGGGAGTGAAGCTGTCGATGCTCCCGATTGACCTGCCGCCGTCGGACGGGCACGTGGGATGGAGCCAGAGACAAGCATTCTTGTGGAAGAGCGGGCGGGGGTCCTGGGTCACTGATGGTGGTCAGCACTGGCCATGCTGAGTGGCTGCTGCCCGTCCGAGAGCAGCGCGCACAATCTGATATGCACCAGTCGCAAGAAGCGCAACCGATGCGCGCATGCATGACGGCAACAGTAAGGCCACTTGGGCTGGGCACACCAACAAGCTGTTGGACATGCTGGGAAGCAGCTCGCAGCGGTGCACAGAGCTGATATAGATGGATGAGATCTATAAGAAGACGAAGCTCGTCATCACGCCTGCGCACTATCGAGGTTGTCACTGCTTTGGTTTGCCCTGGTACGCTTAGTATTCCCCATGGTGGCGAAGTGAAGCCCTGTCAGATGCTGAGCTGCAGATCTGCTTGCTGTAAAGACTCAACGTGCACTTGAACGCTCGCTTTGGACTCAGAGACTTGCTAGCTGGCTGCTGTTTCTTTTGTACCAGAGAAGTAGCAAGACGCCTGCAGTCCCCGATCATCCTGCTACGAGCAGCCCGCAGCTCGCGAGCACCACCTGTGACGCGAACCACCACGTCGAGGTGAATCAACAATGCGGTTGCACGGGAGCTTATTGGCGTGTGCCGCGCTTCTGTCCGCCTGCACATTACCATGGCAGGCCCAAGCACAAGCGCTAGACGGCCGTCTGGCCAAGTTCCACAACCTGGCGAGCAGGAACGGAGGTGTCGTGCCTCTTACGAGCGCGCTCTACGATGAGCTCGTAGCAGACACCGTTGCAGGCTCCAACGCACGGGATTACAGCGTCTCTGTTGTTCTCACGGCTCTCAATCCACGCTATGGCTGTCATCCGTGCCTTGCATTCGACAAAGAGCACCGCGAAGTCGCGAGCCAGTGGTGGAACAAGTCTGAAAATAAGAAGAACAAGCACAAGCAGATGAGGCACGTCTTTGCCATTCTTGACTTTGAAAAGGGTCAAGATGTCTTCAAAAGGGTGAGTGGAGTGCGTTTGCACTTTAATTCTACAAAGCATAGCCTTACGCACGTACACGACCACCAGCTGGGCTTGAGCACCGCGCCCATCGGTCAGCTCTTCCTCCCTAATCAGCCTAAAGTGGTTCAATACGATTTCAACAAGCAGTCAGTCCGTTTCACCTCGTAGCACAAAGCTGTTACAGCTGACAGCCGCGCTTCCAACTCCCTCGCCACGCGCACACCTGCAGCGGCGTCCAAGCCGAACCATTCGCAGCCTTCTTATCGCAGATGACTGGTCAATCTATCTCATTCTCACGGCCGCTTGACTATGGCAAGATAGCCAGCGTCATCACCATCATCACAGCCTTGGCAACGGTTGCCTTCTTCTTCTGGCCATACGTCAAGATGTTCGTGCTAAGTCGATGGCTGTGGGCGATAGCATCTCTGGTGAGTCAAGCAGTATCAGAACATTCCAGGGAGAGGGTTATACTGACTGTCGGTTACATGGAAAATACGTTTTCTAGCTATTTATTCTTCCCATGATTTCGGGCTACATGTGGAATCAGATCCGGAAACCTCCCAGCATGCAGTTCAGCAAAGACGGCAAGCCAATCTACATTGCTAGCGGTTACTCGAACCAATTCTCCGTCGAGACGCAGATCGTCAGCGTTATCTGTAAGCTCCCTGACACCGATGCTCCTTCCTCACGATACAGCAATGGGGCTTACCTTGACTTGCGTACAATACAGACGGCATCTTGGCATTTTCGACATATACTCTGACCGTCACGCTGCCTTCCATGAGCAACGACAAGCTCAAGCAGCGCGTGGGAGTGTATCTTTGGCTCGGCGTATTGATCGTCATGGCAAGCGTCTTGCTGTCTATCTTCCACGTCAAGAACCCTGGCTACCCATTCAGGCTGTAGGCGTCTTGAATCTACGAACCATTGCGGCGCTGCTTCTGACATGTCACTTGCTCTTGCCAGCCTTTTCTGATCAATTGGAGCGTGCTTGATGTTAATGAAGCGGCATCGAAACTGTCAAATGCAAAGATGATGCAATGCGGAGTTGCGTTCACCGGGATTGCTTGCGGATCCTCCCTGCTGCTGATGTGCTCAGATACTAATACAATACAACAGCTGTCTACACAGCGGTACAATGCTACAATACTGCCGTGGCGGAACTGACTAGTTTCTAAGCGAATGATACCTCGCTCGGCCTCAAGTGCGACACTACATGTCCTCATCGTCATCTTCTCGCTCTGAACGGAAGCGTGGATTATCTCGCGGCCCTTCTTCCTCAAAGGCGCTGCCAACGATGTGATCTCCCATAGGAACGGCTCGGAATTGATTGCCTTCAAGAGCTTGATGATCGTCAAAGTAGACGTCCCTTGCAGCGCGCTCGCGCTCGTCCTCCATTGCAATCTGCATCTCTCGCGCTTTGAGATGACCCCATCCACCTCGTCCTGAATCAAAGTCTTCGCGATATTCGTCTCGCACTTGTCCACCGCTCTTGCCACGTCCGTATTGTCGACCGTCGACGTAGCCTGGATCTAAATCTGCTCGTATCACGCGCTCGTCGAGTTTGGTTTGCGATATATGCCGCAATGCAGCTAGCGCATCGGCTGGGTAGTAGTATCTGAAACAGCAATGCATTCGTGAGCCTCTAGTCGGACTTATTGTCGTTCTCGGCGTAGCGCAACGGACTCACTCAACAAAGCAGAAGCCACACGGCGTTTTGGTGTTTCTATCTAGACCCATGATAACTCGCTTCACACTTCCACATTTTGAAAAGAGCTCGACTATTTGTTCCTCTGATGGAGAGCCAAACGTGCAGGTCAGTTTCCAGCGGTAGCGCTGAGAATGGTATGAGCGCACCTGATGTGAAGTACGCCAGATTTCCAACATATAGTGTCGCTGACTTGGAGAGCTATAGCGACAATAGACCATCAGAAGACGCTCGACATGCATGCGATAATGTAGCTTCGACAGGCCATACAATAGCGTTACGTTCGCCCTCTGACTGGGGATTACGCGAGTCGCGATACGCGGAGAACTTGTCCAGAGGAGTGCATACGTGAGCCTACGGAATAGCACGAAGCCAGAAGGGTCTTGCTTGTCAGTTTTGAACGTTTTCATTCTGGACACAGTGTAGCTCACCATGATGATCGAAAGAATTGCCCTGCACGAGAGACCAGAATGCTAGCGCCTCGAGAGTGCAGAGGCAGGCTGGTGCGTTCTCCCTTACGCCTTGTGCAGCTGCTGTGAGCCGTTTACAGTTCTCGTCAATGTAGCGCAGGGAAGAATGATGTTGATCACGGAGGTTCAAGTCACGGACGGCTGCTGGCGGTGGCAAGACTGGAGACGGTTGCCTTTGAAACGACTCTCCGTCTTCAGACTGTGTGCGCTCAAATCTAGGCACAACCTCTGGCTATTCTGCCGTCATGACTTCCCAACAGATGTGCGCGCAGGCACCTCGCGGCTAACGGGCAATGCTTACCTTTATTCGGCTACTGCAGACTGGCAACGCCAAACATTTCAGCAAAGCAGGGCGTCTTCACCTTCTACGGCAAAGCAGAGGTCGACGCCAGTCCTGAAGATGTCTGGCAATTGATCTTGAGCCGGTCCTCGTACGCTCAGTGGAACCAGTATACACCCACCATCGACCCAAAGACCGACTCTGGGGATGATGACAAGCTCGAGCTCGACACTGACTATACGCTCCAGTACCGCATGACACTCTCGGCCAAGCTCGCCCCGATACCGATACGTCTTGTCAAGAGGGACGACGAGGCCAAGATCATTTGCTGGAGCGCTAGCGTTATGCCATCATTCCTGCTGCGCGCAGAAAAGGTTCAGCAGGTGACGCCTGTTCAGCAGTCCGAAGGCAAAACCACTTCAATCTACGAAGTTTGGGAGACCCAAGCTGGACCTATGGCGCACGTAGTCAAGAGCATGTACCAGTCCAAGCTTCAAGCCATGAACGAAGGCGTAGCCAAAGGCCTAAAGGACCATTTTGCCAGCCGAGCGTGAAGATGCGTGAGCTCTCGTCCCATGCTACCTCCGCATGCATGTTAATGTCACATTATCAGGCTACGAGCAGATCTGAGTATCAGCCATAGCACGCTGGGCACGATATGAACGACTCTATCAAGGCACAGTTAGCCGTAATTGGAAGCTTATCCTCCCAAGAAGATCAGCGATGACAAGCTTGAAATACTGCACTTGACTACGGACTCTGAGTAACAGCTGTATGAGATATGACCTAACATGCGCCTACAACACAGCAATAAACATAGCATTCCTCGACATGCCAAAAGTCGACCAGTAAAGATATTTGTCACGAACGCAAGATAAGACGCCGGCACGGCCTAGCAGAAAGTGGTTGATAGTAGCTTGAAATTATTGGGATGAGAATCTTGGGTTTCAAGGTTGAATTGGTGCAGAAATGGTTCAACCGAAACGACAGATAGGGTTGCCATTCATGCGGCAAATTGTGTCGAGCTCGTATTGCCATACAGTGCGGGTCCGAGGCCGTGAACCAGCGCGGCGGCGGCCTTGACCGTATCCCTCGTGAATGTGGGACCGGCTAGAGTCCGAGAGGGAAAGCTGACAGGCTCGTAGTGGAATGCGCCAGTTACTGAAGCCGAGTACGGGGCAGGGACATCCTGCGTCCTCGCTGGACCGGCTCGCGGAGCACGCTGAACGGGACTGTCGTGGTCTGCGAGATCAATGGGCGACGTGGTGTAGTGATGGCCCAACAGGACGGGGGTTGAACCTAGCTGTACGTGAGGGGGCGAGAATCCGCCGAGTTCAGGTCCCTGGACATCGGTCTTGAGGCTCGGAATGTGTGCCATGTAGAACCCGGCTTCGAGCAGAGCGGCTGGGAAGTCTTCGAGATTCTCGAAGTTCTCGGTCACGAGATCCATGACTGAAGTTTACGGAAGCAGTCAGCTTTGCCCAAACCAATTAAGCAAGAACTGAAAGAATGCTACGGCCGCTTACACTCTTCATCGTGGCGCCGAATGTTCTTGAGCACCTGAATATGGCTAGAGACTTGCTTGCGCGTACGAATCTTGTGCGTCTTTCGACGGATGTAGTCGGCAATGAGCTCATTCCGTCCGCAAGGCTTTCCGTTGATCATGACTTTTCGACGGCCGAGCTTTGGAATCAGTCTCAGCGCTGGTATCGACAGCATATCAATCGCGTGCGCTTGCTAATGGCAAATGTAGGACGAGCTTACCTTCCATGAATGCTTGCTCCACATCAGCAGGCCACACGTCAGCCTTGTCGTCGTAGACTTTGTTCGAACCCAAACTGCTATTCATTGCGCCGCGCTTCTTGGGGCTATGTGAGTCGGATCGTTTTCTAGGCGAGCTGAGATTTTGGATAGCAAAGTGTCCAACCTCAGCTGACGCTTCTCTCTGCCTCTTGACACTAGCAAGAAGCTGGGTTTCGGCGCGAGCGTCATCACTTCCACCGGTATATTGGCTGCTGTTGCCTGTATAGGATGCCAAAGATAGACCGTGAAGGGCTGATACTGGGGTAGAGGGTGTGATGGGCCTACTCATGCGAGCAGCGCTAGTTGCACTCATCAGGGCGGCAGCGGCAGAAGCGCAGGTTGGCGATGGAGTGGATGCAAGCCGAGCAGTGTGGGTGTTGATGGTCAGATGCGTGGCTGGCGAGCGGGCCTGCGAGAACATCGAAGGTGCAGAATCTTCTAGAGATCTGTAGTGCTTGCCTATGCCGCCCGAGATCTGGCTCGGACTGATAGCAGCAGGAGAGACCGTGCGCAAAGGTGATTCATGGATGAGATTGTAAGGGAACGTGTTCGGGGGTCCGAGGGTTGGTCCAAAGTGCTTAGGTGACTGGAAGCTTGCACTCGTAGACAATGACGACAAGGATGAAGCCGAAGAAGAGTGCACCAGACTGCCGGCCGAAAGCGGCCTAACAGGGGAAGGCGTCTCGGCGTCGTTCAGGTTGTATCCCACGCCGAAGAAGTCGTCCCGTTGCGGATAAGATGACGCGGGAGTAGCCATGATACCGGGCGAGCTTGCTGGGCGAATTATCGAGGCACCGACGGCCAAGTGAGAAGCGGGGCTCGAGTGGCCATAGGCAGCGAACGTGTCATCACTCTGCGACCTCTTCAATGAATCGGCGTCGTCGTAAAGATGGCGTCCAGCGCCATATGAGCGGATAGCAGCGCGCCAAGCTGAGGTGGGAGTAGCAGGTGCATCGGTAGCAGGATCTGGCGAAGTGAAGATAAACTGATGGAACGTGGCGTCGGATTCGTGACCAGCGGAACGATTGACGAGAGACGGCGAGCTGGGTGGAGTGGAGACAGTGAGTGTGCTGGACAGGATGCGGTCTTCTTCTTCGGCAGCCGGATGCGCCAGCTGGTCTATCGCGCCCATGGCGGTCTTGGTGCCTGACTCGGAAGGGGAGGCAGCCATGGATGTTACCGGGACTAGGCGAAGACAAGGCCGTAGGGGAGTTGACGTGCGTAAAGAGCGTGTGGAGCTGACAGTGGAGCGTTGATAAGAAGCAGCTCCTCTTGGGGAGAGAATGAAGGTGGGGGCGAGAGCGCCGGTGTTGGGGGCAGAGACACACTGGAGACAGCGGTTCAGCCGTGGGATGGTGGGAGGAAGAGGAGCGGCGGCAGTTCGCGCAGCCATCATTACGTACCCGACCGATACACACTCCTTATATCGAGGAGACCATCGACGCCAAGGGGATAGGTCAAGAATTAAGTAGCAGTCCGGACCTGGGAGGCGTTGACGCGACCACGCGCGCGGACACGTGCACACGTGACATGGAAGACGCAGGCTGCGAAGGTAAAAGCAAGCGCAGTACGCTCATAAGCAAGTCGCATCGACACTCAGCTCCGATGATACCGAGCAACTTTTCGCCGGACAGATTCCTCCCGCTGTGTGCAAGAAGATTTCACAATGAGGGTGATCGATAGCGGCGAGCCCAAGAATGCTGATTCTGCGACGCGTCGTCCACTCGCAGTGGCTGCATGAGTAGGCCGATGAATGGTATTGTGTGCATGTGTGCCGTTTGCTTTGCTGCTCAGCGGGCAGAGCCATTGAACCGCGAAGTCCGTCCTGCAAGTCAGTTGCAGACTGCCATGCCAGATGAGAGGGCTTTCGAGTGGACACAGCTGCGCTCAAGCCACAGGCGCCTGCCGTAGCGGTGGTTAGAAGCCATCGAAAGTAGGGTCATGAATTTTGAGAGGTCTGGTCGGTTCCCGAAACATGTTGGTTTCCATACGACCTGGCTATCAGCTCAGTCTGCGAGCTCAGGCTGCTAAATTGTGGCGGCTTCGCAGTCTCAAGCCGACTACAAAGGATTCGGATTTGAAGGCCTATGCCTTGTAGCAAGTAGGCTACCATCACAACCACTGAGACGCCGTCTTAGTCGTTCGCTGGCGAGATCATCGGCTCGTCTAGCGGTGGATGCAGCAAATTGTCACACCGGTTATACCACTGGCAAGACTACAGCAAGCTAACGAAGATGCCCACTGACAGCATTCCTCTCTGCTACATCGCCTAGATGGTCGCGTTGTCAAAAGGAGAAGCCAGAACGCAGCCTTGCCCCAATGGCTAGCAGGCCCAGTAAGGCAGCTGCAGCCTTGAAGAAAGTCTTCTGTCTCTCCGATGACGCGATATCGGCCTTCCCACCTATCTGTGAGTAGTGTGAGAAGTTTGGTCTGAGGGTCTTCCACCAAAAGTATGTGAGAGTGCCAGGCCACTATAGAATTGCGCTCAGCTTGAGAATCCAGTCACACTTGGCCACTCCAGCACTCACCATAGCAATGACTTTCCCGTTGGCCATTTGATAGTAGCTGTGGCAGCCGCCTTTCCATACAGTATTGTCCAATTTCTTGTGAAGCCAGCTATTGTATTGCTTTTCTGCCTCTGGCCGCAGTTCCAGCACGTCCGCCTTGTAATGCAGCATTTTTTGCACTACCTTCACCGTATAATTGACCTGACATTCGATGTGGGCAATGGCAGAGGTGTGACCCGTCGCAACGTTGGGCCCAAGCAGCATGAAGAAGTTCGGAAAGCCTCCAATTGTGCTGACAAACCTTGACGGTTCAGCCAGCCCTGCCTGGTATGAGAAGTTCCTTCCACTTACGTTCCTAGATACGCCTGGGGTCCGCCTTGCTTCTCCCATTGTCTGGTCAAGCATTCGCCATCTGTATTATGCACAGCCAGGCCAAAGCCATCATGGCTCTGTGCCAATGCAAAGGGGCAGTGTCAGGACAGTACGCGAATTTGCTGTCCCCTTGCTTACCAGATTGAAGCCAGTGCCTAAGATGAGCACATCCAATTGATGCTCTTTCCCGCTGGCGCACTTTATACCATCTTCAGTGATCGTCTCGATGGGATCGTATACTAGCTCGACATTGTCTTGATGCAAACACTTCAGATAGCCAGGATCCACAATCTGCCCAAGAAATGTCAGCAGTGATTGTGCGCAAGTGTGAAAAGCAGGCATTACGATTCTCTTGCAACCAATGGCTAGATCAAATGCACGCAGTAAGCTGAGATACTACGACGAATGTGCGCATGTGAACACTTACGATAGTTTGGAATCAGGAAATCATGATACTTCTTCGGCGCTCGCTTGCGTATATACGCTACGAATTGCTGTAGATGGTGGACTTAACAATAAGACTATGATTGCTAGTATAAACGGCTGCCTCACCTTTTCAGCCTGCTTTCTCAGCCCTGTGGCATACAGCAGAGTTGGGGACCGTGTTCAGCCTTGACGGTCCCAATGAACCAAACGGGGCCTACTTACAAACATTGCTCATAATCCAGAAAATCCATCGAGAATCGAGCTGTAACAACAGAAAAGCTAAGCTTAGTGCGATTCAAGCTACATGAGACGAGACGAACGAGAAGAGCAAGGTATCCTCGCACTATGCGTTGCAGGAACGGTACATACGCATACGCGAGTTGCAGTCTACGTGAAATCAGTGAATCAAACTGACATGTTGGTATCATCAGTTTCATGCACTTTAATGGAGTGACTTCAGACTGCACGTACGCGTGGCGAGAACCACGATGGAGTCCGAGACTAGGTAGATCCTTTTCAATAGTTGATCAGGGTATTCGACAGCTTTACGTACGAAATTCACAACAGAAGTTGTCTTTTCTTTAGCGATCTCTGGTACAAATTGCGCTGTAATTGACGAGTTAGCACAGTCGCGTGTCGAATGGACGTAAAGTGAGAGCTTACCTGCCGAGCATCCATTTCCAATGACACCAACTCTCTTATTTTTCAGATCTACCGAATGATTCCACCTCGCTGAGTGAAACAGATCCCCTTGGAACCGTTCTATGCCCCGCAGACCAGGAGGCTTGTCGAGCGGGCTGCTGAAGCCGCCAATGGCGCTCACCAGGATTTCAGCCTCCACTTCGAACCTTTGCTTGGCGTCGGCTGTAGATTCGAACTGGATTTTGTACAGCTGACGAGCGACGTCCCAGTCAGCCCGCACAAAGGAGACATTGAAGCGTGTCTGCTTCTGGAGGTCGTATTTTAGGAAGATAGCATCCCAGTCTGTGTTTCGCCACAGCTTGAACTGTCAGATCACGACGAAAACAAGATGGCCGTCTGGCAACTCACAAGCCTGGATCTCAGGTTGCTTTGAGAATGCCGATGACCAATTTGGATTCAGCTCCGAGGATAGCGAATACCATCTGTTAGCAATAGACCTTGTCAGCACTGCATTGCATGGGTCCACTGGAGGTGATCTGAGTTTACTGCGATGGAATGTCGCAAGCACAGCCTGGGTAGGTCTATATAGGAGTGTGAGTTTGAGGATAGCTGAGTTTGCTACGCGCATTGCTCACATTGACTCTCCAAGTCCCGCCAGGGCCTGCTTCTCGCTCGTACAGCTGCACCGCAGATTCACGTCAACGAGGTCGTACGCTCAAGCAGCGGCCACGCAAGCCGGTGAGGAGGCATTTATACGTAGCTGTATTCGAAATGCTTACCGATACATCTATCCCCAGCCGTCTCTTGAATTCAATGGCCGTGATGATGCCTGCAAGACTGCACGTGCAGATGTGAGCGGTTCGGCCGGGCAAGTACAACAGACGAAGACGAATGTCCTCACCCTGCCCCAACGACGACGACCCGCTTCCTAGATGCGTCGGTCATGGCGTGTAAGGCGACAAATCAGCCAATGCGCTGCGCACCTGCTGGTATTTGTTAGAAGGTGGCCGGGTAGACCGCCGACGCGGTATGGAAGTCGGTGGCAAACATTTGCCTCCAGGCGAATTGGCATGTGCCGTTCATATGACATGGCTGCGACGCTGCAGAGGAAATTCTAGATACAAATGTTCTAAGCATAGTCGCGGACTAGGCATTATCCTCCCAGTTATCAGCTACATCCTCTTCTTTCTGCTGCTGTGTGCCCACAATAACAGCAGAGGGCGGTCGATGCAATCCGTTTGCCATCACTCCATCTTGAAGCTGAGGCTTTTTGACCGGCGAAGCAGGACGGCTCTGGACACGAGCATCGCCCAGACTGAGCTTGCTGAAGGCATTGACAGAAGTGCCACCGCTCGCTTGACCGTTGGCCGCAGCTGCGGAAATCGCAGCAGCAGCATTGGATGATTCCTGTCGACTAGGCACGCCAGACACGGCAGTCCATGACTGTTCTCGATAGGTCACCACACCTTGGTTGGCATCGTACACTGCAGGGTCAACTGTCTTGCAGTTGGTGATCCGCCCTCGGATTGCTGTACGCAAGAGTCGCATTTTGAGGGCAAGATCGCCGGAAGGTACGTTGAAGGCATCCGGGATGCAAAGCACGTCTTCATCATTCTACATTATAGTGTCAATCAGCTAAAGTTCTGCATTGAGCGAGGTGAAAGCTCACGATCCACTGCAGGCGAAATGGAAGACCTTGCATGCTTGGCCTGATCAGGTCTTCCAAAGTCTCGGCATCATATCCGAAGCAGGCTTCAAGAAACAGACAGTTGACTTCTGGCCTGGAAGCTGGTGCCGGCGCAGGTGTGGATGGTTTGGACGCCGGGGTGACGAGCGCCTTGCGGGATGTGGCAGCAGGCTGCGCGGCAGTCGGCTGTTTGAACGCAGATATCCAAGCTTCGGAGAGTAAAGGCCGCGGGGCAGCAGACTCGGCCTTCTTTGCGATCATTACGCTTCGGAAGGGTTCTTCGTCCAACGACTCGGATCGAAGCTTGTACTTCTGCGCCACATTGTGCAGAAACTCGCGTTGTGGAAATTTCATTGGAGAGAAGAGATGTGTCCCTCGGGTAGAGCTGATGAGCTCGTTGAAGGTCTGTTCCATACCTTTCGCCCAAACCATATTCTCGCCATAGAATTGAAGAAGTTCTTGCGACCACGTAGTGGATTGGGAAGCACCGGCAGGACGATCTTTGCTTATTCCTAAAGCCTCGGCTAAAGCAGCATTGCGCTGCGCAGTTGCACAAGCTGGGGTGCAAGCGAGCTTCTGTTCGGCATTCGAGATAGGTTGCGACTTGCTGGCGCCGCATCGCGTGCGCTGCTTGATGCTGCCACATGGGCAAGTGGCTTCCACAAGCTCGGCACAAGGATCGTCGATGGGACACTTGGACGGTGCGTGACATGCCTTCTGACAAGGATGTCCACACATGGCCTTGGGCTTGCCACAAGTCTGATTGCAATCTTCACAATCGCCAGGTGAGTGGCACGTCTTCCGACAGCGGTGATAACCGCAAGAAAGCAGCTTGCCGCAGGGTCTACCGCATGAAACGGTTGCTTGACTGCAGCGCACATTCTTGATGCTACTTGAACCGCACATGCACATGCGTTCAGTGAGGAACGGACATGGCGGACATTGGACGTCATCTTCGTGACAAGCGTGCGGAGGTTTGGGATGACCGCAGGGTGGACCTTCGCGAGCACAAGGCTGATTGCAGCGGATACGTGTCGAGCATGGAACCGGCGGCATTAGCACAGTCGCTCTGCAAACAGCAATTTTGACCCCCGTCAGCAGTCAACACAACAAGACATCGCTGAAAGCAGACTCACCCGCAGTGACACGAAATCTCATCGAAGGAGCTTCTAAGGCATGGCCGGCACGGACCTCGATGGTCAGGCTGGTCGCAATTGTGCTGTCCGCAGTTCAGCTTGCGTCCGCAGATGCGATCACAGATGTGCAAACCCAGAGGATCTTCGTCGTCGATTTGCAGCGGTTTGCGCCTTTGCTTTCGGGTCGCTTCTTGGTACGCCAAGGGACAGCACTGCAAATCGTAGATGTAAGCCTTTATGTTTAGCGATCGACTAGGGCCCACTCACTTTTCTGGTACACTGGTGTCGCCCGCAGGCCCGAAGCGCCTTGCAGATACGCTCGCACCGGAAATCCTGAAGCTCTTCCTGTTGCGTGTCTGCGCACTTGACCGTTTTCTTATCGTTTCCACAGCGGCAGACCACAGTGACCTGCTCGTCACATGGCTTGCAAGAGCCTTCGTGACATTGTGCAGCACAGGGGTGCCCACAGGTATCTCTGACCTTGTTACAAATCGCGCCGCACGTCGGGATGGGCTCTGCACACGATTCCCTTGTCTTCGTGCTTAGCAACTCGAGTTCCTGCTTGCCGCATGGGCACTTTGTCACAATCTGGGGCGACCGGGGACATTGAAGAAACTGCTCCGAGGTATGCGGGTGGCATACCGCTGACGAAAGCTGTGCTTCGCTGTGAACGCCGCAATCGTAGAGCCATAGACATGGTTTTCCGCAAGAGTATTCGCCAGTCCACCGTTTGTTGTTCTCGGCAGAAGTACATTCGTGCCTGAGCAGCTGTGTGTCTTGCCCTCCACAGCTTGCCGTAATGCTATTACTGCCGCAGTAGCATTGCTTATTCCGTATGATTTCACAATCCCCACACTCGCCTGGATGACAGGGTTTCTCGCATCTGTGTAGACCGCAGGGTAGCAAACGTCCGCATGAACTTCCACAACTGAGGAACTCGTCTACGTTTATGCGCGCTTCCGCTGCTGTTTGAGGGTGCAAGGTGCCACATTTGATGGTCTTCTCTTCTTTACCACAGTGACATGCCATGCGCAGCATGACATTGCAGGCATCACAAATTCCAGGGTGGCAGAGGAGTGGGCACCTGAAATCGTAGCCTTAGCTCTAAGGCCGCTGCGCGAATACAGTATGACCACATACGGATGACTGCAGCCTTCTGGACGTGGCTTCCGGCAGGACTGCTCGCAAGAGTGCGCGTTGCCTAGAGAGGAGCCTTGAGGATCCTTGATGCGACCGCAGAAGCACCAATACGCTTTCGGTTTAGCGTCTTCATGGTATTGCGTCTGACAGCTTGGGCAGCGCCAATTGGCTCTGATCTGCACGCCAGGCTGGTTTTGAAGCATTGCAGCCTTCTCTTTGACAGAAGCTATCGATCGCTCTGCCCAGTCTCGCAGACATTTGAGGTGGTATGGCGCCGAGCATGTCTGGCATGACGCTATGGGCTGTCGCCGATGAATATTGTTGATGCAGATGGGACAGTCAATGCTTGACGTGTTGAGCTGCGCAGTGAGTCGCTCGCGATATGTGAGCTTCTCGAGCTCGGCTGCTGTGGGTGGCGCAAATCGCGCAGACGGCGAAGATCTAACAGCTGGCTCGGAAAGCTGAGAGCGGTATCGAGACCGATTTTGGTTCACAATACGCTGACTTGGATCAGTAACCTGAGTCACGGGGGCTGGTAGTTGGACTGTGGCGCCTCTAGCGTGCTCGTTATCCGATGATGCAGTGGAGCTTGCTATGTGACGAGCGTCGCTGTCGGTGCCAGTACCGGTGCCAGCTCCATTGCGTTGCCTCCGTTGTCGCTGTCGTGGCTTGTTTGAAGGTCCAGCATCACTCGTACTAGCCTGCGGGCCTAACTCTTGCTGCACCTGTCGATTTTGAGACGGCTTTGGTCGATTTCGTCTTTGTCGACGTCGATTCTGGTTGCCCCCATTTGGCTCCTGCTGATCGTTCGATGGCTCGCGGCGAGATGCTGCTGCAAAGTCTGCTGTGACCTGTGCAGCGAGAGCCTCCATAGGACGATTGCCAAAGCGAGTCTGGTTCTGTGTACTTGTGGTACAAGCACAACCTGCAGAAGAAGTGGCGATTTTGAGTCACGGCTAGAATACTTCGGTGGCGCTGCGACTACGAAGATCACTGACTCAGCTGACGGTTCGGACAGCTCATTCATGAGTCGACTACGCTTCAAGAACGCCGGAAAGGTATTTTGAGGAGTGTACTTGCTATGTGGTATGCTGTTATTGGAAAAGGACCTAGTATGATAGTAATTTGGCGCACAGCCTCAAATCGACCCATCCCAATTCTGCTATCTGGTCACAATATTATTTCACTATCTTCCACCAAGCTCGAGATCTGAGTAAGCAGCACTCGACTGGCGACCACCCATGGCTGGACTCTGAAGTGCTATTGGACCTTGCCCTCTCCCTTCTGCAGGTCTCTTGAGCGTGCCCTCTGGGCCTTCGAGTGGGCCGGCGTGATTGTCTGGCCGGGTCAAATCGTCCTCTGAAGTATGATGGTCAAGCGCATCTTCTTCGTCTTCGACGGGTATGCGCGGCGCGTACGCCTTGTGCGCCAAAGGGTGATTCAAAGGTGGATAGTACAGACGATAAGAGAACCATGCAAGCAGAAGCCCGAGCAGAGATCCGGCTAGCAGATCGGTAGCGTGATGCCGATAGTCTGTTGCTCTCGTCAAGGCGATAAGAGCAGCTCCAGTAAAAGGAATGACAGTGATCCAAGCCTTGATAGTGTGGCCACGCTGGTCGAAGAGATGAAGTTTGCCAGCGATGTACAGGCCAAAGAAGCCCAATCCAGCCCATGCCGCTGAGAACAAGCATTGAATATCAGTTATGATCTGCGAGAGCGTGACAATTCTTGCTGACGCACTGCTTGCATGTCCTGACGGGAAAGAACGGAAGCCTTCTTTTAGGCGATCAAGGTTGTCTGTAGTGCAAATGGCGGATGTGACCAAGCCGAAGGGAACACCGTCACTGCTACCATCTGCTGGCCGACAGCGGTCGATGACGTCCGGGCGTGGTCGACCAACGAGCACCTTGATGATGGTAGTGATGGAGATAGTCAAAGCTAGGGCCAGCACTTCACCCAGCACAGCCGCATGCAGGTCCTGTAGGAGAGCCGGGCCAGGCCAGACTGAAGTCAGAACACTTCGCAGGATAGAGGAAGTCGGCGAAGAGACTTACCCAGACACTCCGCATAATGCCCAAGCCGATGAAGAGGTAGAAGATCAAGGGGGCCAGGCAGATCAAGCCTAATGCATAGACAGGGACTCGTTCATGAACGGTGTAGGTATGCTGAAGGGATGTGTCTGTGAGACTGAACTCTCGACGGAAGCCATCGACCTTGTCGATAAAGTAGATGCCAATCCAGAGCTGAGGAGGATGAGGTGTGCAAAGTGGCGAGGTGCACCGCAAGGCACAAGGTCAGGACCGAATCTCAGGCTTCAAGAAAGCAGCATAAACACCACGTACTCCGACGGTTATTATCCAGTCTGTGGAGAATACGTTCTGTCAGCTGACTGAGCAGAACGTAAGCGGTCGTAAAGAGCGCTGACCTGGGGCATAGCTGAAGAGCAGCTTGCGGCGACGCTCTGGAGTGACGCGCTTCCTGTTGCGTGGAGGATAGAGATAGTCCGGCCAGAACATCTTTGTATTGACGAGTAAAAGGTGTGTTACTTCTCCCCAAGTAAGCTGTTTCAGCGGCCGTGTAAACAAGATCTCGTCGGGGCTGAGTCCTCTGCTGCGGTTGACTTGAAGAGGCGAGGCTTGGAAGAGGTATCGCGAGTCGGCCTGCAATCTGGTCTCTGGCCGGGCGGTCGTAAAATGATGACTGTGCGCTGCTGAGAATGGTCTGCGCTGATCTCTGTTGCTGCTGCCGCTGCCGTCGCTACTGCTCGTCGAGCTGTTCCTCGATACCGATGTCAACACCACTCCGCGTGACCAGTCGTCGAGGTCGGGAGACTTGCTCCCTTGCAGATGCGACAGGGTGTTGGAAGGAGATGGGCTATTGGGAAGAGCTCGAGTAGTAGTGTCGCGGCGTTCAGTTGAAGCACTAAAACAAGGCATGATGAGCTTGGCACTGTCACCGCCACCAAACCGGCGGTGTACTGATGAGTGTACAGTCACTTCTGCTAGACTCGATACTGTCAACATTCTTTGAGTCTGATGAGCGCCGCTCATGGCGAGTGTCGATCTTTGCACCTCAGTCGTGTGTCATAGCTCTCGCTGCTATGACTGTCACAGGAAAGCCCTCGTTCCCCCTGGTCACAACGCCTGCCCGTGGACTCACAAGACTTTCAGCAATGAACCGAAGAATACGCTGGTAGTGTGCTGGTGGTATGAGAACATGCAACTTCAGAGATTCAAATTGAGCGCAGCAGTAGTCCGTCAGACGCGTCCAGCTGCATCCGCTTTCGGCTGACGCCTCAAATCATGACGAGCAGCGGCGAGCGCTTCAGTCTGTCCTATACTTACGCCTTCGAGCCTCACAGTACTGTCAGTGACGATTCTGATTACCCATCTTTCTCGTCAAGCCACCACTTGCAGCGATGCGGGCGGTTGGTCGGAATTCGAATGGCAAGCCGTACAAACAAAACTACATTGTGACCAGCAAATCTGCTCTACAGGGACAGTCAAATTTCTGAACTGCTCTACTGTGTCTCCTTCAGTCCAGCTCAGTCACCACTGAAGCCATGCTTCCTGCTCTTTTGGCTGTCTCAGCCACTTTTCTCGCCTCGTTCCTGGCGTCCGTCGACGCTGCCAGCATTCCCACCAGCACTTTGAAGTTTACATTCGATGAAGCGGCCATCATTCGTGCAAGGCAATGGCGACCAAAATATGCGAAGCGACCGATCTCGCAACCTGCCATGACACATGATAGCGGATTGGGAAATCTTGCCCGCCGCGATGTGGATGAGACGTGCCCTCCGTGAGTGATCTTAGAGCCTCCAGTACCAGACACGACTACCTATCTGATTGTATCAATGGCGGGAACACAGGGCGCCACTCCCAACCGTCGCTTGCAAGTCTTGCACAACATGCCGCGACTCCCACGCGAGCTATTGTGCAAAGCCCAGCAACGACCCACATTCGTGTGGTACCTGCAACTCTGACAAGATCACCTGTCCCTCTGGCTCATATTTGCATTCTGCAACATGCTCAGAGGGAAAGTGCGGACTTCGATGTGCGAGTGAACGAGGCTTCACTGGTCCAGCGAACGCCTGTGGTATATCACTGCTCACGACACTGCAGCGCGTAAATTCTGCCTTGACAAAGTGTCATTGACGTACATGCTCGCAATAGCCGACACCTCTGCTGGTCGATTTGTGACCTGTCCAGCCATCACCTCGATTGTGGGCTATGGCCTGCAGACCAGTCTCTACGTCAGCGAAGCGCCTGGATCCACGACGACGACTTTGCTATCATGCGTCTACCGGGCTCGAAACCTCCAAACGGGCGCTTACCTGAATACGGGAGGCATATCCTGCCGGTATGCAGCCAATACAGGTCAGTTGGGTCATTTCAGCGTCACGGCTGATGGGATTTAGCTGATTCGTTTGAGCTTCCTTTCGCGGATAGGTGACTGGAAATACGAGGCTGTCAATGGCATTGCAAATGTCAATGGACATCCTACTGTGTGTCCTGCTCGTATTCCACCTTCGGACGTCACGTGAGTTGCGATGTGCATTACACTCTCAGGTCTCAGAACCAGCGGTGCTGATATCCACATTATTATTCTTTGCTCATGTTGCAGAGGCTCTGTATGCCACAGCTACCGGGCCTGTGCCTCCGAGGTCACAATGAAAGGTACTACGCTCCCGCTGAAGCGGGGCACTGTAAGCTGGAGATATCTTTTGACGAGATGAACCAAGGTTTTGACTCACACTTGTCGTCACAACGCAGGTTGCAATAGCGAACACATCCCCTACAGCAGGCAACGGCGGCACTTTGGCGTGCTATTTCCAGCTCAACATGCAGAACTACGGCACTTGCACATACTCGCAGCAGACCTTGCAGCCTACGAGTGCTTCGTTCTTCAAAAGCGGCGCCTCTGTCTCGGTTCAGCCGGCAAAGTGTCCGCCGTTGCGTGCGGACTATTCTGGCTACTGCTCGGCGGCCTGAAGACTTCCCCTTGTGGCTTGGTTCTGCCAGCAAGGATGTACAATATTGGCAGAGTGGACGACAACGTCGTCAAAAGTCATCAAAAGTCAAGGCAATCGGGTCTGCCCTGACTCGGCTTTGGCTTCATCTTCAACTTCAAGCTGTTGCAGTGGATATTTCGATGCTTCTTTCTGGCCTTGTGTAGGGGAGGCAGGCTTGAGTAGAAATGGTTTCGATGCAATGAGCACCTCTGCTTGTTGTTGGTGCATGTGTGATCTTCACCGAGTAGCGCATTTTCAGGTTCCAGTGCAGTGATACTATTGTTCTGTCATCGTGCGAGGTTGCAAGATCATGAAAACCTGTTGCAATTATTGAAATGGTTCTTCTTGCCCTTCCCAATAATGTCTTGCGTACTGACAAGCCGCTGTATCAGACAGAAGTGCTGCACCGACGCGTCGAGGCCGACGCGATCGAAACCTGTGTTTGGTGGCGAAAGAGGACATGGGGGTCACCAAGCAGAGCTCGCTGGCCAGCATGGAGTGCAGCACGGGTGCGGTACAGCACAGAGCATGAGCTAAGAGCTGTTCGATGTGCGCACGGGTGGCTCTGCTGGATGTGCGCTGTGTGTCGTTGCAACAACCTGGCATGCCTGACTCCACGCATGATACACGGTGGTGGCCAAAGGAGGACGCTGGGCCTGGATGACCTCGGAGCTCTCTTGCACTCACGTACAGCTCTCCCGCTCTGATCCACTTGACTGTCCACAAAGCAGGCCACAGCAACAGCTACACACGAGCTGGCCTCGTCGCTTCCACGTGTGCCATACTCCAAAGCAAGCGCGTGCTCTTCGACCACTCAGCTGCAGGATCGCCGAGCAGAGCCAGCGCAACAAACAGACGCGAAGTCGAGAAGCGCAACGGCGAGTGCTTGCTTGAAGGTGCAGGGCAGGTCAGTAACTGGTGACCACTCAGTCTGCAGGTGAGCAACACACTCTCTCTCCTCTCTACAAAAGCGGCGCGTGTTTGGAAGCTTTGGCACACGGGCCCTCGCTCGTCCTTTGCCTTTGGCGGCAAACGCAGCGCAGCGCAGCGCAAAAGGGCGTTTGCATTTGCAACTGCTGCTTCGTCACCTGCGACCCGACTCACCACTCCCACTCTTCCATCGCGCGATGCGCTGACACACTCGCTCTCCCCTCATTCTCTCACTCTCTCGCCTGCGCGTGCGTTGAACACGTCGTGTCTGTCGTCGCTGCTGGCTGGACCCTGCCTGGCCAGCCAGCGCTGGGCAACTGCGACCGACCGAACCGCACGGGATCAAGCAGCCAAAACTGCGACGACGACGGAGGACGACGACACGCTCGCTGAACTCGGCAGCCTGTCATTGAGGCATCGCATTCTATCGACCCTCGCAGCAACTGCTCAAACTCGACCATCAGCGTTCGACGCTCTCTACACGTCGCAGGCCAGCGCAACGGCCGTCTGACAATTCTCGATCTCATCCATTCTGGGCAGACGGAATAGTCGTCGCAACAGAGCATCAATAACATCAAGCATGGCTACTACAGCGACTGCATCGTTCCCACTATCGCCTCGCGCATCCCCACCTCCGCCAGGGTCATCCTCTGGCGCTGCGAACGCTTCGTCCTCTTCGTCCTCTCCCCGTCGCTCACCCTTGGTTATACGTGAAATTCCACCATTTCGACCCAAGCAGGCTGTCCCGCAACAAGAACCGCAGCAGCAGCAGCAATCTCAGCTCCAGCAATCACAGTTTTCGCACTCGCAACGCGCTCAGCAAGAGGGCAGCGCGCAATCCCACCTTTCGCACTCGCAGCAATCGTCGTCTACGGGGACTAGCGCGTCGACCGTACCTACGAGCACCACCAGCAGCGCATTGAGCCACACTGCACAGGGAAGCGCCTTCCTACCGCAGCCGACAGTCCAGCATCCACATGGCAGTCAGTCTCATCATCGAAGTGGCAGCAGCGCGGCGACCAGAGAACGACGGAGCTCACATGCAAGTGGCGCATCTTCATCCTCGTCGTCACGTCGCAACTCTGGATATTACAATAGCGGCAACAGTACCGGAGTCGCCTTGCTTGCAGGATCAAGAGCTGCACCCTACCCTTCGCCAGCGCCCTCCTCACCCGCACATTCACCGACGCACGTGCACGCTCAATTCTTCCCTTCCTCGAGCACGCTTCCTTCTGGCATTTCCTCCTTGACGACCAGCACAGCGGGGCAGCCCGCCTCGGCGCAAGCTTATGATCACACTGCACTCAGTGCGGCATCGACATCGACCTACGGCGATCAGCAGCAGCATCAGCATCAATATGCACAAGTCCCACAACAGCCATATGGCGGCCTTTCCAGCTCGATGACTTCGCCTGGTCTAGCAATGCTTCAAGGTATCGAGGCTCAGCTCCAGATCCCCCCTTTCAGAGGAAACAGTAGCACTAGCAGCAGCATCAGCAGACATTCGTCTCGGCCATCATCAAGTCGGCGAGACTCTTCTGGGATTCCACTTCCCGTAGGCCCTGTTGGTCCCGCTCTGGACGCTTCGTCAGGACCATCGCGCGTCACTGGTCCTACGCACCGCATTCCTGCCACACATCAGACACAGCATCGACCAGCGAGTACGACTGTTGTTCCTATCCAACCTTCTCTTCTGGCTTCGCCGCCTATGCCGTATCCTTCGGCATCCTCATCCGGTGGCTATCTGTATCCCACAAACATGGCCACGCCGGATATGCGCGCTCAGCTGCTCTTGTCACAGTCTACGCGCGGAGGTGGAGGACCCGTCACGAGCGCACAGACGACTTCTGCCGCTGCTCATCACTATCAATCGCAATCGCAACATGCACACTATCAGCAGCATGGCTACGCAGGCTCAGCGAGCACAGGCGCAGCCACTGGCAGAGGGAATGACCGAGCAGCGAACAACAGAAATAGAGCATCTCATCAAATTGTGCCTGCTAATGCACCACCTCCGGTTCCTACTATTGCACTTCATACAGCCCAGTATGCGAATCCGAATAAACCTAAAGTCTTCTTTGGAGACTTTCAGCTACTGCAGACGTTGGGTGAGGGAGAGTTTGGTAAAGTCAAGCTCGCAGTGCACGCGCAGAGGTGAGTAGCCATTGCAATTCTCAAAGGCCGCACTAGTCTGTGACCCCGGTTTAATTCTTTCCTCCTACTCCCATTATCGACTTTGAACAGGTGGGGCGAAGAGGTAGCAATTAAGCTGATTAAGCGAAATGCTGTCGACAACACTACGAAATCGGTCAAGATCCAGCGCGAGATTGATATTCTGAGGGTAAGTCGCGACAATGCTTGCAAGGAAA
The DNA here is from genome assembly GCA_003351005.1 of Cystobasidiaceae sp. HBUAS51001. Taxonomy (NCBI): domain Eukaryota; kingdom Fungi; phylum Basidiomycota; class Cystobasidiomycetes; order Cystobasidiales; family Cystobasidiaceae; species Cystobasidiaceae sp. HBUAS51001. The sequence continues at coordinate 1,363,601 of QOZY01000003.1, read as the reverse complement.
CCCTACTCTTTTGCCAGACTTGCTAAATCGTGTCCCTTGCCATGCAGCTCATCAAGCACCCTCATATCGTCCGTCTGGCAGATGTGGTGGAGACAGACAAGTATATCGGTATTGTGCTGGAATACGTGACGGGTCAGTTCATTAATACCCAGCCATGCTTTGTCTACTAACCGCACCTGACTCTTTCTCCTTCACACAGGCGGCGAGCTGTTCGAATACATCTTGGCGCACAAGCATCTCAAGGAGAATATTGCCTGCCGGCTCTTTGCCCAGGTCATCTCCGGTGTCGCATACCTGCACGCCAAGAAGATTGTCCACCGAGACCTGAAGCTCGAGAATCTCCTGCTTGACAGAAACAGGAACATCATCATCACCGACTTTGGCTTTGCGAATCGCTTCAATGAAAGGACTGGCAGTGATCTCATGACGACCTCGTGCGGATCGCCATGCTACGCCGCGCCAGAGCTAGTACTGCAGGACGGCCAGTATGTCGGAAGCGCCGTCGATGTCTGGAGTTGCGGTGTCATCCTCTATGCGATGCTTTCGGGGTATCTGCCCTACGATGACGATCCGAGCAACCCAGATGGCGACAACATCAGCCTGCTCTACAAGTACATCACGTCAACCAAGCTGTCCTTCCCGGATTGGATCTCGCCAGAGCCGCGTAACCTACTTCAGATGATGCTCGTGCCCGACCCTATGCGACGTTGCACGCTCAAGGACGTCATGTGTCACCCTTGGCTCAGTCATTATGCGCCATGGTTCTTGAAGTCTATAGAAGAACTCGAGCAGGAAGCCGACGATCTTTACGAGGAGAAGTGCAGGCTACTACAACGGCAACAAGCGGCTTACTACAGACGATCAGCCCTTGCCGCTAGCCAGAACGCCTCGGGAGCATCAAGTAGCAGTATGGCTCGCTCTGCTACCACACCAGGCGAGGATAGCGCCGCGATGACTTCCCAGCAACGACATCGCTCCGCTATGGTGCAGCCAGTGTCGGACTTGTATCAGCACCGTCCTTCGCTACCGACACCCTTGGCGCAGCATCTTGAAGCAGGCTTCGCACCGTCTATGGATGCAAGCATGTCCGCGTCGAGCTCCAGATCGGACACGCCACAGGCAATGTCAAATCCTGAAGTCGCCATGCGATTTAATGATCCGTTTGCAGCTCGCTCGACGGTGTTGGCTTCAGTCACACCAGAAGATTCACAATTCGTGATACCACCTTTCTCGGCACCATTGCTAGGTCCCTCTGGCCTAGAGGCATTCTTGCCGTCTTCTGCTGCAATGACACCAGCTCATTCGACACCTGGCGAGGTAGAAGGAATTTCGGATTCTCTCACCTCTGAAGGCGACAAGCGCGGTGAGCCGAGGTCAAGACGAAACGATGAAGATGATGCAAGCACCACCAGTAGCACTGCAAGAGGCACTCGACAGAGCTCTAGCACTGGGGCGAGCAACGTCTCCTCGCCTTCCAAAGGCAGCAGCAATAGCTCCGATACCAAGAAACGCAAAGGCGACGAGAAAAGGCATTCTGTACACGTCGATCTTGCGTCGCCTCCACCGGCGGAGTCAACGCGGTCAAAAACTCGTGCAAGAGATTCGCTTGGCCGCTCGCAATCAGTCGCATCGGCATTTGCTTCACCTGTCGTCAAGTCTTCTATCACCCCTAGCTCGACTATGCCCAACTTGCCTAGCTTCATTGGAGAGGAGAATAGACCGTACACAGGAGCAGAAAACGCAAAGTTGCCCATACTGGAGGCAGCTTCAGCTGCAGACGATCTAGGTGTCAACATGCGCTCCGACTCGCCGCCAAGACCATATTCTGCAAAAATGCAGGACTCGGACGGACCAGTCGCGCCTGCAACTCCACCGCAACAGACTTCGTCTCAGTTGGCTGCCATTCCAACAGTGTCTCCGGTCTCAGAGAATGCCGAGATCATGGCACAGAAGGCAGACGAGGAAGCCCTCGCCGCACAAGCTACACCGCGGGCGCAGAACCGAGTGCAACCTCGCAGTCACGGCACTCCGCCAACATCGCCAACGCGACAAATGCAGGAAGCTGCACGAAAGACGCCCAAGCGTGCTCCAGCTCAAGATAGTGCGACAGGAGGTGCAAGCGTTCAACGTACCCCACGCGCTAGCGCACAACAACGCCAGCCAGAGCCGGCACTGCCCTTCCCATCCCCAGAGCGAGAGCAGCTTGTCAAAGCGCGTCCAGTCAGCATGGCCGCCACCATCGAGCGTAATCCGTCGACGCGCAGTCGCCCAAGCAACGAGCCCTCACAGAGCTCGCAACGGTCCTCACAGCGTCATCGTAAAGGCCTTTCAACCGACAAGGCATTCTTTTCTCGTCTGCTAGGCAGCTCAACTACCAGTGTCGACCGTACAGGCGCAGTCGGCGAAGGTTCGCGTTCAAGAACGCCAAGTGAAGAACAGGGTGTTGCCCCCGTCTTCGAACCTTTGAAGACGAAGGCAGATGCAATCGAAGCCAGCGCACCGTCGGACGTTTCAGATACACAGGAGACTGGCAGGCGAGGTGCCGGAAGACGCAAGGCTTTGAGTCTTGTCGTTGATCCCTTCGGGCGATCCTCGAATCACTCGGGGCATGCTCAGGAACGCAGCAACCGCCGATCAGTCAAAGCACAAACCGTCAGCATTGCAGTTCAGCCTGGTCAGACGCAGAAACAGGGTGCAAGGTCCGCGAATATTCCAATGTCACCCTCGATGCCGATGTCACCTTCTCTCCAGGCGGTGCATCAACCCCTGCGGCAGGTACCGGCGGCTGCAGTATCGAATACCGGCCCACCCTCGCCATACTCCACTCGCTCGACTGAGAGCAAGGTCAAGAGAATGTCAGACTGGTTCCGACTCAGTCGCGTCAGTCGATCGTCCGCTTCTGGCTCGCCCTCTGGCGGCATTGAGAACAATCCAGAGCAGAAGAAGCCTGAACTTGCAAAGAGCGCTCTCACAAGGTCAGCTAGCACTCGACAGCGCCAGTCTTCTGTGATCCAACAGCCTTCTGTGGTGGTGCATACTGCCTCGCCGCAAGCGCAACCTCAGGCCCAATCGCAACAGCGACAACCTGCCCCCCCTCGTGTGGTTGCCACACCGTCAGACGCTCGTACGCTCAGCAACAATCAGGCCACACTCATGCAGAGTCAAAAGGCTACACGTCATCGGCACACGCCATCTGACGCCCGCAAGCCCATAACTTTTGACGATAGTCGACTGAAAATGCATAGCGGTGGTGAGTTCTCAATGTTACAGATCTCAGTCTTTGTCTCATGCTCTCCTCTTGCGCGCAGCCACCGACAAGCGTATAGTCACCAAGACTCTTCCTCCAGCTATCCTTGAGGAAGTCCGCAGAGTGTACGCGAGGCATCTAAGTTTATGGTAGCTCGATCCTAACAGCATCCTCTGCAGACTCTATGGCATGGGCATACAAGTGGTACCCGACTCTGACTTCCGCTTGAGCTGCACACGCCGAAGTCGCAAGCAGGTCGCTGCTTTAGCTACGAATGCAGTCCCCGCCGCAGGACTCAGTCCCTCCCCGAGCAGCACTTTCCGTTCCTTCTTCAGCCGCAAGAACAGCACGACTGGTCCTACGAGCACCGCCATGGTCAGCTCTGCATCAATGCCATCGCCAGCTTTGACCATCTCCTCAATGATGGACAGCCCCGAGTCTGCTGCCTTGTCGCCGACCTTGTCTTCGCAGAGTCAGATGCAGGTGCCGACGCCCTACTATGGATCGTCGCATGATAACGGCGGCGAGGTACGCTTTACTATCGAGGTGGTACGCGTCAAGCATCTCAGTGGACTCTACACCCTGGACTTCCGGCGCTTGAAGGGAGCTCTGCCAGACTACAAAGAAAATCACGTGAGTTCAACTTCTTTGTACAGGCTTGGGCAATGCTCATATGACATCAACGCCTTCACAGGAGACCTGCATCGAGCGCCTTAACCTGGGTGCTGCTCTCTGAGGCACTCATTCCGCATGACCCCTGGTCTTACTTTCCACACGCTTGAAATCTGCCTTTTCTCTTCTGAAAGCTCATCTGCCGCGCTTATCGTTTAATACGTCGCATAGTTGGTCACGCTTCCTCGCATCGTCTCCCATAATAGCACAACACCGCAACAACCCTCCAAGCAGTAGTTCAGAAGTAATCGCTTTAGGCATAATCGTTGTCAGTACGCGACAGCTCTAGCACCTTTTGAAACAGTGATCTTGCACTTTTGCTCCAGCGGTTGTGTCTGCGAAGTCGACCTGTCACTTGATACCGGTCGCTGCGACAAGGAGGCCCATTCTCAGCGTGCGGTAGATAGGCTGACCGCCACGTGAGGTGGCCTTGGTACGCACTTTCGATCGGCCTCGAGTACCGCGGTATTTCCACCTTCCTCACAGCTCTGCACGACTCAGCCACTCCTTTTCGGATGCAGCATGTCCACCTCGCGCCTCAAGCGGAAGGCAGCAGAAGACAATACGCTGCAGAATAATAACCTCAATGAAAGCTTCGTCCAATTTGGAACGGCCTTGCCGTCGTTGGCCTCGACCAAGAAGGATCAGGGTGAATACGTGCCCGTATGGAAGCAGGCATGTCGATATTTCTCGAGCCATTGGTCGAGAGGCACAGGATTGCTTACATCTGAACTCTTGGTGAAACAGGAGGTTCGTGACGAACAAGGGCGGCGCCGCTTGCATGGCGCATTCACAGGCGGCTTCAGCGCAGGCTACTTCAACACAGCCGGCAGCAAAGAAGGATGGACCCCTTCGACGTTTGTCTCACAAAAAGATGCGAAGGGCAAAGGTCGAGCGCAGCAACGTCCGGAGGATTTCATGGATGAAGAGGATCTGGCCGAGTTGAAAGCATCACGGACCTTCAAGGCCAGTGAAGCATACGTCGAAACGTCTAGACAGCGACCTGAAGATGCATTCGCCGGGATTGGTACCACGACCTCTGCGCGCGCAACCTCCTCGGCTACAACAGATCCCCAATATGCAGATGCGGTGGCGAACAGCCTGCTTGATCTCGTCAAGCCAGGCAGCAGACGTATAGGCCAGAAGATCATGGCCAAAATGGGCTGGAGACCTGGACAAGGCGTCGGTCCACGGCTGTCATACTCCAGAAGGCAAGAGCAGATGCGCGAATTGGGCCTGCTTTCTGCGGCGCAAGACGACCAAGAAGAAGCCGATGAAGAGGCTGCCAAGCATACATTCGCTCCTATCGACCGGTCTGTGTTGACTTTTGACAACAAAGACAATCACTGGGGATTGGGTTACACTCGTGGTGATTCACTAGCCAGTCAGTCCATGTCAGAGAAAACCGCCGCCGCGCCCTCGTTCTCCCTTGCAGCAGATGCAGATGAGCGTTTCCGACGCAATGCCACACAAGAACCACAAAAACCACAAAATGGGCGTTCACACATGCCTGTTGGCGGTGCCTTCGGTATTTCAGCCTTGGAGGACCCCGACGAGGATGATGCCGATGTGTACGGAACTGGACTGTCAAACGCCGTCAACAAGGTACTGCAAGATGGCGACGATGAAGAAGACGAGCCGAATTTCTTGAATACATCGCGAAGGCCCGAGCTCATTCGGCGAGTCGACGGCGGTAGAAAACACTCGAAGGCAGAGGTCACAGTGAAGCCGCCGCAGAATGCGAAGCAGGAGCGCTTCAACGATGGATCGCCTGTACTCATTGGTTTCAAGCTCGCCAGTCGCTCACAGCCGCCAGACAAGTGGCAAGTCAGATTCACATTTTTAGCGGAACGATGGCCTGCTGATGGTCTACCTCCAGGTTCCCTGCGCCGCCTGTGCCAAAGAACTGGCAGCCTGATCCCAAAGCCATTTGGGCAAGAGGGAACCTAGAGGCTATCTCTGCTGCGGCGTCCAGCTCTTCGAACATCCCTGCGCCTCAGAAGAAGGGTCAGCAGAACATGCTAGCTGCTGACGATCGGGCACGCATGCTTGGAGAGCCTGTTGCTCCCAAGTCTGTTGCTCCCAAGTCTGTATTCGACTACTTGTCAGCAAAAAGCCGTGAGCGTCTGCAAGATCTGTCCAAAGCAACTGAGAGGCCTGCGTCTACGGCCGCAGAAGGCCCCGGTGCCACCGCTGCCAATGATGTCCATGCCCGTCATCACTTGGAAACCTTATCAATCCCTGAAATTGATAGCAAAGTCGCACAAGCTGCCCTTCAAGGTTTCATGCCATACGGGGACGATCTGCCGCGTCAGGGGCGCTACAAAGCATACTTGCAGCATTTCGCTCTACCTCGAGATCCAAATAGGCCTTTCGTGCCAAAAACTTTGCCAAATCGCTCCATTGGTGACCTCAACCGTGAACTTGACCATTTTGCGAGTGCCGCTCGGGTGTTTAAACCAATGTCTGGTATGATGGCAAATCGGTTCACTTTAGGAACAAGTCAGGGAACCCTACTCGATATTAAGGCACCAGAAGCTGGTCTGCACGTTCCCAAACCGCCGGCGTCCCGCGAATCGAACATAGAGGACGAGAGCGCGCGGAAGATGCAGCAACAGATGGAGCGGGAGTTGGCGGATCCGCGAAAGGCAGCGGTGCGCGAAGGCAACTTTGGGCCTTTGACTCGCACTATCGAGCCATGGTACCCTATACGGCTCTTGTGCAAGCGCTTTAACGTCGCCGATCCCTATCCGAACGGTCCTCCGGCCGATGATGCCTCGAGCAACGTGAACAATGCTGCTTCAACGGCAGATCCTCTCGATGCGAATGTCATGGAAAATCTGATGCAAGAACGTCGCCGTGCTGGAGATCAGGGCAATGCTACAAGTACACCGTTGGGTACCGCCGCTGGCGCGGCCGACAATGAGGAGATCGCACAAGTTCCTGGTGAAGACGCCGCCCAAACTGCGAATGTAGAGCCAGAGAAACCTTCTATGGACATTTTCAAAGCCATATTTGCATCAGATGACGAAGAAGAAGAGACAGGTGACGACGGGATAGAGGAGTCCAACGGAGAGGAGATTGGAAAGTCTCGGAATGTCTTAGACATGGCTGAGGATCCGTCAGCTCTGCCGGACACAACAATTCTTGCACCAAAGCAACGTGAAGTCGCTGCAAACCCGATGACCACGGAAGAGCTTGCAACGTTCAAACCGACCTTCGTGAGCCGTGCTGAACGTCTCACAGACCGCAGCGGAGTTGCAAGTGCCAAAGGCGAAGAAGCTCGCAAGAGGAAGAAGAGCAAAAAAGCAGCTATTCTCTCTTTTGCGATAGAAGACGGAGAGGGAGAAGAGCCACCAACATCGCTGCCTGCGAAGAAGCGGAAACCTTCTGATAAGAAAGAAGACACGAGGAAGAGGCAGAAGGATGGTAATGCACAAGCGCCGGACGTAAACGGCACCACTCATTATGAAGACGACGCCGATGAATGGGTGGAGAAAGACACCAGTGTCAAGCCTGCAACGGCTTCGTCTGCGCAGTCAGCGACCGAAACTACGCGAAGACACGCGCGTGTGACTGCCTCTGAACTGTTTTAATATTTCGCAATGGAGACAAGGTCTCTTCTGTAGCATACACCCGCTTATTCTGCTGTAATTTGGCCGGCGTCGAGACCCAATGCATGCAAGAATGTGTTGACATTCTTGATCTTTGCACTTGCGAGGCTCTCAGCAGCGGGACCTTGTACACTGACTTGTTTCTGAGCATTCTTGGCCTTCAATACATTCTCGATGACTTTGTCGCGCACTTCCGTGACTAGTTGTTGTTGCTGAGTCATATCTGCGCTGACGGCGAGAGCGGCCAAGAAATGCCATACTGGCTCATCTTCGGCATCCAAGATGCTCTCGGCAGTAGCTGAGTTTGCCCCAGCATACATTCCTGGACCAAATGGCATGCTGCGACTCGAAGGGAACAGGGAGGGCAGATGGCCAGACAAGCGGCTGATGAGGTGGTTGAAGGTGGCAGTCCATTGACTGATCTCAGACTGCTCAGGTTTCGGCTGATCATCGGAGCCCGGGGACGACTTGAGCGTCTCAGCTCCACTGATAAAGACGGTGAGGAAAGCCAGGCCCGGCTGCACAGAGGGCTGTTAGCAAATTGCAGAGCGGGATAAGCCGAGTATGCTTACCTTTGTCTTGACAATGCGAACGAAGTCGTTTCTTTCGATCAGCAAACCCAGCATGCCTGTGACGATGCGCAATTGAGCCTTGCCAATGACGCCCATGACAAGGGGGATGGCAACATTGAGGAAAAGTTCGGTCTCCATGGCGACTTGCTTTCTCGTTTTCTTCGGCGATGCGGTGTGGAGAGGAGCTGAACCTCGGAATACTTCGGTTGCGTAGAACGCCGGGTCTGCAGGGCTCATGTCGAGTACCGCTGACTCTCGCACAACATCCAAGGTATCAAAGGTGGCCACCAGGAGCGTGAGAAGGATGAGGGTCTGCTGATAGCTTGTATGTCTGAGCAGGCGTGGCAACAGCTTCTTGCCTTTTGAGACTGAGATGATGGAGATGAACGGATGGGGGCTGGAGACATCCAGTGGTTCCATGACTTTGAGGCCATTCCACATTTCTTCGACCAAGGCATTGTATTCGGTCTCGTTCTTGCGCAGTGCATCTCGTGCATCGCGCGGGACGGGTTGACCTGCTTGCTCGGCTGCTTGCTCAGCTTCGGCGGCGGCTGCAAGAGGAGCCATTGGCCGACGAGCTTGCTCGAGCTTGAGCACTACGTCGTACAGATGTTCTATAGCTGCCAAAGTCTCTCGGCGCGACAGCGCGGCGTGTTTTCCACTGGTAGATTTGGGAAGGGCGGCTGTCAGGGAGCCAGCCAAGTCGGCAGCAGACAGAACATCGGGACCATCGAGCGAGTGAACCGAAGATCGCTTGTTGTCGACTTGAAGAAGAGGCCTAGGAGCTGATCTGGTACGAACAGCTATCTTTCCTAGGGCGCCCTCAAGAGACACTGTTGATCGGACAGGCCACGCTCAGTTCATCTGTGCGTTGGCACGAAGTGTGACGAAAGGTATACTTACATTGAGTAGCGCGTGGCTTTTTCTTAGCATCGTCCACCAGCCTTTGCACTTGCTGTGCCATCCGGTTCATTGCGTTTTCTCGTCGTGACATGCGCTTCTCCTGTGTACTTTGTCGGCCTCGGCTGGCCTGCACAGGCGGCCCAGCTGGAGGTCCCTGCATGATACCAGGTGGAGCAGAGCCCTGAAGAGCAGCCATACGACTCTGTCTCATTGACTGCACAACAGCGAAATAGAAATCATCGGAATAGGGATCGTGTGTTCCGTTGGGTCCGTTGGAATTAATAAGCTGCGACACTTGAATCCGTGTAATGAAGTCTTTATCTCCTTGAGTCATCAAGCCGTTGTGCTTTGCCATTCGATGGATCTTGGCGGCTTTCTTGCGACGAGCATCTTCATTTGCTGCATGTGAGCGCATGCGCTCATCTTGAGACTGCTGCGCCCTCATCGAATCGATTGGCCGTCCATCGGCGCCTTGTGGATGTCGTGGAGTGGCGGCCAGGAGCTGGGCGAGAAGATCGTCTCTTTGAGCGAACTGTGAGGGCGCTTGAGCCTGCTGTGCGGGGGACGCTTGAGTGTCATTCGGCAACGCCTGTTGCTGAGGATGCTGTTGTCGCATGGCCATAGCTTGAGCCTGCTGAGCTAGACTCTGTATGTCTTGCTGACTGCTGCTATGCTGTCTAGCCATGGCATGGTTGGCAGGGCCAGTCTGGTTCCTGGCAAGCTCTGCCTTCTTCAACATCTCAGCTTCCACTTCTTCTACAGTCAAAGGAGCTCTGCTTGAAGGACGGGCCTGCTGCATCGGAGATGGTACGGCCTGAGGCCTTTGAGGCTGATTTGCTTGCATCTGGGCTTCGATTTCCTCGAGTGTCCTGACTTTGCGAGGAGCAGGCTCCGCTGGCTGACCGACTGGCGCTGCAAAGGATTGCTGGGCCCATTGTTGCAGCGGCTGCTGGGAATTCTGCTGCTGTTGCTGCTGTATTGGCCGCTGCGGCTGGTAATAGCCTGCTTGACGCTTGTCCTGCCGAACACCTCGAGCAGGCCCTAGCAGAGGATCGGCGTCGAATGACACGCTAAAAGGTGATGGAGCAGGCTTCTTCTGCTGTTGGATTTGCTGCTGTGGCTTGGCCTGGGCAGGCTCGCCAGTGAAGTGAGCTGTGCTGGAAGCGAAATCGAAGTCCTTGCCTGTCGTGCGGGAAGCGCAAGTCGCAGTGCCGTCAGCAAAGCACGGGAACAGGAGCTTAGGTGAAGCAGCACTGAAAGTGTACAAGACATACCAACGTCGCCGCCTCCAAGGCCAAACGTGTCGTCGTTGAATGCATCAAGCGTCTCGTCGAGCTTGCCAGCCAGGCCGTCAGCGCCTTGCAGGCCTGTTTCGTCATCCCAGTTGTAGATCTCGCTAAAGAAGGCCACGGCGAGAAGCACGGCGAGTAGCAATGTGTCACTAACTTTCTCCTGCTGACATGGCCAGCCGGGCAAGCTCACAGGTTCTCGTCTGCCTCTGCCATGCGGCGGAGACGGTCATCGAGCGAATCGTGCTGCCCAGACGGCATGTCGGTATTGAATCCGAAGAAGCTCATCGCAGCAGCAGCGAAGTCGACGCAACCACAAGCTGGTCACGCCAATACTGTGCTGCTGGCTGAGTCTGCTTGGGTAGCCCGACTCCCCTTGATCGCGTGGTCGAGAGACAAAGAACGACGAGGATCTGTATTCAGTGCTTTGCTTTCACGTCTGCCACAATCCGGTGGAGCAACATGTCGAGCTGGACAGCTTCGCATCGTCCATCGCAGGACTCGATATCATCGCTGGCATTTCCCCTCTCGCCTGCGCTCACTGCTCGCCTGCAGTCTACGTTTCTGTTGAGCGGGCTTGGAGACGCGCTTCAATACCGCCGCGCGCTCGATTCAATCCAGACGAACCCGTTTATCCGGAGTCAAGTCACAAAGTGCTCGCTGTTACAAGCCTTCATCCTTGTATGCGTGCTCAGCGTCGACTGGCTCCTACTGCCAGCCTGGACGAGGGATGCTGGCCGTGAGAGCACACATGGAGGCCGTACGCGATTGACAGAAGAGCAGGCTCGCTTCTACTTTCAAGTACGTACAAACAGTACATGATGTGCCAGCGAATGCACCACTTAGGCTGGTTGCACAGATATTCTGGCTGTACCCTCTTGTCGGGGTATCCTTCCTGGTCTCTGGGTCATTCTTCAGCAATGTTGCCAGCGGCGCCGCAGCAGGCGATGTGCCCACGACACATTCAGCAAGAGGAGCAGGGAGGTCTACAGATACCAAAAACAAGTAGGTCCCAAATGGGCTACATTGCCGGCGGATTTCAAGACTCATGCTAGCCGCCTTCCTGCAGGTCGTCGATAGTCTCAAGATCTCTCATTATTTTGGTCTACCTGGGCATCTCTGCCATCCTCTCACGAATCCCTTATGTCGGGCGGCCGATCTCCTTCTTCTATCTTTCACTCATATCCGCATACTACTGCTTTGAGCAGCGCTTCATCTCCTTCTATGCGCTCACAAGCCTGCGCAGCCGCGTCGAGTTTCTGGAATCTCGCTGGGTGTACTTCATCGGATTCGGGATACCGCCAACCCTTCTGTCTTCCTCGAGCATATTAGGGAGTAGCGTTACATTGGGCTTGACCGTCTGGTCGCTCCTTTTCCCCCTGTTCCTCCTCACAGCGGCACATTCTGATCCGCTGCCCTACGACCCGGTCAAGCCTGCCAAATCGCACGACCTTCCTGGACAAGAGTTGTCAAAAGGCACATCTACCTTTGCTGTCAAGAATCTCAATCCTGAAGCTCGCCTTCCAGAATGGTTCCCAGTGCGGATTCCCGTACTGACGCTAGCCGTCATTCTTGACGACCTGGTGTCTGGCTTCATGAGCAGCTTCTTCCGAACGTACTCTGCTGGACCCAAGAAATCAGCGGAGACATATTCAGGCGCAGCAACGCCCTATGGCAGCGCTGCATATGGCAATGCCGGCAGTGCAGCATACGCTCAGCGGAGGGAAGCCTTTGCAACCCGGACAGGCACACAGCCGGGCATGATGCCATCAGCACCACAGCAAGCTTCTGCTCCAGGCCCACTGTCTGGATTTGCCCGTCAAGCCGACTTATATTTCGGAGCACCACCTAGCAGCAATGGCCCAAGGGCTGATAATAGGCCGAAAGATACCTATGGAATAGGAATGGCTGCTGGAGTAGCTACCAGAAGGGAAATCCCAAGTACAGGCGATACGGGTATACAGAGTCGCAGGAGAGCGGGCGGCAAGGCAGACTAGAAGATCAAGGCTTTGAAAAGGAGGCGTTCATCGTCGTGTGTGCCGGACAGAGAGGAGTAGCAGACTATACCCCGCTGCAAACTTTCCACCTGGCCCCCATACTGAAGCAGAACAGCAGTGAATTATGGAGTAAGATGGAGTGCATCGGCGACAGTGCGTGCCAGTATAGTTGAGGGAGTTGATGGTTAACTCTCGGCCCAGACAGAAGCACGCAGAACTGTCCAAAAAGAGAGCGGCAAAGCAGTGCATTCTTTTGTCATCGGGCCGGCTTGGCGCACCAGCTTGAAGTCTCTCGTTTCACATGTTACAGCTATTTGTGTTTGCATCTTATAGCTGGCCCCAAAGCTTATCCGAAACCGGCCCACTCGAGAGAAAGATACTCGACTTTGCCATTGCGCTCGTCCCAAGCAGCTAGCAAGTGGGACTTCTTCACTGCTGTAGCGAGGCGACCCCAAGCTACGATGTCCAACGGCGAGATGTCCGCAAGTGGAGTGCGTAACACAGTGCAAACGAAGTGCGAGTGAAAGCGGAGCGGATCGCCTGTATGATACAGAGTGTCAGGAAGCTCGATCCAAAGCCCGCAATTGACCAGCAAGCCCACCAGGATAGACCAAAAAGTCTCCGCCAAACTTGAGGCCAGAGCCTAGAAAGTATCCCTGTGACCATAAATCCTTGAACACCCTTATCCGAGCTTCTTTCAAGACTGATAGGTCATAGCCTCCGGCATTCAAAGCTGCCCTTCTCGCAAAGCCAGCATCGACTCCAGTGATGCTTGCCAAAGCTGCATCACGCGGACTAACGGCGGACGGAGAGCCGATATGCGTGTCGCGATCCAGAGCAGCAAATCGGCCAGGTACTGATGGTAGACTGAGTAGAGCCGCATCGTGGGAAAGAGCTGAATTGGTGCTTTCTGAGAGGGCAGTGGGCTGATACCAAGGCCGTCCTTCTGAAGTGGTGGCCACCGTCACAGAGTAAGGTATTTGCGTCGTGCTAGCTTTCACAGTCTCTGCGTTTTGAGAATGTTGCTTCTCTGAGCCCCTGGTTGGGGTATTCTGCAGTGGATCTAACGTGTCCAATATTTTATCGTTCTGAGTCGACTCAGCCAGAGCTTCTTGCTGTTGTTGCTTCTTGGCTTTCTTCTCTTTCTGACGCTGCTCTATCTGATCTTTATACTTCTCGCGCATTGCCCTTGCCTTTTCCTCCTCGAGCTCGCGTGCCTTGTCCTGCTGGTGGGCAAAGCCTTGCTTTCGCTTGCGAGCATACTCGAGAGCCTGCTCATCGTTGGGCTCAGTGTGAGCTTGCGCATCGTCAACCAGCTCAGCGAGGCCTGAAAAGAGTATCATCTTCGTCAGTCTATGACGCACCAGCTACCAGCCGCAACGTGCTGGACCTTTTCATCTAGCTAGCGTCCAGATTTGACTCACGCTCCTCTACCAGAACAGCAACCTCCTCGGGCAGCAGCTGCAGTGGGACGCCTAAGAAGACATTCTGTTGAGCGACTTGGGGCAATGTACCGAGGGTAATGCCTGTAATGTGGTGTTCTACTCGGAGCTGCTTGATGTCGCCAACGTCGTAGACGTAGGCCTTGTCGCCGGCCACATGGAGCTCGACTGGCCGCGCAGTGCTGCGCGACGGAGGTGTCAGGCGCATCGCAGTCTTCGCTACCTGCTCTGCTGCATGTTTGGAAACGTGCCTGATGGCGTGGTAGAGGTCAGAGGAGCAAATCTGCAAGTGGAGAAGACGCACGTGGGGATTTACTTGCCACAGGAGCTTCAGCTCCTGGCATATCGTCTAGCAATTTGAGCCGGTACACACATTGGGTTGCAGAGCTGCCTACTTCTAGTTTCATGCCTGCTCCCTACTTGCTCGCCTTTCCCGATCGCTTGCAACCCAGGATGGCGCTGTCTCTGCAGATGACGTTTGCTTGCACGAGCACTTGGAGCTCTTCTTGACGACCATCGCGGCACAGTGAAGCACATCTCGCAAGAAGGTGTGCTGAAGTGTTGGCTGCTCTACTGCGCTTTGAGGCCCTCTGAAGCCTGGATCGTGCTCTTGTATATTGGGCGACTCAAATAGATCAAGACCGCCCGAGATGGCGGAGGAAACGCAGGCCGCGACTTCGACTGTTCAGGAAGCGCACGGCAGTCACAATGACCCGCATTCGAGCATCTCAGTAGCTGGTCAGCTCGCGACGGACGCTCCTACCCTGCAGACTCAGTCAAACAGCGGTGCAGAGGTAGCCACGCAGGACGACGCAAACAATGCAGAGACCCGCGGTCGCAGTGCGCAACTACCCATTGCAGACGACATGTTCGCCAAACGAGCAGTCAAAGAGTCAACCTCCCGTTCGTCATCCCTGTCTGCATCGCTGGCGCGTGCTGGATCCCGCCCGGGCTCGCCAACACGGGATCGTCTGTCACCAGCGATAAGACCTCCAAACTCCGCTGGTCCGGACTCTGGTACTGTGACGCCTGCAGGCCTGACTCCAGAAGAGCAGATTGCTCGTCTCAAGCACAAGCTGGTCGATCTCGACTCTCAGGTCACCTCGCTCAACGGCAAGCTGGTGGCTTCATATAACAGAGTGGGCAATCTCGAGGATGACATGGATGTCAAGAGCCGTGAAGCGAAGGACCTGGCAGCTAAAGTGGATAAGCTCGAAGCTGAGCGCAAGATATGGGAAGACAAGTACGAAGGCGGGCTGCTCGTCGAAAAGGTGTGTCTGCCATGTTGCAACAGCCAGGGCTGGGCAAGGGCCTTAGTTCCCCTTCCAGCCTAAAAGAGCCGCCGAAAAGCTAGGCTCCGTACTGGATGGCTTGCGCAAATTGAGACTCCATGCTGACCGCATCTTGCTGTCCTCTGCAAATGTGTGACACAGGATCACGTGCAGACGGAGCTCACGCGCATGATGGACAGAGTCATCGAAGAGACTGCCTCAAGAGGCAAGGCTGAAAACGACAAGGCTACGATAGAGCGAGAGCTGGCAGAATTATCATCTCAGCTCTTCGCAGAAGCCAATTCTATGGTTGCAATTGAGCGGAAAGAGCGACTCAAAGCGGAACGCAAGATGGAAGAGCTCGAACAGAACTTCCGCGATACGGAATCCATGATGCTCGGCCAGTCGACTCAGATGCGCGAGCTAGGGAACAAGCTCGAAGAGATAGAGCACGAAAGGGACGAGCTCAAGAAAGTCATCGACGAGCTTCAGAACGGAGATGACGAAAGCATAGCCAATGCCTCGACCATCTCTATCAGAAGCGATGTGCCAGGTGGCACACCAGCAATGTTCTCGGCCTCCCTTCCGGATCAAGGCAGCCTCTTGGCATCTTCCGTATCGTCTCAGCCTGGCTTCTTCCTGCAGATGCCCTTAGCGGGCAATGCTCCCGCACCAACGACACCTGGCACAGCATCCACCAATCTATATCGCGGACATCAGGTATTCGCGCATCCCATACAAATGTTGTCTTTCGACGTGTCACCATTTCAAGAATTCGTCGCCTGGACTAAAGCTATGGCTAGAGTCCGAAGATCGATTATGGCTCGTCCAGTGTACAACCACATGGATCCATACGGGTACAGCTCCTTCTCAGCGCCCTATGCCGCCCAGGGACTAGGGCATACTGGCAACTTCCAAGGGTACATGTCGGTGGCGGAAAAGCAGCAAGCATTAAAAGATGCTCTTCAGCTGTCTCAATACACCAACTCGCCCTTTATTGCACGGGTCAAAGAAGAAGACTCCGACCCTTCCCTACGTCTAGAAGCTGCTCCTGGTTTGTCTTTCTTCTCGCGACGACAGATAGGAACTGCGATCATAGATGGAGATATCGTCATCGAACCTGCATACACTTCGCTACCAAGCGACAAGTGTTCAATGTGCGGCACAAGTCTCGAGAAGTTCATCGCCTCCCACCAAGTGACTCAGCCAAAGGACGATCCAAGGAAGAAGCTCACGCGTCTTGCGACAGGGTGGATACCGCAGTCCATC
The DNA here is from genome assembly GCA_003351005.1 of Cystobasidiaceae sp. HBUAS51001. Lineage (NCBI taxonomy): Eukaryota > Fungi > Basidiomycota > Cystobasidiomycetes > Cystobasidiales > Cystobasidiaceae > Cystobasidiaceae sp. HBUAS51001. The sequence continues at coordinate 1,347,325 of QOZY01000003.1, read as the reverse complement.
TCTGGAGTATCGACGCCTACACGCGAAGCGCAGGAGAAAACCAAAGACCCTTGGCCTATAGCTGCTTTGACGGACGCTCTTGGAGCGCTCACGCCGAGTCGCGAACTTGGCGGATTCAGCTTTGGCTCAAGCGGACCAAGCGAAAAGGAGAAAGCTGCTCAGGGGCATTATACGCCGTACGTGCCGTCTGCGAGCCGTCCTTCAACATCTGGTGGCCGTCCTTCGACTGCTGGACAAGCTCGTGCATCGTTCGGAGCAGGCTCGGCACCGGATCGCAAAGTATCGCTGCCTCCCCTAGACAGAAAGCCATCCTTGAAAGGCAAAGCCGAGCTTGATAGCAGTATCGGCAAGGACGGAATGCAGCACGACTACGTCCTCACGCAGACCGCGCGTCAACAGGGTCAGATTTACCTTTTCCGTGTTGGAGAGACTACGACACGCTACACTTTGTGCCCGCACTACTGCTTGCCACGCTTGCGAGCTGTGTGTGAACTGTGGAACTACATTCGTCACATTCACAAGGGTCTTCTTACGGAAGACAATCCCAAGATATATCCATCTTCATTTGGCAGCAACAATGATTACACCAAACTAATTCGCCGGCTGACCAATAGCCTGCAGCCAGCGCAAACGCAAACGGCCGGCAATGTCATCCAGAGTGTAAAGACGCCTGCCCCGGGTGCTTCTAAGCAGCTGCACGAGGCTCCTGGCATGACGCCAATCAGTCCGCCAAATGCAAATCACGCCAAGCTACTCGACAGCGATGGATTCGTCAAGCCACGCCTTTCCCTCGAGGCCGGCCCGCCGCCCATCTTCACCACTACCAACGTCTTGCCAGGCCTCGACCCTGCTGTGCCAATGGGTTTAGGACTCAACATGACATCTCCTAAAGATCAGCAGAGCAGCTACGCAGCGATCGAGAGCATTGATGGACCGGTCTTGTCTACAAAGTCTTTGCAGGACTCGGACGACAAGGCTTCTGCCGCGCCAGAATCTGCCCAGATTGCCGCAGCAGAAAACTCAACAAGCTCGAATGCAGCTCCGCCTATGCCTGCCCGGCCGCCTAGAAGCAACGCAAGGGCCGGTGCTGCGCAATTCTCCGAACCAAAGCCAGAGACATCTGCAGATACCGCTGGCGAATCGGTCAATCCACCACCTTTAACGCGAGACAAAGCTGAAGCTTCTGCTGAACACGACCAGACTCCGATGCAAAGCCCTCACCGCAAGGCTTCCCTGCAACTCTCGAGCACCAGCCCAACTTCTACCGGACAGTCCGATGGCAAAACTTCGGTCATGGCGGTACCAAGGAGTCCACCGAGCGCCAATACTGGACCACCACCGCTGCCTGCTCGCTCGCCGCGACCAAATGAAGGCATTCGACAGTCACCTGGAAAGCTTGTGATGCCACCCAGAACTCTAACAATGTCGAGCGTTACCGATAACACAGCAACGAGCGCCACTCCAGGGCCAGCCTCAGCCTCTGCGACTTCAGCTAATAGCATGGCAGCGGGTCCTATATCTACTGCCACGCAAGATTGGCAGCAGAGGTGTTGGTACGAAGTAATTCGACTTAAAGAAGGTATTCAGTAGGTGGCCCATATTTCATGCACAGATGCTACAATGATGCTAACATTGTTTGCAGATGGGCGCGCGTCGGGGCGAATTACAACAAGGACTAGACGATGTAGACTAGTGGGCTCCCACTGGCTCTGTTAGGGTCCGTTATCGTCTCACCGAAACGATCAGCATCATTAGCATAATTTATCGAGATACACCGTGTGCTGGTAAAGCCACACCTAATCAATGTTGCTTGACAGTACCGAGTCAAACTTTCTGTTATATGTAAACCTCGGTCACAATATCGTTTCGCGCAAAGACACTAGTACGAATCGTCGCTATCACGGTTCCAGGATCGTCCTTCGCGCTTGCCACGCCTGTCGTATCGCGTCTGATCTCGGCGGTCATTAGACGGGAATCGTCTGTCGTAGCTTCTCGAAGAATCGTAGCCAGTGTTTCGGCGTGGTGCTTGAGATTGCGCATAAGCGACTGTAGGGGTTAATGTCATGCCGTCGGGTGCAGGCCACGTGTAACCTTCCTTCTCAACAGCGGCTTTAACATTTTCAAGAAGCGTCGTGGCGGATTCGACGTTGCTCATGTCGACAAAGGCAAAGCCCTTGTTGAGTCTCGTGTCATTCTCGTGAGATTGTCCACTCGGAATTCTGATGCTCTGCAAGCCACCAGCGGTGTCGAATTGTGCCAGTGCCTCTGAGATTTCCGACTCTCCCATGTCGAAGGGCAAATTGCCTAGGTAGAGCCTACCGCTCGGGGGAGCATCGATTGGTTCCCGGCGGATCCTCTCTCTTGGAGCTCTTTCTCTCTCCGCTCGGTCGATTCGTGGCCGAGACTCATTGACGGTCACTATCTGCCCTAGGATTTCGTGCGAGGACTCTGTCAATACGCTGTCCAGGGTGTTGCGGTCGGAGAAGCTGACGAATCCAAATCTGTACGAATGAACAGCGAGGAATTGTAAGGCGTCAATAAGAACTACTCTCTGACGTTGAGAGCCATCGCATCTTTAGGCACAAGAAGTCGCAATCGGCGCTCACTTTTTGCTGCGACCTGCAGGATCACGGGCAACAAAGGCATCGTTGACACTGCCGAACTTTTCGAATGCTGCGTGTAGATCTGTTTCTTCGGCTTCGTGCGGGAGACCGCCTACGAATATCCTGTTCTCTTCGGCTCTTGACAGCGCAGTTGCGCTGAACGAGCGACCGACGAACGCAGAGGCCAGTTGGCTGCGAGTGGCTGCCAAGGCGAACGCTCTGGGACGAGCTAGCCCGCTGACGATGGAACATGCACGCTGCATGGTGAATTGTGATTGCGGTTGTTCGAAGGCCAGGATGAACTGCGACAATCTGGGAAGATTTCGAGGCATAATTGCCACATCTGTGACCCTATCAAATGGCCCAGGAGCGACCTTCGGCAGCAGTCTCATCATCGCGTAGGCCTGCCCTTGCGGTACTCTCAACCACCGCATTGTGACGCTGTGATAGCGCGTGGAAGTCGAGTGTTTCCGTGACTACCTATAACGCCACAGCTCGTTCTACTAGAGGTCGCACGCAGAGCACAATGCACAGGCATACTGTAGCCATCTTTCCATTTGCTGAAAGGGTCACTCGCAGTTCTCAAGTCACTGCCGGCGCCTCCGTACTTCGGCTGCAGCCTGACAGAAGCGTTCTTTGCTCGCCATGAGCGACACGCGATCATCGTGCTTTGTTCCAGCTGATTCAATTGCCTCCCTTCAGTCTCTTTTGCAGGCCACTCGCTCGTCTGAAGACCTTCTGACAGCTCGACACATGCACACAAAATGTCTTCTGCAGGCAAGCGCGGCGCGTTCATAGTGCTGGAAGGCCTCGACCGTTCTGGCAAGTCGACACAATGCTCGAGACTGGTGGAGAATCTGAACAGGGCCGGATTGCCAGCCAAGGGTATTCGTTTTCCAGGTGGGCACGCATTTCACATCGGCATTGATCTGGAGCAATGACTTACTACAGGTCATCTCCTCATCCCGCTGGCCTGGACTATCCCCGGCCGCTCTCAGACCGCACAACAACCACTGGAACGATGATTGATGCCTACCTCAAGCAATCAACGGAACTGGACGACCACGCAGTACACCTGCTGTTTGCAACTAATCGTTGGGAGAAGGCGTAGGCCGCCTTTTTGCTCCGCTTGAAAGTCATCTATGTCCACTGGCTGACATGGCCTCCATCCGTTTCCGCGTTCCCAGCAAACTGATTCAGCAGGATCTGGCGCAAGGCATCAACATCATATGCGACAGATATGCATTCTCTGGCGCTGCATTCACAGCTGCAAAAGTGCGTCAAGCTTGACCTGATTGTAACAGCTTGCCAATACTGAATCCAGTCTTGCTGTTTTGCAGGGTCTAGACTACCAATGGTGCAAGTCTCCAGATATTGGACTACCGGCGCCAGATCTGGTTTTCTTTCTCTCCGTGTCAGCAGAGGTCGCAGCTCAACGTGGAGGCTATGGACAAGAGCGCTATGAAAAATGGGAAATGCAGGAAAGAGTACGCGAGCTTTTTCTGCGGCTGGCAGACGATGTTGGCGCAGAGCGGTGGCGAATCCTCGACGCGGACCGAAGTATAGAGGCGATGGAGCAAGACTTGCTTTCAACAGTACGGACAATATGCGAGTGTCAAGATCTGGGAGCTGTAGGCAAGTTGTGGACGTGAGGCTGGGAAGATTTTGGCGGGCGTGGCCACCCGGAAGACCCGCGCGAAAGACCGAGAGTACCAGTGCAATGTAGCGATATGGCAGCTCGCTTGTGAGCAGAGGCACAGTGAGGACAAGTGCATGCGTACGTCTGTCTGCGCCACCTGCTCTGCGCGGTGCTATAAAAGCGCGCCCCTCGTGCTGGATCGCCTCTCTCCCTCCTCCCCATCCGCGACTCCCTTCCCTCTCCCAGAAACGCGTCAACACGCCATGTCCAGGACTGAGAGCAACAACAGCAGCACAGGTGCGAACGACGACACCGCAGATGCGAATGCTGCCCGCCCTCCTGTGCCCTTCCCGCCTGCTCCCTCGCTGCCCCTCCCGCCCACGACTCCCTTCTCGACACCTGCCCGCAGGCCCGTCTCCCTGACTCCCTCGCACCGCACAGGCTTGCCGCAGCAGGGCATGCCCGTGCTCATCAACAGCGAGCACAAGGGCAGAGACACCTCCACCATCCACCTCTTTGGCGTGCCCCCTTCCGGTGAGCTCCTCGGCCTTCTGTTCTGCTCGCTCGCTGATAGTACTCACGTCCCGCTCACGCGTTCCTGCCTTGCCCAAACACGCATTGACCTCCCTGATCTCCGAATCTTTCCCTTCACTGCTGTCTCGTGTGCCACTATCAGTTACCGATGGCTACCTTCTCGACCTCTGTTCGCGCTGGGGTATGTTTCTTCTCTTCCCTCGCTTCCTCCGCCTGTCATCGTGCCGTGACTCCCTTTCTGACAAACCCGTTCCGACGTTTCCCTATTCCATTTGTGTCATAGGTCGAGTCCTTTCCCTTTCCAGACAGACCTCCACCCTCGTTGCCGGCACTCCGGAAATCACCATCGTCTTCTCTGCCATCAAGGAAGCTGAAGAAGGCCTTCGTCACCTTAACGGCGGCCTCCTCTTTGGTTCTGCATTGTGAGTTTAAACCTTTCCGAAAGGCATATGCAAGCTACCGCTTTCATGGCAGATTGTAATTGACCTTCATTGTCTTTCTTGTTGTCTCTTCACCTCCCACTTTCGCCACAGGAAAGCCTCTCTTCGCTCCACCCTCCTTCAGGCTCATTTGGAGTCTTTCCCTCAATCCTCTTCGCCGCAGGAAGAGGCACAGCAAGCTGCAGGCGGTCCACGCAACCTCTATGTTCTTAACCTCTCCCTTGAAATGACCAACTCTGAGCTTGAGCGCCTTTTTGCCGTCTTTGGCCCCGTGAACCATGTCTGCATCATGGCGGTGCTCGACAGCCTTGGCAGAAGACGCGCATTTGTGGATATGGCTACCGGCGAAGCTGCTAGACAGGCTATTGCGACGCTCCATGGCACTTCGATTCACGGCTACAAGATTGATGTCTCATTCGCCATTGTGCAGCGTTCAGGCGGTCCGGTGCGTATGCCTTTCACATGCAGCTTTGTTTCCTTTGCCATTCTCAGACAATGGCAAGATTCATGCTCGCTAGATCACGCTGACAATCTTTCGTTGTCCTCCTGTTCCTGCAACCTACAGGTCACCGACTACCCTCCTACAGCTTACAAGCGCGCTCAACAAGCTTCTCTGCATATGCTAAAGCAACCTTCAAGTGGCGCCAGTGCTTTCTACCGTCAACAGCTGCAGATCCAGCCACAGACCTTCTCCCCGCTCCCGCATAGCATGGGCAACGAAATGGTTCCCTACACTCCTCGACAGCAATTGCCACCTTTCTTCGGCAACACTGCTATGTCGCCAACCCTTCCCTCGGTGTCTGTGCCCTTCAGTCCATTCGTCAGTACCTCAATTCCCTGCCCGCGTCACACTCTGACTCGCTGAGACGATTTCCTTCCTAGCAGCATGCTGTTTCTTCTGTTCAGCCATTGGATCTCTATGTCTCCAATCTCGACCCCGTCGCCATTGTTGACGATGACGGCCTGGCCGCAATCTTTAGACCGTATGGCACAGTTCTAGGCGCTAAACTAGCAATCAACGAGAATGGACACTCTATTGGTGTTGGATTTGTCAGGATGAGCACCCTGCAGGAAGCAGAAATGGCTAGATTGCATGTCCAGGGCCGTGGTACGTACTGCACGCACTTGAGCATTAGGAATGAGGATCGCTCGCTGATTTGTGTTCAGTCATGGATTCCAAGCGCATCTCCGTCACCTTCTCGCAGCCCATGCTGCCATCTGTACGTGCTGGGCGCTTGCGAGCGCTCTTTGCGGCTCACACTGAGACCCTATTTGCTTTCAGCCTGCCTTTAGTGGCATTGGGTCTCCACTTTCCTCCGGCACTTACGGATCTCCCATGACTCCACCCTACGCGCCTCAGTGGCATTCTACCCCACCTCAGCCTCTGGCACACGTGGGTCAGTACCCAGTAGACGATGTCTTCTCTTCCTTGAGCGGCACATTCGCCGGTCTTGGTATATCGACGTCTCCCTCTGCGGATCTTGCATCTGCTTGTCTTCCTTCTGGCCTTCAGGTTCATCAGTCTCGAGGAACCACCTATTTTACTCGCAAGCCTTCCCTTCCAGCAGCTCCTGCCGCGGTTCTTGACGAAGCACGCGATGCCCGCCAGCAAAAGCCTCCCAAGTCTGCCGGCTATAGGCCCGAAGAGTCCCTTGGTCAGTCGAGCTTTGCTTCTTTGATGTCTACTGTTCACTCGAGGGAGGGTTCGATCGAGACCACCGCGACTTCTCAGGGTGGAGGTACGGACCTCGACATCAAGGTTGTAGATGACAGCTCTAGCGACAAAATCTCGGTTTCAAAAGCGCAGAGCGTTGCGTCATCAGCTTCGTCGTCGAAACCCGATGACATCCTGGCTACAGCTTCGCGCGCATCGAGCGAATTCGGTACGCGAAGCCGGGCTGTGACTTCTGAGATTGCAGTTCAATCTGCCAAGAAAGCTTTTGAAGGAGGACACAGGCGAAGCGCTTTCAATGTGAGTGGTCCTCATGTTCCGCTTTACGAACAGACGGCTTACTATGTTTTGGCAGCGCGGCGACAGTCCGACTGCTCGAAGAAGCTCTTCTCGAGCCAGGATCAGGGCCAGAGCACTAAGCCGTAGTGTTAGCGCTACCGAGGTGGCTTGAGAACACTGTCCTCGACTACTCGAAAAGCCTGTCATGGCAACACTCAAAAGTGGTCCGCCTCCGATGGCGCTCCACACAATCATGCCCACTTTGCGTCTCAACGCTCAATCTACCGCGGCAAATTCACTTGTGACATTGGACTTTCTTTCGCCCTTTCTAAGAGTCTGCAACCTTCACTCGTGCTTTTTTCCCCATACGACCTTACGATCTTTTCACGACACGGTCCGATAAATAGCAAGCTTTTTTTTACGTTCACGAAAACAAACCACCGTCACCATTTCGTTCAGGTCAAGCACCGCCTTCGCATAGCTTCAAGTATACAGAGCCATTTTCTTCGAGCAAAGCAAGTCATGACACACGTAGGCACAATCATGTTTCGTCGTCAATCAGTTGTAGAGAGGTCAGGTGCAGATTCGCGACGACAGGGAGAGTTTCAAGCATAAGATAAACATGCAAGCTAGATGTACACGTCCAGTAAATAGGGCTAGATTGCAGTAGAAAAAGCAAACAATGTTCACGTGTTGAACAGTCTTCCTTTTTCGCCACCGCCGCCCGCGGGCCTGGACTTGCCGCCAAAATTTGCCCACAGTAAGAGCGCGTGCAGGAAGCAGAGGCTTACCTCGCAACAGATTGTAAAGACAAGCAGCAATACAGGACTTTCACAGCTCTACGGGCTCCAAAGCCAGCCTTCTGGCACGTTTCAACCTCTAGGGGTGCCCAGCGTCGAAGAGAAGCCATGTGTGGGTATCGCGCCATGCAAGGCTTTCTGCCCGCCAGGCGCAACCCAACCCAGACTGACGGACAAATCCGCTACTCCTGCATAACGGGCATGTCCATACCATCTCGCGACATACAGGCGGCATCGTTGCCATCCTCCTGGGCGGAGAGGGTGTCGCTGCGCCCGAGCTGTACGAAGGTCTTGGTCTTCTGCAGCACCGAGGGCAGGATGCGTGCGGAATCGTTACCTGCGGGCCCAAAGGTCGCTTCTACCAGATGAAGGGCAATGGCATGGTCAGGGACGTCTTGGACCCTTCTGCGCTCGCCAACCTGGTCGGCAGCATGGGCATTGGTCATGGTGAAGCTTTGCCGAGACTTTTCAGCCAGCTGGCTCGTGGCTGACTTGGTCGCGCGAAACTGTTGCTTTCTGGAACAGCTCGATACCCTACCGCTGGAAGCAGTCAGGCCTCGGAAGCGCAGCCATTCTACGTCAACAGCCCTTATGGCATTGTCTTCGGCCATGTACGTCCTCCTGCCGACGCGTTGACTTGGCGGTGCACGAGTTTCTGCTGATGTCCCTACTTTCTTCCTCCCGCTTTACCTTCATCTACCAATACACCTTCATCAGAATGGAAACCTCATCAACACGCCGCATCTCCGCTACTACCTCGACCACTATGCTCACCGTCACATCAATACCGACAGCGACAGTGAGCTCATGCTCAACATCCTCGCCGACAATCTGCAAAAGACCGGCAAGTTTCGCATTGACCAAGACGACATCTTCCGCGCTGTCGGAGAACTCATGCGACACTGCCACGGTGCCTACGCCTGCACTGCAATGTTGGCAGGCTTCGGAATCATTGCCTTCCGTGATCCTTACGGCATTCGCCCATGTGGCTACGGAAAGCGCCGCTCAGCAGACGGAAAGAGCTGGGACTACGTCGTTGCGTCAGAAAGTGTAGTCTGCGATGGACTGGGCTTCTCCGACTGGAAGGATGTACAACCTGGCGAGGCGGTCATCATCACCCGAGACGATGTGCAAATTCGTCAAGTCGTACCCAAGCGGACATTCGCTCCAGACATCTTCGAATACGTTTACTTCGCCCGGCCAGATTCTGTAATTGATGGCATCTCCGTCTACAGCAGCCGAATGGCAATGGGCGAATCACTTGCAGCGGAAATCACGCGGCAATTGCAGAAGGAGAATTTGGAGATTGATGTGGTCATCCCAGTGCCAGACACAAGCCGAGTCGCAGCGCTCCAGGCAGCTCAGACAATGGGTGTGCCGTACAGAGAAGGTTTCTGCAAGAATCGTTACGTTGGGCGGACTTTCATCATGCCTGGCCAGTCCATGCGCCGCAAGAATGTGCGCCGGAAGCTCAACGCTATGACTCAAGAATTCTCGGGCAAGAGCGTTCTCCTCGTTGACGGTATGTCACTGACACCTTGCTGAAAAAGTGCTTGAAGCTTCTTACTGATTCGTAAATTCCACGCAGACTCAATCGTGCGGGGTACCACTTCCAAGGAGATCATCCTCATGGCGCGTGATGCTGGTGCCAAGAAGGTTATTATGGCCTCATGCGCTCCTCCCATTCGATATTCGAACGTTTACGGCATCGACATGCCGTCACGACAGGAACTTGTCGCACACGACCGCACCGAAAAGGAAATTGCAGACTATATCGGCGCAGATCTCGTCATCTTCCAACCTCTCGAAGCACTCATTGACAGTTGCCGCAAATTCAACACCGACATTGAGACTTTCGACTGCTCTGTCTTTACTGGCAAGTACGTCACTGGCGGCGTAGATGAAGCGTACCTGTCCCACATCCAATCATTGCGCGAAGACAGCGCGAAAGAACGACAAAATGGCAATCCCAGACTTAATCTGCCCGAGAATGGTGCCAACGGCTGGCGGAGCTCTACACCACAACCCAATGCAGGCGGTAAAGGTCTCGTGAATGGTACCAAGGACGATGAGTTCTTGGGTTGCTCAGGTCCCATGAACGGTGCAGATGCAATTGGCCTGTACAATGAGTCTTCGCCATCAAAACGGAAAGGATCCAACTCTCGAGGCAATGATTCTCTTGTTGGCCTGCCAAATTCTTTCTATTCCGGTATCGCTACGATGGATGTTAATGATGTCGGCGTGTCTGAAGGAGCAAACGCCGTAGCTGGAGGAGCCGGGTCAGCCGCTCAGCCTGTTGCCAGAAGTTAGCTCTAGTATTGCGTCTTCCTGTATGTGTCTCTTCAGCAGTTCTTTGCTTGTTGTTCCTCAGTATGAAAGGCCGGTTGTCTTGTCCTCTTTCACAAATATGTCGCAGCAATCGCTGCCTGAGCGATTGTATGCATTTCATCCATCCGAGAATACAACAACAAGCATCTCGACAACGAAGGTAGCGTCCAATCTATACTTCGTCTTCATCAGACATCGTCCCCTCGTCCTCTATGCGATGCCGCGCTACAGCTTCAGCGACATCCTCGCCACCTTCTCCAGCAATTGTGCTGGATGAACCCTTTTTCGCGACACCCAGTCTCCGCCCTAGATCAACAGCTTCTTAGTACCCCCTGCAAATTCGACGAATCGTAAAAATCGAAACTCACGGATCAAGGTGTTGATGGCTGCTTCAGTCTTCGGCCTGAGCTTTTCGAGCCGTTTATCAAGGTCGCGCTTCAGATCCCAATTTGCCTTCTTAGGCTGTATGTTGAAGAGATCCAGCTCTTCTTTCCGACGAGCCTCGTCCGCTCGTATCGCTTCCATGGCCAGACCCGCGGTAGCCTGCTCCACTGTTTCTGTCTCGTCTGTCAACTTGTCGTGCTTTTTGGCTTGCCCTGTTGCAGGATCATAGGAGCGGAATTTGAAATCATGTCTGTAGCCAAAGGAACCATACGTAAGTATCAATACAGCTGAAAGGCTTGTGCTATGCCGAGACATGCTGCAACTCACCTGGCCACCTTTTCAGCTGGCTCGCCTGGCTCCCCTGCAGAAGAGCCTGTGTCCCCTTCGGCTTTGCGTTTACTGTAAGTTGAATAGTGCACAGTGAACGTTAGCTCTCGTGCTGCATTGCAACTGAGGCGTGTGCTTCTCTCGCCCACCGTAGAGCCAACAGCTTCTGCTTGCGTGCAGCTGCTGCATCTTCGAGCGAACTCATTGCTGACTTTACTGCCACAAAAATATGAGCCTCTTTTCGGCGCGCAGATGTCAGAGCGACCGTGCTAGTGAAGTCGCCTTGAAACAGGTGTCAGGTCGTGCAGAGCCAGCATGGACTCCGTACGACCTGGTGAGCTACATCGGATGATCGAGAAACGAAAAGAGTGCTTTGCACGAAACGCGTTCGTCTTGCCCTCTCGCACTTCATCTCATGAAACACGAGCAAGCCCATTTCTATGCAGACTGCTCTACTGCACCACTGGCCGGCACAAGGGGCCTCAACTCTCACCTTGCCACGCCACAACGCAGTCTACTCGTTAAGCCCTATCGAGCTTGCTATATCAATGGCTGTCAGCAGTTGGGAACCGATACTGGGATCTTCACAGACGTAGCAAGGCCGCCCAAACTGGTTTCCTTGTAGTTCATGTGCATCTGGAGATCCAGTCGCATTCAGTCTGTGATAGCTTTGAGCCTCTCGAGAAGCGAGAAGCATAGCAATGAACTCACATCTTGCGCCGTGTTGCGCATCGCAACGATAGCCTCATCTAGAGATATGAGATGACTGCCATCGCCCGAGAGAGCCAACTGTGCAGCCGCTACAGCTTTGATAGCGCCCACTGCATTTCGCTCAATGCAGGGCGCCTGGACGAGCCCTTCTATCGGGTCGCACGTCAGACCAAGCGAATGCTCGATTCCGATCTCTGCGGCTTGAAGTATCTGGGCTGGTGTTCCTCCGCAGATGGCTGTAAAGCCCGCAGCAGCCATCGCCGTCGAAACGCCAACTTCAGCCACTGTGTAAAGGATTCATTCCTCAGCGGAAGTGGGCTACGAATTCTTATGTCAATGGCAGACGCACTGCAACCGCCTTCGGCAGCGCTTATCGTTGCTCCTCTCTTGAACAGCATCCCGATGGCCGAGCATGTCAGGAGGAAAGTCAGGATGTCTGTTTCGGGGTCACTAGAAACGAACTCCGTGATATATCTGCAGTTCATCCTTTAGCAACCTGCACTCGAATCATGGCGAGCGTTGACATGACTCACTTGCCGACCGCTGGTATCACGCCGCTGGCTCCATTAGTGGGCGCAGTGCTACCAGGACAATGCAAGTCAGATGAGCGGATTCACAGATGACGGTACGACTCACACTATGCGCCCACCAGCAGCATTGACCTCATTGACAGCGATAGCATATGCTGATAGGGTCTCCATAGCTGGAAAAGAGGTTTTCCGGGGAGGCACCGGAGGAAGCGGATGTTCTAGCCGTCCCCGAATGGCCAAGCCAGTCTCTTGACCGTTCTGTATTCGTGCTGGAGTCGCAGCATTGTGCTCTGGAAATTGAGGGTAGAAACCTCGCATGAGACGTTTGTATAGCTTTGGCGCCCGTCTTTTGAGGTTGAGACCTCCGGGCAGGTGAGTCTCTTCAGAGGTCACGCCTGTGCAATAGCCGGTTAGGTGGTTAGCTCCGTTATGACCTAGACCCATCGCGGTCCCACGTGCTTCTGCCGCCTACCCTCTCGTATGCAGTTGTCCATGACTCGGTATATCTTTAATACCTTTTCGCGAATTTCGCTGTCCGTCAAGTAATGTCTTTCATTTTCCCAGACTGCAAAGACACTTGTCAGCAATCACCAAAGAGCAAGCACCTTTTCAGAATGCCTAATTAGTGGACTCACCAATCTGAGCTATCGTCAGATTGTGTCGTTCGCATAGCGCTAGAAGATCAGCGCCGGTTGCAAACGGCATTGGCGGTAACTCCCATTTATCTGGTATAGCTTCGTCCGCAGATTGTGGTGGTGGCTCTTGGCTTGTGCTGTCAGGCAAAAACGCTTGCAGTGCAGGAGTCGCTTCTGGCACGCCGTGATCCTGCTGGCGTCGAGCAGGGTCCGCATCTTGGGCATTTGTCTGTTTGTAATAGACATTTTCGCCCCCCACTCTCAGACTGCGTGGTGTAACTACGAAGCCACCTCCGACACTGAAGTACTCGTTCAATGCGACGAGGTCGCCTTGCTTGTCGAAGACGGTGAACGCTAGGCCTGCGATACGTCGTTCAGCCTCTACTGCACGCCGAAGAGTGTGTCTCAACTGACCGTTCGGATGTTCCGGCAGCACTGCATCCCATCTCCATCTTATGTCTTTGCTGACATCGAATTTGATTGCATGGCGGCCAGCAAGTGAGACTGCAAGGGTCCCTCACGTGCTCAGCCGCCAATGGTTACTCCACGGATTTATGCCTTTCGAAAATGATGACCCACTCGCTTTGGCTTCAACAATGCTGTTAAAGTTTGGCATGACAATGGACGTGTCGCATGTTTCGCAGTCGTAGCCTTGCATGCCCATGAGCAGGGCTTCGACCGTAAGATGTCCTTTGCCTGTTGCTGCCAGACTCCCATAGAGCGTGATCTTTAGAGTCGCCACCGAGTCGAGCAGCTTCTTCTGTTCGAGCTCGCCAATGAAGATACCAGCCGCTCGCCCTGCAGGTATATCAGCGAGCCATCCAGCTATAATAAAGGTTCTCACGCACATGGGCCAACCTGAAGGTCATGAATGAAACAGGATCAGTCTGCAGGTCACGCGCACGATCACCTTCACCTGGTAGGAACTACCTCCTATCTCGACATCAAGCTCACAGTATGGCTGGAGCTAGGGCCCACGCCTATTGAGAACAGATCAAATGTCGAGATGACCGCGTGCTGATGCTTGTTGTGCGACTGTATCGTGGACTGGGCATTCGGCGCATGTTGACGGGCTTCGACTGGGACAGATAGCGAGCGACGGAAGCGCGCAGCCAACGGTGCACGAGGAGGGCTCTTCGTCTGCCAGAACGGCGCATAGAGCGCTCTTGATCCCGCTCTACGTAACATCGCCTCTTGCTTGCGCGCTCATGAAGTCCAATCAACGTGTCGCTAAAGGTAGCTGACCCCGTGACTTTGGCTGCAGCCCTTATCGTGTGGTGGCGAGTCTGCATGAAGGAAGAGAAGAGGAAGCCCAATGAGCAGTCTGCTGAGCCCCTCTGAGCTTCTATAGCACACAAGCACCGGTGAAAACCTAGAATCCTTCTTGGGTTGGTCACAAATTCCTGTGACTGAGGTCGGTTCAGGCTACTGGTGGCAACGATTTTCATGTGGAGCGATCCAAACAGCATAGCAACGTCTCTATAGTCCACAGCTGGCTACACATGCACTAATGCTACACAATTGACTTGAAGGATGATACTATGGGTGCTTGGCAGTTGAATTTACGTCGTGGCCTGCATATGGAAATCAGACAGTCAGACGCGCAGTTGACTAGAAGATGCGACCACGTACAAGTGTAGACATTGCCCGCAGCTTATGGCCAAACTTGAAGAAGATTACCGGAACGCAAGCCATTGCGACTGCTATACATCCTAGAAGTGTGCAGGCCCTGCAGATCGGTACGATGCCTGGTCAGTCTCTCCCGCGAATGACTCCGCCGTACGCAAAGCTTGCAAAGACATCATGACACGCACCATGGGACCCCAAGATTGTTGAACATTGGACGTGCGACCAAAGGAAGGGCCGCGCTGTAGTCCTTGTCAGCTAGATTCCGCCAAGAGTGTAGCAGAATTGCACATACGCAAAAATTGACCGCATGAATGTGTTTGCGGCTACAGCACTGGCTGCATTAGCCAGGTAGGCATCGAGCAGGAAACTCCATGTGCATATAAACGTCAGTCACGAGATCTTGAGGCTAGGCTACCGCATGGAACCTACTTGATACCAGCCTGGAAGATGAGCAGGAAGGATGAGCCGATGAAGTACAAGCCCAAAATGGAAGGGAACCATTGTATGCTGGAATTGCTCGTCCAGCCAAGTATGAAGAAGCCGATTGGGAAAAGTATGCTTCCGAGGATCATCGGAGGAAGGCGATATTCCGGAGCGATGGTCCCGTATTTGTCAAGGCGTTTGACGAAGAATTTTTGCGAGTACTGTTGAGCAGTGACGGTCAGCGAGCATCTTAATGATATAAACGAACCCATACAGTTATGTTAATAGCCGCTGCAGTAAAACAACCGAGGAGCACAGCCAAGAAGGGCAGAGCTGCTGCAAGGGTCGACCACCCTCGTTCGCCCTCGTAGATAATGGGAACCGCTGCGAACTGTGCAAAAGAGGCTCGTTGAGTTCACTGTTGCTCTCTAAAATCGGAGAATCTTACCAGCATGTAAAGGATGCCGTACGCGAAGCTGTTGTACGTGGCGATGCAGAGCACCATTGGTTCTTGAAATATCATTCTGAGCGGAAGGCTCAAGTTCTTGTGCATGAAGACACTGAGGTTCATCGGTGTCATTTCCTGTCTCGAATGCAGCTGCGTGGCATATTTTGGTCAGCGGATCATAGAGACGTGACAAAATCGCACGTACAGACCACCTTCCCGTCTTCCAACGGAGATTTCGTGCCTTTTGGGTGAGCAGCACCGGAGAGAATGTCTCTGGTAGGAAAATCAGATCCAAGCCTAGCACAGCGGACGTCAGGATGACTGTCATGTACATCGTCCATCGCCATCCTAAGCTAGATTGAGAGAATGCGGCTCCTATGATCGGCTGAGCGAACCCAATTCTCAGTATTGACCGACGATGCTATTACGGGTGAAGTCTCGCTCACGCCCAGGCACGGTCCAGCCACTACAGCCAAGCTGTAGAAGACCACGGCTGTTGCACGCTGCCGCGTATCCCACATATCGGCAAGTCCTCCTCCGACATTGGTGACTGCCATGCATAGGTGCGACGATATTATTAGCCTCGCCCATCTCAATAGTATACCTCGGAGCGATGACTGACCAGGCGCGCTTGCAAACAGACCAGCGAAGAATCGGGTGATCATCACGGTCTGTATATCCTTTGCCGTTGCTGTAGCAGCAGCAAAGCATATTGAGACAAAGACTGGCCCAAGTGTCGCCCATTTGCGACCGTAAGTCTCGCTCAGTGGAGCGAATATAATAGGCCCTGGAAATAGATAGAAAAATCTCAGCCAAATACAAGGATCTGTCAATGCCATACCCGGTTGTACAAGCGTACCTGGGACGTAGCCTAGAACGAAAAGAGAGATACCCAGAATTGCAACTTCTTGCGAGATGCCGTACTCAGCAGCCACGAAGCTTAGAGCTGGTGAAAAGACAGAAGAGGCAAAGGTCGAACATGCCGTTGTGAGGCCTAGGAGCATAGTGATGGTAATCTTGCGTCGAAATGTCCAATTGCGAGGGTTCTTGTCATCCGTAGCCGAGTCGAAGGTGACGATCTATTTTCGGGTCGTCACATTTAGGTCAGCTCAGCGACCAGGCAGGCTAGAAAGCAGAAGCGAAAGGGGAAAAGCCAAGACGCACATCGTCTTTCCAGTTCCTCGTTTCTGGATCAAGGTTCTTTTTCCCACTCGCTTCCGTAGCTGCTCGTGGCCGTTGAGGCTGCGGCTTGCCCTTTTCGAGATCTGACTGCGCTTCTTGCTTCGACTTCGGCACGGCTGTCTCGCCTGATTCGGGGAGGGTGCCTAGCTCGTCTGCAAGTGTATGCTCATCGGAACGACCGCTCAATCTATCAGACGGGTCTACATTCTCGCTGTCTGACTGTCTTTGTCGTCCTTGGCGTTGTCTCCCTTCGCCATCTTCGTTGTCGTCGATGACTTCGATTTCATTCTCTTCTGGATGCTCATCGAGCGCATACTGGTCTTCGTGCGGGTCGAGGACGGCAGTATCGATGTGGTCTGTCGTAGGCTGCTTCTTCAAAGGTGGGAAGGCAGGCTGAGGACCAGCTAGGCTGCTGGTACCGTATGCATGAGGACCAGAAGTCAGACCGCCACCGGCAGCGCGTTGTCGCAGTTGCCGACCGCCAGAAAGCGCCCGTAGTCGCATGCGTGGCTGCTGCGTTGGCGTGTCATCTGCATTGGAGACAGTTGTGCCATGAGGTGTAGACATTGCGCACCGCGTCGAGCGTTGTACGAGACGAGAAAGAAAAGCATCAGGAGATGCCGAATCTTTGAACGCAAGCCCCAGCTTCGATCAGCTCCGACATCGTCATTCGGCGGTGTGCGAGCATCACTCTCTTCGACAAATTGCAAGAGCAGGCAAGGAACAGCAAGCGGACTGTTACTTCAGCTCCCAATGTCGACGGTGCTTCTCTTGACGTCAGCTTCGGAGAAGAAGTCGTAGCGTACGTGAACGCATGTGCACTGTTTACGCGCGAGCCGAGCTTGAAGCTCTTTGCAAGTCATGATACATCTCACGTCCCAG
Organism: Cystobasidiaceae sp. HBUAS51001; assembly: GCA_003351005.1. NCBI lineage: Eukaryota > Fungi > Basidiomycota > Cystobasidiomycetes > Cystobasidiales > Cystobasidiaceae > Cystobasidiaceae sp. HBUAS51001. Next base: position 1,329,879 of record QOZY01000003.1, on the reverse strand, counting down.
CCTCCTGAAGTGAACCGGGCCTTGCCTGTTTCCGGTACATAAGGACTGATTGGTTCAGCAAGCAGCGTATGTCAGCATTTCATTGCCCTGGGCCATCTTGCAATCATAGGCATATACCAGTGTACTTACAATCGAGGACAAGGCAATGGTTTCTACGAAGCCGGCAAGGAAGAGCCCAACAATGTGAGTTGGTGCAGGCGTTCAACACCAGAGACGAAGCGCACAGTTGGTGTATGGTGAGAGGAAACAGAGAGGGCGAACTTGCGCATTCAAGGCGAGAACCATCACGACGACGGCTTCTACACCATGTGCAAGAAGCCAGCGAGAAAGCGGCGGTGATGATAGATTCCACATCTGAATCACCATTCCAAGCGTAGAATCTCGGCCTGCCGAAGATCAGCTTCTAAATGTCCCGAGACTTGCTTTGTTTTTGTGTCCCCAACGGGCGGCAAGAAGCTGGCCTCGATGATGAAGAACGGCGGCGGAAGTCGTTGGGTGAAAAAGTTTTTTCACCTCCGTCGCCACCGGTTTCCCGGTCCTACAGACACACCGTGTACTGTATACAAGCAAGGCCGCATTACAAAGAGCGAAAACAGCACGATTGAGTCTGCGAACTGCTGGGGGAGCGAGCTCGCTGTAGGTTCCGTTGAAATAACGTCCAGCAGAATGCAGAACGCGTCGCTCGTGTTTCAAATTCGACAGTCCTGCCAAATGCTGGGCCACAGATTCGAATGTAGCATACGCGTCCGCGTCCGGAGTGTCTGTTTGCTGGCTGCTTTGCATGAAACCATGCCCTTCCAGCGCAGCGTTCCTGTGCCTTCTGTCCAGACGTGTGCCTCTTGCAAGGAGCGACGTGAGTGCCAGTGCCAAACCAGCTGCGGGGTCCCTCTCTGGCTCCCTTACAGGATTTTCAGGAATGCGGCCGCAGACGTGCGATGGACATGCGAGACTCCGAGAGCGTGTGTGGCCTGGAATGCAGCAGTCGTTCTTCCGTGTTTGCCCAGACGGCGGTCCCCGGACTCGCCGGGTTGGGGAGCTCAAGCGCGCCTGGGGCCCACCCTCAAGTTCAGTCAGCGTGTGTTTCGCCACCGACGGCGCCTGAAGCGCAACGCAAAAGATTGGGTGGCAGCAGAATTTTCACAGCGAGCTCGCGCAAATCGCAGTTTGCCTGCCGTTGAGGCGAGTTTTGCCGCCAAAAGGGAAAAGGGGGAAGCGTTCCTTGTCCTGCCTGCTCTGCCTCTCTTTCCTTTGACCACCACCCAACACGCGTGCATCCCTCGACCACCGAGCGGACATCCACTAGACGCACAGCACCAAGTGCACCGCATCACCCAGCACTCTCTCTACGTGAGGCTTCCAGCTCGTCGACCTCGCTCGTCGTCGAACTCGCAAGTCGCGCTCTCGCTCTCGTCGAGCAGATTTTTCCCCAAGCAGCCACAGCGCTTGGACGTGTAGAACCCTTTCACAGACACCCACCATTCCTGCCAAGTGAGTGCAAGACGTGCATGCCTTGTTGTGGTCTTGCTTGCTGACCTTTCTTTCGCTTCCTCCGTCCCTCAACTGCCATTTCTTCCACCGACCCGCTCATCTCTGCCGCGATCTCGCTCTCCCGACACAACAGCATGCCGGCACCCGCCGTCCAGAAGCAGCACGAGGTCGCCAAGGTTGGCGTTCCTACTCCTGTCAAGATCGACCCTGCTCAGGTCGCTCTCGAGGGCAGCCATGCCGCCGCAGCCGAGCAGGCCGGCAACGCCTCTGGCGAAGCAAAAATCGACATTCATGCGCTCTTGACCGCCACCGACGCCATCAAGCGTGAAGAGGCCGCACTCGAGCTCACCAACCTCGTAAAAATGGAAGGACCTCAGGCATTCGTTCGCCTTGGTCTCGCAGATGCCATCTCCAAGGGCCTCAATGACAAGAAGAGCGCCGTCGCCCGCGAGGGTGCCTGCGAGCTCATCTCGCTCCTCTGCAAGCAGGGAGTCGGCCAGGCCATCGAGCCTTTTATGTTTGAAAAAGTTCTCCCTCACATCATCGCCGAGACTTTTGCCGACAAGGAAAAGCAAGTCCGCCTTGCTTCCGTCGAGGCTGTCAAGATCTTCACCAAGACCATGTCTCCCTGGGCTGTTCCCCAGATGCTTCCTCTCCTGCTCGAGCAGATCAAGACTGCCGGCAAGTGGCAAGTCAAGACTGGCTCGCTCGAGATCATGGACGTGCTCATCAAGCACGCTCCCGAGCACATGGCCCGCGCTACTCCCATCATCATCCCTGTCATGACCGAAGCCATCTGGGACACCAAAGCCGACGTCAAGAAGGCTGCCCGCTCCACCCTCAAGGAGACTACCTCGCTCGTTTCGAACAAGGATATCGAGCGCTTCATTCCTGCTCTCATCAAGGCTCTCGAGCAGCCAGTCGAGGAGACCGTCAAGACCATCCAGCTTCTCGGTGCTACCACCTTCGTCTCCGAGGTCGACTCGCCTACTCTCTCCCTCCTCGTTCCTCTGCTTTCCCGAGGTCTCGATGAGCGTGCTACCGCTGTTCGCCGAAAGGTCGCCGTCATTGTCGATAACATGTCCAAGCTCGTCGACAACGAGCACGTCGTCCGACCTTTCTTGCCCAAGCTGCTTCCCAAGCTCATTAAGATCGAGGACACCGTCGCCGACCCCGAAGCTCGAGGTGTCGTCGGCAAGGCCATCAAGACCCTCCGCGAAGTTGGCAACGTCCACACTGGTGACGGTTCCGACCTCCCTCCTGCCAAGGTCTATACCGCGGCCGACCTCACCCCAACCGTGCTCAATGCATGCAAGGCTGTCTCGCAGACACACATGACTACCGAGTCTCCTCTTATCCACTACATTGCCTTCCTCTCTGCATCTCTGCTCAACGCACGCAACTACGAGTTCACCGAGTGGGAGACTTCGCTCGCACCATATGTCAACCTCGGTGTTCCCGAGGCTGCCAAGGCCCAACCCATCATCAAGGACATCCTCGAAAAGTCCGCCAAAGAGTCTGGAGGTGAAATTGAGGTCTTTGAGGACGAAGAGGAAGGTGAAGATCTTTGCAACTGCCAGTTCTCGCTCGCATACGGTGCCAAGATTTTGCTCAACACTGCCACCCTCCGCCTCAAGCGAGGACACCGCTACGGTCTCTGTGGCCGAAACGGTTCCGGCAAGTCTACGCTCATGCGTGCTATTCAGAATGGCCAGGTCGAAGGATTCCCTTCGCCAGACGAGGTCAGGACTTTCTACGTCGAGCACGATATTGACGGCTCCGAAGAGGACACCACTGTCCTGCAGTTTATCATGTCCGACAAGCGCATTCTCGGAGGCGAGACCGAGATCAAGGAGACCCTCGACTCTGTCGGTTTCACCGCCGAGCGACAAGGCCACGCTATCGGCTCCCTCTCTGGTGGCTGGAAGATGAAGCTCGCTCTTGCGCGTGCCATCCTCTTCAAGGCAGACATTTTGTTGCTCGATGAACCCACCAACCATCTCGACGTCCTGAACGTTACATGGCTCATCAACTACCTCACTTCGCTCACCACCACCACTTCCATCATTGTCTCGCACGACTCTGACTTCCTCAACCGAACCGTCACTGACATCCTCCACCTCGACCGATTCAAGGTCAAGCGATACCCAGGTAACCTCGAGGCCTTCGTCAAGCACGTCCCAGCTGCCAAGGCATACTACGAGCTCAACCCCGCCGAGGACTACATGTTCAAGCTCCCAGACCCACCTCTGCTAGAAGGTGTTAAGACCAAGGAGAAGTCTCTCCTCAAGATGCGAAAGGTCGGCTTCCAATATCCTGGCTCGCCACGACCCCAGCTCTTCGACATCACTCTCCAAGTCTCGCTGTCGTCCCGTGTCGCCGTCCTCGGACCCAACGGTGCAGGCAAGTCTACCCTCGTCAAGCTCCTCGTTGGTGACACCGAGCCCCAACAAGGTGAAGTCTGGAAGCACCCCAACTTGGTCATCGGTTACGTTGCCCAGCACGCTTTCCACCATATCGATATGCATCTCGACAAGACTCCTCTCGAATACTTGCTCTGGCGTTACCAGACTGGCGAGGATCTCGAGGAGCTCAACAAGGACACCCGCAAGATCTCCGCCGCCGAGGAGGAGAAGATGAAGCAGGGCTCCACCGTCATGGTCGAGGGCGTCAAGCGCATCATCGACGAGATCGTTGCACGAAAGAAGCTCAAGCAGTCGTACGAGTACGAGATCTCCTTCAAGGCTCTCTCTTCATCCGAGAACATCTGGATGTCCCGAGACGAGCTCATTGCCCGTGGTTTCGAGAAGAAGGTCATCGAAGTCGATACCCGTGAAGCACAGCGTTTGGGTCTCATGCGCCCGCTCGTCCGAAAGGAAATCGAGAAGCACATGGCAGACTTTGGTCTCGAGGCCGAGTTCGTCACCCATAACACCATGCGTGGTCTGTCCGGTGGACAAAAGGTCAAGGTCGTCCTCGCCGCTGCCACATGGCGCCGACCTCACGTTGTCATTCTCGACGAACCGACCAACTACCTCGACCGAGAGTCTCTTGCAGCCCTCATCGAGTCCCTCAAGGTCTTCGAGGGTGGTGTGCTTGTCATTACGCACAACCGAGAGTAAGTCGCTTGTCTTGCCCGGTCGGTGGCAAAATTTTCTCTAGACTGACATGAAAACACCCACAGGTTCTCAGAAAGCTTGTGTAAGGAAGTTTGGGCCATGCGCGATGGCTACCTCGAGGCGTCGGGTCACAATTGGGTACGAAAATTCCCTGTTTTTATCGTCTCTGTGCTCCTACTGACTGATCGCACCTTCTCCAGGTCGAGGGCCAGGGCTCCGGACCACGCATTGATGGCAAGAAGGAAGACGAAGAAGAGCATTTCGATGCTATGGGTAATAAAGGCAAGCTATATATCATCTCTGCATGTCCTCGGAGCTTTGCTGACTGTCTATTCCACTCGCAGTTGCTGCACCCACTAAGCAAAAGAAGCTCACGTCGAAAGAAGAGAGGAAGAAGAAGAAGGACCGCATGGCCAGGAAGAAGGCCGGCACCTACGACTCTGCGGATGAGCTCGAGGACCTATAAGGAGACCTAGGGCACAGCAATTGCATATCACGCATGATCAGGAAGTCCAGTTGCTTGTATTGTATACCCTCATTAGTGTGTCAGCAGCAGCAATAGAGGAATTGCCATTTTACTTATACTGGACTAATTATCACGGCTTTGACACTGCTTCGAACGGTTCTCCGTGCCATCCTAGTGAGGGTGTCTGCAGAAACGGCTGGCGCCACTGGCTGGCTGGCGCCGGGTGCCAGCCAGAAGTGAACATCCAGGTCCTACGTATGGAAGCACAGGCTGCGTTGATGCAGACCAACCATACATCTCACAACAATGGCTCGAGATCTCACAGCATTGATTGTCGTGCTCAGCGTCGTCTTTGCATTTCTGTTCGCCGGCGCGGTGTTCATGATGCTGCGTTTCACGCCTCGACGCTACGGCAGCAGGACAAGTCCAACACCCGTGAGGCAACGCAGCAGCACGCCCAACCACCTCACGCCCCGCTCTCGAGTGGACAGATGGAGCGCCGGAGGCCATGCTTCCCCTTCTGCGGTCCGCGGTATACGCGCTTCGGACCCAGAGTTAGCAGCAGGCGCCCAGATATCCGAGAACGATCTGTTGGAACACAATGACAGAACAGCAGGCGAATTCGGAGCCACAGTCCGTCCAGACGGGACTAGGAGCTTCTTGAATGGATGGTAGGTGACTATTCATTGCATGCCCAGGGGCATGCCTGTCAACGCTTCAACGCTTCACCGTCACGTGTTGCTGACGCTGTAACGCATTGGATCGACTGCGGTACACCGCCAATGATAACAGGTTTGCGCTCGACTCTACAATACGAAGCACGCCAGCACGTGGCGCACACACACCAGTCAACCCCGGGGAGGGCGACGAATGGGAGGTCAAGAGCGCAGAGTCCGACAATAGCGACCCAGAAGCCTATCGTCCAAAGTACGCCACCATTTAGCAGGCGTGGAAGGCGACAGCAAGGCAACTCAAGAAAATTTAATAAGTTGCAGCTTTACGCCAGTGCATACACGTAAAGCCCCCGATGTCGTTACTGTCATATTACTGCCTTACGGAATGACTTGAATGATTGCAAAAATGTACTTTGCTCAATGCTACCGGACGACATCGAAGAGTATGTGGTAGATTTGCGATGTTCAACTGCCTTGATATGTGCCTCAAGTTTCAAGCAATCCCCATTCGCAGCTTCCTTTCCGTGATCTCTGCTCGGAGCATTTGGCCTGCCGCACGAAACACCCGTAAGGCAATGATTGTAACCTGGGAAGACACGCGGCCGAGCTTACCTCTCCCTTCAACTCTCCCTTGCATATCGTACGAGGCGTACGTGAACATTGCGTCGATTTTGCCCTCTGCTACCGCGAATTTGCCTTTCCAAAATGTGCGATCTTCGGCCTTGCCCGTGTTGTGTTCCGCCTCTTGGCATTCCAGTATGGCTGCATACAGCCTAGACAGGGCATTGAGGTATGTATATGCTTCTCCAAGCTTGCTTGTGAGACCTTCAGCTTGCACAAGGTGTTGCCGAGCTTTGCTGAAGTCTCTCAGCGCTATATAGGCTGCCCCGAGTATAGATGCGCATAGAGTAATCTCATCAGGCGTTTCCAAGAGAGTCGGAGAAGCTGTCATGTAGCCCTCTAAGCGATCAACAAGCTCTTGTAGTGTATTTTGAGGATAATGCGCGAACTGATTCCAAAATAGAGATAGTTCCAAAGCGATAGAGATGGTGATGCTGTCGTACCACTCTGCCCCACTCTTCAGTCGGCCGGCTGCGATCCACTTGTCCGTCTTTGCGCGGTAGAACTTGATGCGCTTCTCAAGGTACACCTCGCTTGAAGGTGGCTGACCCATGAAGCGCTTTTTGTTGAAGCCTTCCGGAATCTTGGCGTACAAAGCTCGCATTTCCCTTTCTTGCTCGACTGTCCGTTGTGCAATCTCGTGCAAGCAAGATGCCGCCAGAGCATAATATGTCGAGTGCGACCAAGAGTTTAGATCGATCATCTTCTTGAAGCCGACTGACGCGTCCGCATATCGATGTAGAGATAATTGGACCCAGCAGAGCTCGTACTGCAGAGTCGAGGTTGCTTGGCGAAAGCCAGAAGGCTTGCTCAAGCCGCCTTCCAGCATGGATGCAGCCTTTTCCACATCTCCTTCGAGGCGAACGAGCTTCGCCTTGTTGACGAGCCATAACTTGCCTTCTGGATGCTTCTGTACTGCCCGGTCGGCAACTGCATGGCAGGCTTGGAACAGCTGCTGCCTTTGACATTGCCAGCCGCTGCTGACGAGGATGGAGCTGTAATCTGCGTGCCGACAACACTGGTCAGATCAGCTCACAGATAGGGACAGACGTAGGTACTTACAGCTGCAGAGAGCTAACGCGGCAAAGGCGCCGTGGACATCGACACCGGTAAGAGCAGTGAGCTCGAGAAGCTGCAGATTCATGCCAAATATGAGTCAATACCCGCAGCGAAACACGAACGACGCAATACATACCTTGAGAGCCTTCTTTCGGTCGCCAGTGCCGTATCCCAACCAGCTGAACATCCGTCTCGCCTTTGGAGGCATGAGCGCGAATACCAGCTCAAAGATAGCATGTCCAAACGCTCCTCCGCTGACTACAAAAGACGTAAGTGGGCTCTCGGCCCACATTGCTTGCGGAACTGCCGCGGTGACCAGCTCATTTGGAGAATGGCTGCCAGTCTCATAAGGTGGAGATACGGAACGAATGCTCGACTGAGAAGAGACTGGCATAGAGGTTGTAGAAGCTTTGCCGTTGATGGAAGTTGACCTTTGCTTGCCTTTAGTGCCCAGACCAGCGAGATCTGTGACTGAAGATACTTTGCTGGGTACGGCGCTTTTCAGTCGGCCAAGGGCCGACTTGGACGATGACCCTTGTAATGACGCATGCTTCATCGCCTGGGAGAGCTGTGCGGCATGGTATTTCTCATTGAGGTCTGTAATTATCGAAGCCAAACTGGACGAAGATGTGATATCATTCGGAAAGACGGCTTTGTAAATGGTCGTGAAATGCTTGAAGGCGCTGTTGAGCTTCCACATTGCTCGCATGTATTCGACATAGCTTTCGGAGAGGATGTGGAGTAGCTGTGGTTACCAAAGCACGACTTGGATCAGCGACCACTTCACCCAAAGCTTCGCGCTCTAGCGGTGCGTTGAAAGGGATGCTTTGCATCTCGCAACAGACTTACTGATTGAGCGGTCACGACATCTGCCACCAAGACCTCGTATTCCATTCCCGCCTGTGTCCACCACTGTCCCTGGTCCATGTCGGTAGAGCTAGCTTTGTGTTTGCGAGCGCTCTTCTCTGCGAGTGCCAGTGCTTCCATGCTGGATGCGAGCCTCTCATCCTCCATTCCAATAGCAGCAGTGAGGAATTCGCATATTCCCAGTCCTGCAAGGGCGTAGGGAGAGTCTTCTTGCCCTTTGAGCAGCTTGCGCGCGCCATCTACGTCGTCATCCATGAGCCGGTCCAGCCCTTTCTCGGCGGCAAGCAGCTGCTCTTGGTTGTGCGAAGCCCCCGAATGGGAGGTATGTGAAGGTGTCATGGTGTGCTTATGTGGTGCGCATGCACAGTACTGCTGGGAATATGGCAGAACCTGTGCTTTTTCCAAGCCCTTCCGGTGAAACAGGAGCTGGCTGGCTGGCCGGTCGCTTTGCAGCCTTGTGCTGCAACACCACGCTTCCTGGAGAGAGGCGGGCTAATGCGAAGGTCGACCTTGTGCTGCGTGTATCAATGAAGCTGATGAGAAGAGCTCGCTGGGTAGATCTGAGCCCGTTGACAGATCGACAACGGGCAGGCGTGACACATCCAAAGCTTATAGCCCTGGCGGCAGAACCGCCGATGATGTAAGAGCGAGTTGTGAGCTCTTGACACCGCTAAAGCATGGGAAGAACCAAAAGCAGGTGTTTGCAACAACAGAGAGCGACTACTTCAGATGGCGTGTATGGGGCTGCATATGCTACAGATACGGATATGCGAAAGAGGCGTGGCAACAGCGGTGCGTGTGCGTGTATAGTGCTTGCTCGTTGGTACTAGTACGACTTCTTCAAGAGTGACAAGGCCGAGGAATGATCACTGGTCGCTGATCTGTTGGCTTGCTCGTCCTGCAGTCCTCATGTGGGTCAGATGGGAGCTGCTCGAGCTGCTCTGCCGTCATGCTCACGAAGGTCCAGAAGGATAGCAGCTGCGCGCACCAGCGTCATGGAACAGACCAAGAGGACAGGCACCGCCAGAAAGACAGTCTGCCAGTATATGTGCTTGGAGACACTGAAGGTCAAAGTAGTTGCGGCATCCTCGCCGCCGTCTTGGCTGGCCTCTGTCTTTGACCGGTGTAGAGGGAGGCCAGGTGGTCGCGAATACGCGGCGCTGAGCATGTCGGGATAGAGTCACCTGTGCAGCGTGGAGTACGCAGGTGTGCGAAGGGAAAGCAACAGGCAGGCCTCTCTCATGCTCCCCTCACAGTCCAACTGGTGGCAGGCCTCGGACACTTCGCAATCAAGGGATCGTCCAGACGTAGCTGTGCACCTGCGAGACACCGTGACGCAAAGCACGCACAAACATTTGGACCCTTTGTCGCACGCCCAAAGCGACGGCGCACAATGCCACAAGACACAACAGGAATCCTTCACCTGACAAACACTGGCCATGTGGATCCTGGAGCGTCCTCAGGCGCACTCCGTTGGCCAGCTGCGCGTGGTCCCCAATGCGTACCCCTTCTACGAATACTACACGCAACCGTCAGATCACCGCCGCGACCCGCTGACTAGAAGTGGTTTCCCTACTTTTTGCCTGTTATTACGGTCGCACGACCAGTCAGACTTTACCTACGCAAGGCACTGCAGCATTCAGGCTCCTGTCAGTCGCGTCTGACGCGACAGCTGCCTGTCGTACATTGGTCCATTGGCAGGGCAAAGCGTCAGCCCTAGAAAGCTGCTTTAAGAGCATACCTGTGCCCCAGTCCTCTTCTCTTCTTACTCTCTCACTCAATCGATCCATCCTCTAATTCTCTGCCCCCCGCAAACTGACACCATGGGCATTGGACGCTGTGGACTACTGTCAATCGTGCTTGCGCTGTGCGCTTTGATTGCTATCTCATTTGGCATCAGCTGGGGCGTGGAAGTCGGTCTCACTGGGTAAGTACACTACCAGGTGTTCGCCAAGCTCTATTGCTCGAACGCTCGCTGACTTCGCAGTCACAGCGAAGGATTCGGAGCTAAAGGACACAACAAGCTGTTCCGCATCTGTGAAACGGACACCACGTCGGCCAGTCTGTCCCGTCTGCACACCTGCAACGTCTTTGCGTAAGTCACGAAGTCCCTTGATGTCCAGTAGCTGTCACTGATACTCTCAACCCGTAACGTATCGATGTAGGCCGGGTATTGATCCGAATGCTCCGCCCAAACACGCATTCACGGAGCTCAATCAGCATTGGTACACGCGCTACCGTCAGCCTGGCTCAAGAGAGGCTTGGACGCTTGAGCAACTCTTGGAGACTGTGAACCTGGAATGCAGCGTTACTGATCCCGCAGTAGCGACCCGCACGAGTGTTGCCCAAATCCTCATCGGGGACGTGGTGGGTCTTGCCCGAGCTTTTTGGGTCACCTCAGTCGCCTGCAATTTACCCGAGCACTGAACTACCTTTGCTTCGCACTAGGGCCAATGCTGGAATCGCTGGGGACCCTGGTCCTGGTCGTGCTATGCGATCGCTTGCAATTACCGAAGCAACGGATCCAACATGCAGAATCACTGCGGCAGATACCGAGGCGGCGTTCTGGCTGGAGGCCACAAGCATCCTCTGAGCATCAATCAGATCTTCTCAAAGCATTTTGGAAGGGGAAATTGCAGTTTTGTACACTGAGTCCAGCTTAGCTTGAGGTCCGTCTGTTGACTAGCAATTAGTGGCGCCTCTGTCAGCAGAGGATGCAGTACCCGGTCCATCGAGTATCACCGTCTTTCCTATAACCCTTGTTATTTACGATTGTATTTGAAATGAATGCGGCGAGATCCATCAGATTGTGGATAAGAGTGAAAATGCTCGAGCGTCACGGGATCACCAAATACCAAAACATCACCCAGCACATCTTCTTTCCTCTCATATTTTCTCCTAGCGGCGGGTCTTTGGCCGAAAAAAACAAAAAGCGTTTTCAAGCATTGGCAATCAGTCTTGGGTTCAGAAGCGTATTACGCAATGACGACGGATATCAGTATTAGTCTCCTTCGATTGAAAGCCCGTATTTCCATTCCTTGAGTCAACTAGCTGTTGTACACCGTCTTTATCTGGTCTATACCCTGAATAACGCGATACATCAAAGTGGCAAATTGCAGGATGATCATTTCAAGTCTGGCACCAGAGGCGAGCTTCTCTGGTTGCAGACAGCGTGAGGACAACAGAGCTTCGTTCTCTACGACCGTGCGCCGAAATCGAGACGGGTGCACCTCGATGCTTTCACAGCTGAGGACCAGGTCCACAGCCGCCTTCCCTTACCGCAAGAAGCGCATACGGAAGAAGAAGCTTTCCAGCCCCTGCTCATTGGCACTACCGCTTCAGCTGGCCGGACATTTTCTTCGAATGGCATCCATGTGGCTGCACTGACGCTGATTACCTTTTCTCATGCACGGATCTGGGACTATTTGTTTGCTTGAGAGCCGGGACATTCGCAGTCCAGTCTGCCCGGCGCTCCTGTCCGCGCACAGACGGCGACCAGGCCTGCTGGGCAATCGACACGTTTGGAAGCAGTCTGAGCTTTCTGCTCTTCAGCTAGGACAGCAACGCGTCAAGCTCAGCTACGTGCACAATCCTTCTCCAGCACAGTCCTCAATCCTGCCCCAGGTGACTGGCCGTCATCTCGTTCGCTGGCATCCTTTGCCCATGCCATACGCCAGTCCAGCAGGCACAGCGGAGACTAGGCCACCTCCGACTCCTCCAAAGCAGCCACTGTCGACTTCTTCACCCTATTCGACGCCTGCTACCTCTGTAGCTGCTCGCTCAAGCCCACACATTCGCCCATCACCCACGCCTTCGAAGCACAAGCAGCATTCACCGCGTCAGATCAGACGCATTCCAGCTCCAGCCATACTGCCACCTGTGGTCGACGCTACACACTCGAGGCTGCACCTCACTCTCAACAGCGAGGCTGGTTCAACCCTCAGCACGCAAGTAGACGAGCTCCTCTCGAGACAGCTTGCAAGACGCGGCTCTCCTGGTGGCGACGCCCGTGCTCCACGCCGCCGGCCCTCTGGTCCGCGTGCCCAGCAACTTGAAGACCAGCATCAAGGCTCTTCTCCTCCTGTACCTCCGCCCAAGGCTATGCGACCAACCTTCGCGGCCCCTTCCTCCCCAGGCGGAGGCATGTCGCCGACTACAATCAGTCCGCCACGCCGGCCTCTGCCAGTTCCGCCTACGGAAATCGCACATGACCTCCCATCTCGCCATCCTGCTCTCACATCTCAAGCTCAGCCTGATCGTCCTCGCGAAGGCCAGTACCAGCACCCAGCTACCTATGGACCTTCTATATCCAAGATCCGCACTTTCCAGCCGCAGGGCTTTGCTAGCGACGCAGGCTATAATGGTCTACCTCCAGGCGCCGCAGGCTTTCCATCTCTGCTAGGTCACGGCTTTCCGGCAAGTCGAGTTGCAAACGCGTACCACGGTCAGCTTCAAGGTTCACGCGCAGAGCCACCATCTCAACCCTACGCTGGTGCAACACCCTTTGCCAATGATGCTGCAAGCCGTCCGCAGGACACAGTCTCGCGCAGCTTTGCGAAAGGAGGTGCTTCGATATTAATACATCAAGCTTTTTATGACCTGCTTTCACTCTCGCCATACCCGGCAACACAAGGATTGCAGAATCAGTCATCGTACCCATATCAGAAAGCAGGCTGGCTAAGAGATCGACCGAAGGTACCAGAGCCCCATCGAGTTGTGACTAGTCCAAACCTACCGAGTCGTTATGAGCAAGCTCCAGCTGCATCACCGCAGCGAGGCAACAGGCGCATCAGTGTGGACATGATCAGCAAACCTACTGGTTTCACGTAAGCTTTCGATGTCATTGATTATGCCCGAAGTCACACTTATTCATTTCTGCAGTCATTTGGCTCATGCCTCCGACGCTGAAGAAGCCGCTGAGCTTCTTACGCGCTGGCGGATAGATGGCAAAGGCAAGCTAGCAGGTAGGTGACTGATTGTAGCTGGCCGATGGGCTTGTGCTGATCGCTTCGTCGAAACAGAGCCAGCCTGGGTGGCAGCTATCAAGGAAGCAGCTCGTATAAGAGCCAGAACCCGCGCAGTCGCCTAGGTGCAGGCTAATATTGACGAAGAGCAGATCAAGGGCTCTCTAAAAGTCGTCAATGCGAATCCAGACTCTCTTCTCAGCATCTTTATGGATCGAGCACAAATTGGATCACCCGATGCTGTTCTGCATTCCGCCGGCGGTGGGCTGCCTAGCGCCTCACCACTGTCAATAGTGCAGCAGAACCCAATGGACGATAGGATTGTCATACACGAGGAGATACCGAAACAGCCTATCTTGCCTCCGCCTACTTTGCGTATGAACACTAGCAATACTGTCCTGATCCGGGCTCCTGAAATTCTTCAAGCGCTCGAAGGCGGAGACGATGAAAGCCTGACCCAAGAATCGACACAATGCCTGTCTCCGTACCCAATGCGCCCTCCTCTGCCAGCCGCATCAAGTAACAATGCGATGATGGGTAATGTAGTCAATGGCAAGCCTTTTAAACCCTCTTTGGAGACTGTCGAGAAATCAGTAGCGACCAAGGTCTACCTGGAGAACCACTACTACGGCATTTTGAAGCGGCCTCGAGATCGCGATCAGCGTCGAGCGGCCCTCGAACGGGAATTGGCGAACACCAACATGACAGATGCTCAAAGGCGCAAGATCCGGGCGGCCTGGACCTTGTCAGAAAGTGAGCATCTTCGAAATCTTCGGACACGGATGTCGCCCAGTGCCTTTACAAAAATCAAGACTATTGGTCACGGGGCATTTGGCGTTGTCTCTCTGGTCCGAGAGCGCGGCAATGGTGAACTTTACGCAATGAAGCAATTGCGAAAAGCCGACATGCTGCGCAAAGGTCAAGAAGGTCACGTCAAAGCAGAAAGAGACGTCATGAGCGCAGCAAGCAGTTCCAACAGCAGCAGATGGATTGTACGCCTCGTCTACTCTTTCCAAGATGTCGACCATCTCTACCTCGTCATGGAGTATATGGGTGGTGGAGATCTTCTCAACCTTCTTATTGAAAAGGACATCTTCGAAGAGCCCTTTGCAAGATTTTACGTAGCCGAGATGGCCTTGGCTATCCAAGAGGCTCATAAACTTGGCTACATTCACCGCGATATCAAGGTCAGCACCAAAAATTTGCTCGTCATCCCTAGAATGCTGACAGAGTGCATTTCTTATCTTTATTGTAGCCCGACAATTTCATCTTCACCTCTGACGGCCACATCAAATTGAGTGACTTTGGGTTGGCTACCGACCTGCATTGGGCACACGATGGCGCATACTATGAAGAACAGCGGAGGCAATTGCTCCGAAAGCATGGCATAGATCTTGAAGACGCCAGCGGCCTCACTGGTGGGAAGCGCTTCCACAATGACGCCACGAGCGGACTCAACCTGGCGGACTTGCCAATGGCAGAGGACGACAAATGGCAGAAGGACGGCGGTGTTCTGACTATCAGAGACAAGCAACGCAAGAAGCTGGCATACTCAGTCGTTGGCACCAACTCCTATATGAGTCCAGAAGTCATTCGCGGTACTGGCTACGATCAGTCCTGCGATTGGTGGTCTCTAGGTATCATCATGTTCGAATGCAAGTCCAATCTCTTCCAGGTAAGACGATGTACGGCAGGCTGACTAAGTATACTTTCTATCAGGCCTCTACGGCTTCCCACCGTTCGTTTCGAAGACTCGTCATCAGACCCGGCAGAAGATCCTGACCTGGAGGACATCTCTTCGCTTCCCTACTTCGCCAAAAGTATCTCGCGATGCTCAAGACCTCATCACACGCCTGATCTGCGAGCGTGAAGATCGCTTAGGCAGTCGATCGATACCTAATTCGAGTCGGCCGAATGCAGTGGTGGCTCAACAGCGACGGTCTGGCTTTCTCGGTCCATCCCCAGGCTTTGCCGGACTTGGTGACGGAGCTGATGACCTCAAAGCGCATCCCTGGTTCCGTGGCGTAGACTTTGCTACTTTACACTTGCAAGATCCACCTTTCAAGCCAAATTTGAGAGATGCTGCAGACACTAGATATTTCGACGAAGACATCGAGGCGGAACCTTTGCGTAAGCTGCCTACAACGTAAACTGTGGCGTAGCGAGATGCTGAGCTCTATCTGTTTTTTACAGCCGCTCCGGACGCTAAGCCTGGCCAAGCGGATGCAACCAAGGATCCAATGCTGCGAGACAAAGTGCATGGAAAGCATTTACTTGATGTACGAAAGCAGTTGGCGTTCCAAGGTTATACATTCGTAGGCCTCTACACAAGCCCCCTGCCTATTCAACTCGGCGCTGACTGTTACGTGCACACACATAGAAATCGCCTCGTCAGAAAGACTTCAACTCGCGTCGGGGGCTCGTTGACCTGGCTCGGCAATTCGACGCTCAGGAAGATTCTCGCGGACGGGCAGCCCTGCGTGAGCCTAGCTCAGGCTTCCGACGAGCCATGTCGTTATGAAAGAATTGTGGTAATGTCCTGTCTGCGCTAGCGCCCCCACGCCGGTTGTTGTTTGACCATGTGCTATAGAGCTTATACTGATGGAGTCGCTTGTTCTGCTATAATACAATGCGCGGTTTTGGCGCTATCTATGATGGACTCAATCTAATAGATAATTCTATGTACTTTGTTGCTCGTCCTCTAGCTTTCATGCGTTTTCAAGTGCCTGGTGATAATTCGACATCTCTTTAGCTCTGATGCGCATTGCGTTCAACGAACGAAGAAATCCCATACCTTCGCAGATTTGAGGCTACACTGAACTCCCTGCCACAATACTGGCACGAATGGGGCCGTGTGCCTGACTGTATCAGCTGTCAGCCAAAAGGTATCGGTGTAGTGTGAACACACCCACGTGCGAGTTTAGATGCGTCGCCAGAGCGCTCGGACGACTGAATGTTTTGCCGCACGCGTCGCACTGGAACCGCAGGCTCTGCTCGCTACTCCTTGCGGAGGGCAGGTTGCTGGGCATTTGTCCCAGCCGCGATAGGTCAAGAATACCGCTGCTTCCAATGAGGGTCTCTAGAGAAGTCGGAGGAGGAAGCACTTTTCTTGTCCGCCGAGTGGCAGGCAGCGAGAGTGACGGTCCTTCAGCGCTCGTGCTTGTGGAAGCGGCCGAAGGTGCACGGATGTCGCGGTATCCTGGCCCCGTGCCAGAGGGAGCAGAGTCGGCCGTGAAGGCCTGCGGAGAGTTGGTTCTGTGGGTGACACTAGGGAAATCACCGCTGGAGCCAGTCGAAAGAGGTGGAGGCGAGAGTGACGGTTCGCTCCGTTGACGCCGAAATGCTCCAGAAGCAGGTGGTGGAACCCTCCGTGCGATGTCGTCTTCAAAGCCATCGCTACCATAAGGCCGCAGTTGAAGGTCGTATGGGTACTCCACTGCCGCTGTTGATGCATTTGAGTGGTATCCCAGACTGGAACTCGATTGATGATAGCCTGGGCTCCTCGAACCTTGCGGGTAGTGCATGCTCTCTCGCAGTGGAGGCAATTGAAAACCCGGTGCGTTGCTGGGAGGCACAGCGGGATCATCCCACCTACCGCTGCCTCGCTCGTAGCCCAAGCTGATTTGACTGAAATCGCCGGTACGGTCTGGTGTTTCGAGCGACGTAGCTCCGCCTGGCGTTTCCCGCTGAAATCCCGCTTGGGTTGCACGTCTTCTAAGCGTTGGTACAGGACGCGATGCGGAGTAGAAGGAAGAAAGTCCAGGCACGACGTCTTCCTGCGAGTGGTTGAGGAGGCCGACACTTGTGCTGCGTGACAGCGTTGAGGTTCTCATTCCAGAAGACTGCTCGGCGTAAAGCAAAGGCTCCCTGTGGTAAGCTTGAGGTGGTGGAAGAGCTTGCGACGAGGATGGGAGCTGGAAAGGGGAGTAATGGTGCTGTGAAAGTGAGCTCGGCACGCGAGCTGGTGACCTTGCAGTATTCCTAGGAGACGTCCTCGAAGATGAGCGCATTGGAATGGCGCTGTATTGCAATGAAGTCGACGGCACGGCGTTTCGAGGCTCTGGCGCCTGATAGAGAGCTTGGTAGCTCTGTACACTCCGCAAATCTGGACGGCGTGACCTTTCATCGGCGAGAGGAGGCAGGGATAGACCTGGCGAAAGAAGGCCTGAAGCACAGTCCATGTTGGTAACAGGTGAGCTTTTTTGTCGCATGTGATTTGTATGCAGCTCACCGTTTTCAGGTCCATAGCCTAAGGCATCTCTCAAGGAAGGCAACCTGCGCCCCTGACTTCCCATGATGTGAAATGGATCGCAAGCTGTCAGAGAAAGCCTTCAAAGCACGAGCGAACGCCGAACTGAGACGTCTCAGGACATCAGAGGCCGAGAGGGCTTATAAGCGATCGTCGTCGAGCTGCGATGGCAGGATGAAGATAGCTGCATAGTGCACCGCAAGGGGCGAGGATTTCTAGCCGAAAGCAGCGTCACGATGCGCAAGCATGCGAGCAGCCAGCCTGTCTGACGTGAAGCATCGGACATACTCACTGACGAAGTAACATCTGCCAAACAGATTCCAGCGGTGGAAGCGCATGCAGGCAACGGCGACCGAGGTGTGTCAGTGAACCGTTGCACCCGTCCGACAGGCAGGAACCTCGGGACTTGTACCCATAGAATTGGCAGAATATGCGGGTAAAGTTCCTGAACCATTAGCTTATAAAGTTGCGAAGCGGACTATTGCAGATCTGGTCCCATGTTCAACGGACTTTGAGAAGCATTCGGTGGCTTGCCAAGGCTGTAGAGCTACTGCACTGAAGCGCTGGAACATTCGGATAATTTGTCTGGACAGAGAGCCTGCAAATGCATTGCTGTGTGGCATGTTGGAACGTTTTTGACGTTGCTCTCCTTGTCGCACCATGGCCTGATTCTGGCCGCAGAGTGTGAGTCACAGCTGCCGGACCTGTGGCCAGTGGCTAAACTCTGCCTTGTAGCGACTCGAGTCCGGACGTTCTGCGCGTGCCGCAATCTGGCATCTTTGTGATGTACGTGCCGTTACGAGCTCCATCGCCCTAGACTTCGAGATTGACTGACACTGCCGTGCACTCCGGACAGGCCGCCAAAGCAGAGCGTCCGCATCGTCAGAAAGGCGGCGGCCGCGCCAACATTGGGAGCTGAAGACTCGTCTGCTGCAGCGACACCGCGAGACAGCAGCCCTGGCGATTCACCTGCGCCAGATACCAGCGTGAGTCTGAAATAGCTGTTCTGGGAGAGACAAGCAGCTGCGCGGGCCAAACCGAACTGACACGTCCACTATCCAGAGCTTGATCGACCACTACAACTATGCTGAAGCACCCCGACCATTCAAGAATCCCAACTATGCGCAGAAGGTTGCGGGCAACCGTCGTGTCAAGACTGCAAAGCAGATCGTTCAGCTCGAGCGGGAGCGATACATGAAGCCAAAGAAGAAAGCTCGCGTCGCGCCTTCTGCTACTGCAACTGCAGCCACGACTCCAGTGGACGGAATGGACGTGGACGAAGAGGCTGCTAATGCCGCCGCTCAGGCTGCTGAGCCAGAAGTCGTCCGCAAAGAGCAATACATTGCCTGTGAGTTGACTGTCTCAGATGGATCCATGCAATCACAAAGCGTGGGCGACCGAAACAACCGCAATCACATTAATACTAGATTTCATTCCTCCGCAGACCACGAATACGAAGCACCGCCCTCGCTTCGTCCATCCAAAAAATATTGTGACATCACTGGTCTCGAGGCGCCTTATACAGACCCAAGAAGCCGACTCCGGTATCACAATGCAGACATCTAGTAGGTGGTCAATGTGAAGACCACATGGCTAACAAGCTGACAGAATGCCCTTTTCTCCCAGTGACTTGCTGAAAACGTTCTCTTCTGGAGCAGAACAAGAATATCTGATGCTCCGGGGTCAAGGGATGGTCATCCGGTAGACTTGGAGTCCAGGTCATCAGCTCTGTTTCAAAGGATCTTCCAGGCAACACCAGCAACTGATCAGTAGCAGAATCGTTTCGGATCTCATTTATAGTCTCTGCTGGGCCGAATGTTGTTGTCATTCTTAGCGCCTCTTCCCCACACCGAAACTAGCTGGTCATGGAGGGTACAGTATGCATCTTTGTGTCCACCACTGGCTGATACTCGCCAGTCACCGAAGGTGCTTTGTACATCTAGCGTTGGCACCACCATGTCAGCAATCGCATGCAAGCATGAAGTTCGACGTCTGGACTCACCTTTGTTGTCACGGGAATGGCCAACCCACGTGAGTCGAGAGTATACTGCTGAGCTTCGGTAGGAGCTACATCGGGCAATCCAGTTGGTGCCGTAGCAGCCTTGGCCCCTGCAACACCCGTGGCAGCGGACTTGGCGGGCTTTTCGACAGCGGGCACTTTTGCTTTGAGGGCGATGCTCGAGGCTTTGCCGTCGGGAATCAGAATGAACTCCATCGGTGATCCCTTGCCAGCTTGCTCTTGATCTTTGTCGCAAATGTAGTAGCCTTTACGCTCGAATTGAATAATATCTCCTTGCTTGACGTGCCGCACATTTGCAACGGCGTAGGCTTCCTCCTTGAATTCTGTCACGGGATTGATGTAATCCGTCCATTCGTCTTCTTCTTCGATTTTTTTCTTCGTGATGATGTAGTCGTAGTCCTTCAGTACCACGTTGACCAGGGGCGCCTTTTCCGAGATAGCTAGCCAATGCACCTTCTTTGACGTCTTCTTGAAGTCGCCTTCGAGATGCAGCTGCACATCGAGCTGTGCAATCGGCGTCTTGGCGGACGAGCTCTTGAGGACATAGGCATTGCCCCAGTCCATAAATGTGACCTCTTCGTTGGCATCGAAGGAAGCTGCATCAGCCTGCTCAATGTACATCTTGGTAGCGAACGTTGTTGTCTTGTTGCCAACATCAAGGTTCTTCTTGTGCTTTGGCATAGCTACAGATGTCTCGAGTACCGGAGTACCGTCTGCCTGAGTAACAGTGCACTCGACACTGTATGTCAAATCGTTAGAAAGGTATGATGAAGAAGCGACGGGTGCCAACGTACATGTCCTTTTTCGACACTGCTGCGTACCGTGGGGCAACCGGGTCGATGACTTTCTTGTTCAGCGACCAGATCCCATCCCATTCCAGACTGGTAACAGACTGCGAAGGGCCCTGCGACAGCATGTACTGCTTGAGGGCTTCCACAGTCAAGCCACGGCGCCTGATACCGCGCACAGTTGGCATGCGAGGATCGTCCCAGCCCGAGACGAGGTGTCGATCTTCCACCATTGCTTTGAGCTTGCGCTTGGAGAGCAGTGTGTGCACGAAGTTGATGCGTCCATAGTCCCAGATGTCTACCCGCGGCAAGTCCAGTGCGTCCTGCATCCACCAATATTGCGGGTTGCGATCGTGGTACTCATTCGTCCGCAAGCAGTGCGTGATGCCTTCCTTCGAATCAACGATGGGATTGCAAAAGTCGTACGTCGGGTACACTTTCCAGCGGTCGCCGGTTCTGTGGTGAGGTTCCAAGTTGCAGCGGTAGATGACGGGATCGCGCATGGCTTTGTTGGGATTGTCAGGAGAGATCTTGGCACGTAGACACCATCGCAGGCCCTCCGCGCTGCCGGTAGTCATCTCTGCGAACCTCGCCAGACTGTCTTCCACGCTTGCGTTTCGGCGCTCAGATGGTATGCCGTCCATGCGCTCAGCTCGCATCTGAGTAAACACGGTGTCAATAAGACTTATCCAAGGATGACACTGCGAAATGAGCCTACCTTTTCCTGCAGAGTATCATCGCAGTATGCCTTGTCGCGCTTAATCATGTCAATGGCAAGTTTGTACAAGTCGTCAAAGTAGTCTGAAGTGTATGTGACTCGATCTCCGTGAACGCCCATCATGGCTAGATCTTCGATGATGGCCTGCTGGAACTCGGCCTGTAAAGCATAGCAAATAAGGAATGTGAGAACTAGACCAAAAGCTTGTACACAGCCCCTCGACAGCCTACCTTCTCTTTGCTTGGGTTGGTATCGTCGTACCGTACGATGAATTTGCCATTGTACATCCTTGCGAAATACTGATTCAGAATGGCTGTTAAGTACGACGCGTCAGAAGCCGTTCATATGACATGTTGCAGCACATGTAAGCAAGCGACTCACCAGCTATTTGATTCAAAGAATTCAGGAATATCCCATTTATCAGCAGCGAACGTCACCAATGAGGGACAGAAGCGCACCTTTGGCATGTCCAATATGCAGGTATCCAGAGGGCTCAGGCGGCAAACGAGTGACGACTTTGCCTTGAACGGCATTTTGCAAACCGAGTTCGAAGCTGGTATTGGCAGCCTTTCCCTTTCCCTTGACCTGCGATAAGCGCATGCATGAGAATCAGTATACTGTCCTTATTTCGGTTACCTTCGGTGACTGACAATATCCTTTTGAGCGGCCTGGAAGGCAGCTACTGCAGATTGCACTGCCGGCAGGCTCTCAATGTGGCTGTACCAGCGAGCAAGATGCGGGTGTTGACCACGCTTGAGAACACCAAGGAAGACGGTCGAGCCTGTCAATGTGTATATACAGTCAGTACAGTCGACGAGTGCACAAGCGTGTGGCGAAGAAGCTCTCACTCTTGCCAGCTCCCCAGAGCGCTAGGTCGGCAGCTGTGGGCTTGTAGCCAACGATGAACGAGCGAAGGGTGAGCCGGTGATCCAGCGTATCTGCAGCTGCAGAGACGGTCTGAAAGTCTGCAGACTTGGAAAGCTTGCTGTCTGCAAAGCTGATCCATTCGTTGATCTGACCCAGGAACAGATTGTTAAAACACTGGTGAAGTTGCAGGCAATACTGAGACTGACTTGGTCCGACTCTGTCTTGTTCGCTCCGCATAGTCCAATGGCTGCGAAAGCCTCAGCTAGGGACTTGATGACCGCTGTCGGTGTGGTGCATGCAGAGCTGGAAACCCAATCGAGGCGGCGAGAAGAGTCCAGAGCGAGCAGAGTGTTGGTAAGAGAGTCAGAGCCTGTACTACAGCATCTGAAGAACGTCGACGCTCCCTCACCTGCCACTCTGAAGCCTGCACGTCTCCGTGACCTCGCTGGCCTTTTCCTGGTAGTCGATTGCAATGACTTGCTCGTTGCCAGACTGCTCTGCAATCTGGCCAGCCAGGGCTACCACGCCCCAGGCAGGCGGCGTTGCCTTGGTGTACAGCGTGAGCTGCGAGGTCGACGCCATAGTTGGGCGTGCTTTGCCGTGACAAGTGCGCCCTGTCTATTGGTCTACAGGCAGAGAATAGCCGCCTAGATTTTTGGCTTGCAGGCTGCTCGTACGTGCTGCCCCTGTCTTCGCGACGAGACACGCCAGACTCGCTGCGACAGCTTGCTTCTTTCCATCACAGCGACAAAGTGCACAAGTACAGCTTGGACAACAGGCAGTCGCAGGCTACACCTCGCAATGCTCGAGTACTGAGTTCGCAGCGGGCACTCACGCTCTGGGCCTGGCTCGGTGTGGCCGACGCTTGGCTCGAGCCTGGCCTGTCTGCCTGCACAACGTCGTCATGAAGGTCCCCGGCGTAGACGCGCTGCGAGAAGCGCTCACCGCACTCAACTTGGATGCCCGTGGTCGGAAACCTGAACTGAAGAAGCGCCTACGCAACGCTCGAAAGCGCACCGAGCGACAAGCCAGTCAACCCGCTGGTGGCGGCGGACGCCAAACGCATTTGAACAGGCCTTCCACCCAAGACTTTGACAGCTACTGTGTCGTTGACTTTGAGGCGACCTGTCAGCGATACGAAGAAGCTCATGGGTCCTTTTTTGGTTTTCCAAATGAGGTGTGTCGTCCGTACATTGGCGCATGCACGGCGTGACGACCTCGCGGACTCACGTTCAACCGCCTCTCTCTTTGCATTGCAGATCATCGAGTTCCCAGTATTGCTGCTTCAATGGCGTCCACGGACAGACGACCGTGACAATGAATCCGACAGCAGTTCTATATGGACCGCCTCAACGACCAGCACTTGCTCACAGGTCGCCACCTCGTCATGGGAACTTGTGGTAGTCGACGAGTTCAGACGCTTTGTCCGACCGACCTGGCGACCACAGCTATCCGAGTTCTGCAAAGAACTGACTGGCATCACTCAGGTGCGACTGCAGCTTTGCAAACGTGCCAATTGCATCCGCTGACGATTACGCCCTGTCAACAGGAGCAGGTGGACAGCGCTCAGGTCTTTGTCGATGTGCTGCAGGAGTTGCAAGAGACATTTCTCGATAAGTATGGTTTGTTCAGCAAAAGCAACAAAACAGCCTGGGTTACAGATGGCCCTTGGGTACGTCACGCTCCTTGTCGAATGCCTGAGCGTGCAGCGATTGACGCCATTTTTCACAAAATGCGCAACTTCCAGGATCTCCGCGACTTTATTGCCAAGCAGTGCTATATATCAGGTATCGAGCGACCCACTTGGCTTCGTGGACCGTACGTCGACCTGCGCTCATCTGCAACGGCCTATCTGGCGCGCAAACAACCTCTCGAGAAGCTTATTGATCTCGGACCAGCCGAAGATGACGATGTGGTCTCCTCTGCTATAGCGACAGCTGTGACCAATGGTGTCCCTTCGACAAAGACAAATGACTCGGCTTTTCAAAATACGACTGCCAACGACAGTGGTTTCGCTGTCGTCAGGTCAACGCCAACTACCCGGGGGTTGGGCTCAGCAAACATACCTGCCGTACTGGCTGCATTGGATCTGGAACCTTTTCAAGGGCGACAGCACTCTGGCATAGACGATGTGCGCAACATTGCTCGTATCTTGCAAGAGCTCGTGCGACCAGAGAGGCAGTGGACTGTGTGCGCCAATGCTACTATCGATGACAAGGAGAGAAGATGGAGCTGGATGAAGAAGAATGGTCGCATTGCATGGAAGCATCCACCGGGGTCGTGAGCTACTTTTCTGTCAAAATGGTAACGAACGCGTTGCTATCAGCGAATGTTGCTTGTACAATATTCCAGTATACTTCGCATCCTTGCGAAGATATCTGATAAATGCAAAATCTATGCCCTAGCGCAGTCGGTGTCTCCTTTCATGACATGGATTGAGAGCAGCCTCTCTTACACGACAGGCAAAACTCATAGAGAACGCATGATTGCACGAAACGGGAACATGTACGGCTACAAGGAGAGTTTACTATCGGAAACATTGGTCTCATTCACTACGTTGTGGAAGTTCTGACAGACGGGGTATCAAGAAGTTCAAGCGAGATACATCGTACAAGTGTATCGGAAACAAAGCGCACCCCTGTGTATGAACAATGGAAAGCACGGGCCAGAGATAGCTTCCTGCCTTTTTTCAAAGAACGGTAAAGGATGCAGAGCCTTTGGGTCTAGCATAGAATTCGCGCCTGATGAAGTCCTTCTTGATCTTCTCCATTTCGTCGACAGCCCGAACATTGCCCCACTCATCGACGCCGCCTTGTTCATCCTCGTACTCTTCAAGCAAAGCACCATGACCATCGCCAACGTAGAAGAGCTCGAGCTCCTGATACGTAGAACCGGCATCGTCAACATCGGCAGGAGAGTTTGAAGGCGCACCGGAAGAGGCGAGTGAGGAGGGCGAAGCGCCTGCGTCGTCCTCGGTGGATACAGGTGGCGGAGTGAAGTAGAACCCGCGCATGGTAGCGTGCGCCCAGGAACCTCGATATCCAGTCTTGGCATTGTAGAAATTGCTAGACAATGCCGTGTCTCGGAACCCATTGCGTAGGCGGGAGTTCGAGCTCGAGCTGCGCGATAGACCAGATCGGAAACCTCCATTTGCTGCAGCTGACAGGTTTCGCACGCTAGAAGAGCGTGAGCGAGGCCTGAAGGCTGGTTGAGGGGAGGAGGTCTCGTCCCGCAACAATGGAAGCGGCATGGTAGTCGTAGATGGAGAGAGCGGGAAGGGGAAGTCTTCGATGCTTGGTGAAAAGACTTCGGCAAGTTGGTCGACTGCATCTTCGTGAAGACCTCTCTCTTCTGCGTTATCCCCTTTGGAGGCAAGGGGCAGTGAAGTGTTACTATCTTGACCAGCGTAGACAGCAGAGGTAGTGTTTGTGCCGTTTGAGCCGAGTAACTCTCCTCGAACGACCGATGCGTACGAGTTCATGCGCGAGAAAGCAGACCCACGGGTTGGTCGGATAGGAGTGAAAGATCCACCTCCGAGCAAGGTAGTCGATGAAGCAGATGACGAGCTGGAACTCAGTGTCATAAAGGTCGACCGGGCATTGGGTGCAGACGACGACAGAATTGCTTCTCTGTCTACTGGGACGCCACGAGCTTCCGATGGCTTTGCAAGGCTCACAGCGTCGCTGCTGGATGCCCAGGAAAAGTAATCCAATTTGCCGAAAGTCGCACTTGAGCTGTCCAGACTCGCGCTGCTTTGCTTTGCGAGACTGAGCTGGGGACGGTCAGGCGCAGGGTTCAATTCGACCGCAATGTAGTAAAAGCCTTGAGAGACATGGGGTGAAGAGCAATCAATTGGTGGTGGACTGAAATGGAGACATATATACCAGATAGCTCACCATCAAAGCTTGCACCGCTGAGATCTCTTTCCTTGTCGTAGTTGACAAAGCAGCGCTCTTTGAGACGCATGAAGACCACATTAGGCGGAATGCCAGAGTCTCTGCGCGCCTTCGAGGAACGGTCAATGGAGGAAATGCCCTTGCAGTCTGAGTCGCTGCTATAGGTGGACTCGTCATCACTGTCGGATTCGCTGTCACTGTCTGCTTGGACAGGATTGCCACGCAAGTAAATGTCGCGCTTGAATCTGTCCCAGTGGGCATGGTCGTCTTCTTCCGTAGCGCCCCATTTGTCGGTCACAGAATCATGGTAGTCGCCTATGATCTGTAGGAGCGAGCCAGAGAATCAGCGATGATTTTTATATTTACTCACGCTTGCCAGACTAAGTTCGTGTACAGCCGGAAAGAGGGAGCCGACTCACCTCGCCGTCGAAGAAGGTGACGACCTTTGGCAGAGTGGGCAGAAGATGCTTGATGGTAAGAGTGCCTGTGAGCAGAGAGTAGCGGAGGAAAGAAGACGTAGAGAGGAAAAGGTCAGTTGTGCACTAGCTGCCCGCACGGATCTATCGGACATACCACAGATGTCGCCTTTCTCGTCGACACCAGCGACGCGGACTTCGACTTCATAGCTCTTGCGGCCAGACCGCTGTGTACCACGCCAGACCGCGCCAACGGCCAGCGGCATAGACGCTGCCGTCGCGAGCAACTGCTGATCTGTTTTGCCAGTCATGCGAGTCATGCCGGTTGCGTCTTTATCGTCTGACCAGGCAGAGCAGCAGAGATGAGCCCGTAGCCTCGGGATTCGGTTCGTGTTTCCTTGGATTCGTGACTTGCGACTAGCTGTGCGTTGTGCAGGATTTGTTGTTGGACAAGGCCATTGCGAAGGTGGGGAGAAGCAGGCATCCAGTTACGGGGCCGGCTTCTCCGCCTAGCAGAGTGCCTTGAAAACAGGCATTGTGATAGCCGTGTGTCTGTGTGTTGTTGTGCGGAAGAAGGTGTCTTGTGTGTTGGATGTCTGATCTGCTGCTGATTGATGCTCGAAGGTCGGGACCTCGGCTCTGCGTCAAAGTCTCGTTCGTTGGGGGCAGACGCGGGCCGTTTGAGCAAAGCCAACCGGCGAAAGCGAGAGGTTGGGGCCCCCCACTCGCTCCTGCAGGTCAATCGATCGAAAAGTGCGGGGTAAGACAGGGGCTGCGGCGAGACAGACGAGGACTGCGCAAAGCGGGTGGAGCGGACGGGACAGCCACGACAGGACTGCTCGTCTGGACCATGCTGTAGCTTCATTCACTCCATGGCAGCCCATCTACGAAAGTCCGACGCGCTGGAGGGGCCGGGTTTCTGGGTCAAGCTGACCGCCCTGAGCCCCCTGATTACCGTCCAAGTCTGAGAAGAATGATTCAAAAGGCACGCCCCTCGTAGCTCTGGCAACTCTACCAGACCCCGACTTCTGCGCTGGACGCAGTGGGCTTTTCTCAAGAGACGCTTCCTGACGTGAAAGTTCGCCACCCATGATTTCCGACGGACACGGTAGCGCACTCCCTTCTTACACGAGCGTCGATTGCGACCAAGGACAGTCCCTTGTCACGACGTGAGAATCCCTTCGATGTTGACCGCCTATTGCCGTCTGGCACGCATGGCTTGGAGGGAGACGGCGTGCTTTCTGGTAGTTGCCTAATGAAGCTTAAGGCTATACACGACCATCTCGATACTTCAAAGCACCAGCAGACGTGCCAACAGCGTCGAGCTTCAGTCTATCGTTCAAATTGCGACAAGCTCATCGTCATCGCTGCAGGAAGACGGCATCATGGACAGGGTTGACGGCTGTTTGGGCTGAGCCTGAGGCCGCTTGTTCCTGACATCGCTCGACCAAAGCAAGGGTGGAAGTTGAACATGGCTCGCTGGCCAGGCAGACGCGTGACAGGCCTTGCTGCAGGTCGCTTACATGCACCAACTGCTTGCATCAAGCTGACCCTATGATGGAGGATCACGGCTCCGCGAAGCGACATGCACCTTTGCACAGGCGCCGGCGGCGCTGGCCAGCGCTCGCTTGCATGTTGTCTCTTGGTCTTTTCGCGGCGCATTCGGCAGAAGCTGCACCTCTGGACGGCGTCCACCAGCAATCCTATCGTTCAACGTGCGCGCAATGCAACAATGAGACGTCTTGGGAAGCACTGGGTGAGTAGTCGCCTTTTGTCGCCGCGGCCGGTGGCAGAGAACGCTGTCACATGTCAGGAAAAGCTGACTCTTGTGTTTCGTCTCCTGCCTCATTTGCTTTCTTGCAGCTGCTCATCGCCCACGGCAACGCCAGCTCTCTTGGCCATTGTCAGACGCACAGGCAGCGCAATCTGCAGTCTGGCGTGAGGAACCGCTCGAGAGGCGTCAGACATGGGGCACGGACACGATCTACACCACGTCTACCACGACAGTCTTTGTGTAAGAACCTACATCCAAAGCTTCAGATCGTCAGCCTTTCCTGGATGATCATAGCTGACTATGTCTTTGTGATTCACCGTCGCCTCCTCACCATATCTTTCTGCGCTCTACCATCTTCTGTCGGCAGGCAACCTAGCGGAGTGACACCTATTACGACAGTGACGCAGATAGCAACAATCACCGCGCCTAACCAAGCAGCTCCAACGCCATCTGGCCAGAACATCGGGGATCTCGTCGTTGTTACAGAGACGGAGACTATCGTAGTCACGGAGCCGACCGAGTGGACATACACCTACATTGCCAGGACCACAATTACCGTCGAAGCTACGAAGACCATTGGCGGAGCTCAGCCTGCTTGGACTCCAAATGAAGATCCCCAAGGCCGCGGAGATGCGCAACAGGCGATACAAACTGGTATTCCTTTCGACTACACTTGTCGACCTGGAGACCAAAACGAAAAGTATCCAGGCGGAATGAGCATAGAAGCCACTGACAATCAAAGGCCCGTTCTGTGTAAGCCGGCATGCTAGGATGTATTCCCATTTTAGAGTCTCCAGGCCAGCTAGCTAATCGTGGTTCTGCCCTTCTTGCTTTACGGTCATTAGATCTTCTGGGCATCTATATCGTAGCGATCTTAGTCGCTTGGAATCTTATTGGCTTCCGAACTATCCTTTTTCCAGTCAAGATGCTAGTCGTCGCCTATCATGAATTTTGGCACATTCTCGTCGGAGTGTGCATGGCTCAAAAGATGCACAGTGTCTCGCTGGCACCTGACACGGGAGGGAGAACGATATTCTCGATTGAAGAAGCCAATCTCGATCCGCGCTTCCCACTCCAACCATATGCCTGCTATTTCGTATGTATCATTGCATGGGCTTCATCGGTTTGCGGCCTATACTCATCATTTGTAACACAACCGCAGGCAGCGATGGTGGGAAATGCCCTCATTGGCGCTTTACTGGTCTTCTGCGGCTTTAATACGTTGGCTAGCAAGATTGCAAGCTTCTTCGTCGGCTTGAGCTACGCGGCAATTCTTTGGCACGCAGGCTCGGGGGTTGGCACACTCGTCCTTATTACGCTCTGGATCGGCTTGATGTACGTGACGTGGTAGATCCAGAGCCTAGATATACAGCTGATGTGTGATATGTCGCAGGGTCGGCTTCTGGTTCATTGACCACGCACTTTACCTCAAATACTATATCCTGTTCATCGGTGTGATGACGGTTCTCTATTTCGTATGGGACATCAGTAAGTGCATGATCGCTTATGCCTGCAACATCACTCTGAAGATCCCTCCCGCCGTTCGCAGTGGACGACCTCGTCTTCCGTAAAGAGGTGCCTTGCTGTCCGAAACAGCTCGAATACCGCTTTCGCACCGATGCTGGGCCTCGATTCACGGCTGGCCTCTGGGGCGGCGTTTGGGCGGGCATCTCTATTCTCTTGTTCGTATCATTCGTATTGCTGGCGGTGGCTGTGTTCAGACAGACACCGCATGGCGAGTACTGCCAGGGACAGACATTCTTACCTACATGAGCGTTGCTTGGTACGTTCGAGAAAGTCGTGCTTTATGTACCTAGCCTTCTAGACACAATGTCTCCATAAGAGCTACCTTGATGACGACACCGTACTTCTCTTGTGCACCGAATGACATGCAATAAAGGACACTTGGCGCTGATATCGACGATGCTGTACAGACCAAATGGACAGAATTACCTGTTGAGCATGAACCCGCATTGGGGCGGGTTTTCTTCTCTACTGCCGGGGAGGGCTGATAATACCATCTGTGGTACAGTGTAAGCAGATTCTGATCCGCTTTTGCATGATTTGGACAAGAGGGAAGCAAGGAAGCTCATTCCCTTAAATCAGAAGTTCTTTCTGCATGACCCCCGGAGTAGGTGACATGGGCGGAGAAAACATGGGGCTCTCTATCCCAATGCAGACAGAATGAAATTCACATGACCTTGAGAGAAGCTCCGTTTCCACATTCACCGACGTGGGCTGACGGGGCTGAACGAGCTGATGGGAATGTGGGAGGAAGAGGGTGGATTTCCACACCTTTCTCTGCATTTTTAGAGGAAAATTAAACCTACCCGGCAAAGAATGCAACAATTCGCACGCTAGAAATTAAGTGGCCACGTTGGCCCGATAGCTCGTTAGTCTTGAATTACATTCAGTCTTCCGCAACTATTGCTTACAATACCTTTACCACAGAGTGGTAGAGCGTAAGTCTCCCCAACGACATCGTACCCACGTTTCCTATGCAAACAACCTTCCTCTATTAGGTTCGACTCCAGTCGCATAGAGTGGCATCGATTGGGTTAGTGATACGGCTCCACCCGTCCTAAGACTTTCGTACTTACCCATGCTTGTGCGAATATCCATTCATCTGTTCAATCCGGGTTCGGGTCACTGCTTTTTTGCATCTGGCATCAAGATCTTGCTTCTGGATGCATTGCATTTTGTCCTTGAAGTCCGCGAGTCGGTGACACTTTTGCCACATCCGCCCAGGCTGACTACTGCGTCGCAGAAGCATCTACACAGTTCCAAAGGGCCTCCACAGCGACATATGCTGCATTTTGCATCCCTATGCACGCTCAGGGCGTCCTTCCGTCCTTGCGAACCGTTTTGAAGCCAGCTTTCCTCCTCGACATCATCGATCACGTCGCGTCCCTGCAATGTGAAATGCTCAACTTCACATTGATCAAGGTACCCAGACGACGCGACGACGCGTCTCGACTTACCGGCTTACCGCTACGGCTACTTGGCGTTTGTTAGGCTGACAAACAGGTCCATCGAACCGTTGAAGCGCTGGGCGGACTTCCATCTCGACAATTGGAGCCGCTACAGTGATTACTACTATTGTCGAGCGTTAACAGGACTTGATTGCTGACCCATCCTGTTAGAGCTGATGCTTGTTGAAAGGGCCCAAGCTCTCGCGTTGGCCAGTCTGCAAAGCTACCGGAAGGTGCAACTTACGCAAGGGTCAGCAGGGTGTTGAGTAGCCGAAATGAATGACTCCCTCTCGTCCCGGGACGAGAGCTACCGTAAGTATCCATTGTTGACTGCAAACGCAAACACCTATTCAATCCTTCTTAGGTGTCTTACGAGGCTTGAATCATTGCAGGTGGAGCCTTCGAGCTCGCAGCACTGTAAATTCGCAAAGAGAGTCTCGCATCTTGAACAAATTGAAGTGATGTGCAGACAGACCAGGCAGAGATCTTCAAAACGCGTATCAATTTGTTTTCACTCCTCTGTCGAGTAAACGCACCGCTTCACCGGCGAATTTTGTCTCCAAAGCTCTGCTGGTCAGTCCAAGGCAGCGATCATCAGATTCCGCCACGATGTAGACGTGGGTAGTTGTCTGGGCTGACAGAATCATTCGGTCCAGCGGTACAGCGCGGCCTATGATGGGATGACGCCTGCTTGAAGACATTGAAGACGTACACTGGAGGCCCTGCATCTGGCTCGGATCGGATTGGAAAAAGGTTATCTTGTGTACATACGTAGGAAGCAGTGCAGATCACGGGGTGCGAGAGCATGTGTACCAGCCAAGCCACCACAGTGCGAGCAGGGCGTACGGGTAGCCGAATGTCAGCGTAGCAGATGCGCACAGAGCTCTTGCCAGCAGCTTCATTCCTGTGGTCCTTAACGGTTTGCCCTGAGGCTACGGACAGTTGCTGTGAGATAATCGCTGCATTTCGCAAGATCATCGTTATATCACGGCATTTGAGTGCTTGTGCTCGTTGCTGTGGCAGGCAGAACACGTCCAAGAGCGCAGCGCCAGGAAGGATCAGCGCAGCTTTGAGCGAGCAGGGAGCGCGAGTAGTAGCCGCCCGCCCGCCTCGAAGGGTGCGGGAAGACTGGGAGCAACCGCGCTTTGCACGCACACCGACTGGACGAGCGAGGTTGGGACAGACAAAAGCGGCGCTGCGACACTTGGACGTATCTCTAGCCTTGAGACCCGTCACTCGTCCACTCGAAACTTGTCGACCTTCACGCGTATAGAGGCGCCCCCCCCCCCCTCTCGCTGCTCGCGCTTGTCCGCCCGCCACCTCGTGCAGGGGTCGAAGCCAGGGGTTCCCGCCTCAGCCCAGCAACGCCCAGCAGGGACACGCAAGAACAGCGCGCAGGCGGCAAAGGCCAGCAGCAGGAGCCCAGCTGCAAGGCGCAGTGTGCTGTGTATAGCACAGCATAGCATACATCACTTCCAACAGCAGCACTGCAGCACGCTGCTGCCGCACGCGACCGCTCGCGAGGCCCTCCTGCCAAAAGCGGCTGCCCGCTCCTTCCGTACGAGGAAAGCGCGCAAAGAAGGCGAGAAGCAAAAACGTCAACGACCAGAGCTAGTCTGCCCGCAAAAGCACATCCAGCCTCTGCTCGTGCGGCTCGTTGGGCTTGCCTGCCTTCCAGCCGTCCGCATTAAGCGCGTGGCCGTCGCAGCTCTCGCCTGGCTTCAAGCAAGGCAGTCAGTCGCCAGCCCGCCTCGCCCGCATTCGACGCAATCACCAACAGCCAGGCGTGCTGACGAGTCCAGCTACGAATGCGTTAATGCAGCACGCTTGCATGTCGGCCTAGAAAAGGGACTCGCGCATCATTATCGCTCGTCCTCTTCTCCTCCACCTCGAACAACGACTTCAAGACTCGGCTCTCTTGCTCTTTGCTC
Organism: Cystobasidiaceae sp. HBUAS51001; assembly: GCA_003351005.1. NCBI lineage: Eukaryota > Fungi > Basidiomycota > Cystobasidiomycetes > Cystobasidiales > Cystobasidiaceae > Cystobasidiaceae sp. HBUAS51001. The sequence goes on along the minus strand of QOZY01000003.1, from coordinate 1,296,990 downwards.
TTTCACATTCCTCACCTCACCTTACTGCAACAATAGGGCAAGAGCGAGTCTCGAAACCTCGAATCGAATCAAAGGCAACTCTTCACACCTTTGCTCCGTCAATCCTACCTCGCAAGCTCTCCGTCGATCCTTGTCGCTAGCCAAGCTTTATCATCCTGTGGCTGTGGCCCCCTGCCTTCCATCGAGTAGCTCTCTACTTTGCTCACCGCAGCCGGTCTGCGAGCTTCTCAAGGCATCACTTGCACCATCACTTTCGCACACGTCACCTCCTCAGGCCCTTTTGACTGGATCCCACGCATCACCGTGACCCGCAAGATCATCCCTCGGAGCCCCACGGCCACCCTTTCCAACTCGTGACTACCAAATAGCCCCGACCCAAACACACACCCCGGTCATCCTAAATATCCCGGGCCAAGATGACCAACAACACTCAGCAGCTCAACCAGAACCTGACTGGCCAGAAGATCGACAATGGCGCGCTCGAGCTCGTCTCGGTCATTGGCATTGGCGCATATGGAGTCGTCTACAAGGCCATAGCGCGTGACGGCAAATACTACGCCGTCAAGTGCTTGAACAAGACTGGTCTCGATAGCCGGCAGCGTGGCTTCCAGCGCCGCGAGATTGCCTTGCACACCCTCGCCTCCTCCCATCCCAACATCGTAACATTGCACAACGTCATCGAGACTCCGACATGCATCTATGTCGTCCTCTCGTACTGCAACGACGGCGACCTCTTCTCTCAGATTACGGAAAAGTCGACCTACCTCGCCAACGATGCTCTCATCAAGGACGTCTTCTTGCAAATTGTAGAAGCCGTAGAGTACTGCCATCGACTGGGCATCTACCACCGCGATCTCAAACCCGAGAACATTCTCTGCGATGCAGGCGGCCGACGCGTAGTCCTCGCAGACTTTGGCTTAGCAACGGCTGAGAAGACTTCTGGAGACTTTGGCTGCGGATCCACTTTTTACATGTCGCCAGGTAAGCAGGGGGTGCTTAATTCTCTAACGAACATGCAAGCTGATATCGCTTATGGCCCATTTTCTAGAATGCCAAGGAGGCCTCTTCCAACGTTTAGGCTCTTACTCCACTCTGCACAACGATGTCTGGTCACTTGGTGTCATCCTCGTGAATCTCACTTGCGGTCGGAACCCATGGAAGCAAGCGTGTCCAAATGACGAGACCTTCCGAGCATACCTCTCCAATCCAGACTTCCTCTCTTCAATCTTGCCCGTCTCAAAGCAGTGCAACGACCTCTTGAAGCGGATATTTGCGCTGAACCCAGCATCGCGCATCTCCATTAAAGACCTCAAAGCAGAGGTCAAGAAGATGGGGCGCTGGACAATGACGCTGGACGAGCTCAGATATGCGACGCGAGCGACCAAAGAAGCAGCACGCGCTTGGGCACCCGCCTGGGTCCTCGATGACCCTAGCACTCCCGATGCTCCTCCACCAAGGCCACAACAACCAATGTCCGCAGCACCCAAGGAGCCAGCGCAACCGAGTCGAGCACGGCAACAACCGCGGGAACGTGAAACGATATTCGACATTACCGATTCGTCGACTATCTCCTCTGTTGATTCTCTGCAAGAGTGGCGGCAACACCAACAGCAACAACAACAGTTTCAGCAACAAGTCAAGCAATCACAACAAGCGCGACTTCAAGGCCCTCACATCCCTTCACCCGCTACCTCACCCTCTGTCTCCTCCACATGTCCTGAATTTCCCGCCCCACCTCAAAACGCATACAAAGCCTCTACCAGGCCGCAAGCGGGAACGTCCCTCTTGAATGCCTTCAATGCTCCAGACCCAGCCAGTCGAGTTGCCTTGAATCTGCGATCCAATTTTTCGCTATCAGATAGCGATGAGCCTACATCAGACGAAGACGACCACATGGACTATGGCGGCCATTCTGCGCAATACGCTACTCCTTCGAAAGCTCAACAACAACAACAACAACAAGCAACCCCTCCGCCTACGGTACTGCAACATCGCATGTCACCTAACCCAAACGCTTTTGCTCGACTCAACTCCCCAAACACGCAACAGAGCACACCTCGCATAGCAAAGCAATCACCACCTCCCTTGGGCACACAAACGCCACGAACACCTCGCCAGTGCTTCACCGCAGCTAGCAACAGAGCACGCAAGCAATCATTCGAATCGAGCTCATCTTCCTCGAGCTCAGCTTCGTCAGACGCTAGCTGGACTGGACTGCCACCAACACCAGATACACCAGTCTTTGCGCGGCGGCAGCAGCAAGCTGGTCATCACACAACTGTCGAAAAGATATCTGCACCACCTAGCGCCTTTGCAATCGCAACCGGCAAGCTCAAGTTTGGCTTCTGAAAACGCTCGCGTGCCCGCGTAGCGCATTCACAATCATCCTGAAAACAAACTCTGGCAGCTTGTCGCGCGCTGTGCTTCGGCCATGGCCCCATCGATGCAGGGACATCCTTCGTCTTTCTCCATCAGCACTCAGTCTGGGTCCTCTTTCATTCATATATGTAACAGTGTTACAGATCATTTCAAATGTTGATTGAATCATCAATAATTAGCCCGCCAGCATTGGCTGTTGTTGTCACGCACACTAGCAGTTTTTCGCTCACATGTATCAGAGATCACCAAATGTGAAAGCGTAATAGACCTTTACAAGGTAGCCCTTCTTCACTCGTATAGCAATACATGCAAATATTATCCGGCACGCACCTAGCCCTTGAATGCACTTCGCTCCACTGCTTCGCGGTCAGTGATGCTCCTCTCGCCACCTGCTTCGCCAGCTTTACGCGTTGTTTTGAGCGGCCACTGGCTTCTGCTAAGACCAACGCGTTGCAAAACAAGGAACAAGAGAGAGCCCCTGAAGTTCTCAATCGCTACACGACTTCAGGACAATGAGCGGTGAGCTTGCTGTCATGCCAGCGCCCTCTTTTGGCTCTGCAATGTATCTGACAATCTGCACGCGACCTCAGGCTACGGCGGAGGTGGCTTCATGCCAGGCACACAGGGCGGCAGTCCAGGAGCCAAAGTACGTTCCATGGCTGCATATATGTGCTTTTGCGTTCCCCGAGAGATGTCCGTTGACGCTGGTTTGACGGTAATCTCGCCAGAAACAAGCCAACCACACGTACAGGCCGGTCACCATCAAGCAACTCACAGAAGCCTATCAGCCGCATCCCGACGCCGAATTCAGGATTGATGACGTAGATCTGGACCACGTATGTCCTCACATAGACAGATCGCTGTCTCTGTCTTCGATTTTGTCCGTCCGGTCCCTCTGACGCGTCTTTGCGTGTCAGATCACCTTCGTGGGAGCCATTGTCAACATTGCAAAGAGCGCGACGAACGTCTCCACCACCATCGAGGATGGCACTGGAAGTATCGATGTCAGACTCTGGGTCGAGACTGCAGACGATGACACTGGCAAGATGGCCGGCATCGAGTGAGTCGCCCTAGCGTCCTGCGGCTCTTTCCAAGTTCTTGGACTACTGCCGGCGGCGCTTACAGGTTACGAACGCTGAAACTCATTTGATCCTTGAACTCTAGACAAGGAATGTATGTCAGGGTCATTGGAATACTCAAAGCTTTCAACAATCGAAGAAGCATCAATGCCACCACTTTGAGACGAGTCACGGACTTCGACGAGATCCAGTATCATTACCTTCAAGCGACTTATGTTCACCTCTATCACACACGAGGACCAGTGAGTGTGCAGGCGTCCTGTCGCTGTAACCTCATGCTGAGACGTACCACTTCCAGCCGCAGATCGGCGGTAATGGTCATGCAGGGCAGGGCATGCAGAGGCAACAGCAACAGGTCAGAAATGGTCCAGACCCGTATGCACAGAAGTGAGTCAAGTCTCCTCCGGAGGATCTTTTTTCAGACTGCAGCACAATAGCGCTGATTTCGTATCATTCTTGAAGTGGTGCCGCCAGCACCTCCGCAGGAGACAGTCCCTACGCTGATCTCAAGCCCATGGCACGAAAGATCATGCAGTACATCGACCGCGTTGGGCCGACGAACCTGCCGGAAGAGGGTCTCCATCTCGAAGAGCTGGTTCGCGGCATTCAAGGCGCGTCGTATGACAAAGTCAAGGCCGAGATCGATGATCTACTGTCGGAGGGTATGCTGTATACCACTACAGACGATGAACAGTAGGTTGAAACAGCATGCCCATCTTTACCGAAAATCTAAGTATTGCTCTTTCTAGTGTGCTGCCGACGACATAAACAAGGTCTGGATCTGTCAAGCGTAGTTGCGCCTGGTACAGCTGGCCGAAAATGAACCCTCTGGCGACTTCAAGCATGATGAGGGCAACTCGGATTGGGGAACGTTTAGCTGTACCATGTGCTACGTGCGTGTGTAGTGAAGATGGCAAGCTCCCGGAGCGCCGCTGTGATTTTTACTGCTGATATGTGTAGAATACTGCAATAACTACATCCCCGCTATGCGTTTTGTGATGGCATTGGCCAAATTCATCAATGCTGATTTACGGCCTTCAAGAAGCTGTGTTGCAGTGTCCATCAAGAACTCCTCCGTAATCTGCAAGGAACCGTTGAGCTTCGTTTACAGTTGCAGCTAAGTACGATTTCGGGCTCGCTCACCGCTTCGTGCTCCTTTAGAGGGCCAAATGGCTCCAGTTTTGTGCGGCCCTTGTACTTCTTCGCCAATTCATCGTTCATGACTTTCAGCCGTGAAGCGATGCTCTTCATGCTTCCTCTGCTATCTTGTCTAATCTGCTTGAATTGCTTGAGCGCCTTGAAATTGCCGGGCGAGCTAGATTTGGCTATGAAGGCAAGGTCGAGAAGACAGTAGACCTGGAAGCGGAAACCTATCAGCACAGGCCAAACTCTGGGAGTCAATTGTAATAGTCCTTGACAGACCTCGAGAGCCATTTGTGCTATGTGAAGCGTTTCCCATAGTGGCTTGTGGACTTCGCGCTGCGCTAGTTCAGCCTGGAAGTCTGTGATGCCATGCCAATAGTCGGGGGAATGAGCCTGGCACACCATCTTCATATATTATCCACAGCTTACCTTTCAATAACGCGAGCACCTTGGCATCCTCCATCTTCGCTTCTTCGCCAGTCAGCCAGGGCAGAATGTTGGAGGCCCAAGTGCATACACGTCGCTCATGGGATGTAAGCTACGCATATCGAAGAAGGCAGTCTTTAGCACTCGCCCATCTTGCCGCACAAAAGAGACGAGTCTTACAGATGTCGTCTCCACATCATCGTTTGTGAAGGAGGGGTGTTTTCGTAGTCTATCTAGTGTCGATGGCTCGGGCGTGAGGAAGGCGAGATGGAGGCGTGCAAGCTTTTGGACCCATTCGGACTGCACATGACATTGGCATTGAGATCAGTTATCCATCATCGTCTTGAGAACACCAAATCTGGATAGCATACGTTTGTCCTGGGGCCCAGGCTCGTCTGCTTGCGTACGTCTGCCTGAAGGCTTGGCTGATGGCTCGGTAGGATTGAGTAATCGCGGTTGTCGTGCAATGGGCTCTCTGTCGGTCAGGAAAGCAATTGAGCAGATGTTCCCAGTCTTCACTGTAGAAGACTCACCAGTATCGCACAAGTCTGCGAGGTAGCCTGGACCAGCCTTGAGTTGACTGACGTCCAAAGACATTCGCATCACCAGTGCCCGCCAAACGTCCAGTTGGAGAGCGGCTTTGACCAAAGAGCAGTGCAAGCGATCCCGGAAATGAACACAGTCCTCGAGCTGAACAATAGCAGTGTGTCAGCTTTAATGCATCTTGCCTGTAAAGGCGGATCTCACCAGGTAATATGCCTGATTATTCCAAGCTTGTGCTAGCGAGAATGCAGCCTGCGAGCATGGTGTCAGCGCACTGGGATTCGGGCGCGCTAGTCAGTGAATTACCTCATCCAGTCCCCTGTTGTACCACCCGGCACTCTGCTCGAGCATCAGGCCTATGCTGACAACCTCGCCATCAATGATGAGCGGCGTCGCTTGCTTGCCCGCTTCTGCGCCCGCAAAGTATGTGGTTGCTCGCTCCAAAGCCCAATGCGACAGGGTGTCAATCTGTATTTGCTTGGTATCCATTATCCTGAAGTGCTTGAGTATCAAGTTCGGAGCGCCAGCCAATCGATAGAGACGGACGAGGAGGACGCGCATTTGGAAGCGGTACTTGCTGCGCTTCAGTGCAAACTCGAGTATGGCTATAGCCAGCTCTAGATACTCTCTCGATTGACTTGAAAGTTCCCATGCTGCCAGATAACATTGTGCGGAGAGCAACGCTAGATCATCTGCTGGATGCAAATCAGTGACCAAGAGATCCTTGCCTGCAACGATCCAAGCGCGATCAGCGCAAATACTTCTTTGAGAAAGAGAGAGCAGAGAACAGACTGACCGAAATGCAAGGCCGTGAAGTAGCCTCTCGCCAAGCGGTGGCCAGTCTGAAGCTCCTCCTCGAGCGGTCTGTACTTGTATTGAACGAATCGCCGAACCTTCTCTGCAGTCATCCAGCATTCAAGATCTTTCAGATTCTATGCAAGCATAGCATAATCAGCCACGCTTCACAGTCTATGACATTCCTACTCACGTCGACACTGATCTCCGACGGCGGATAAGGTGTACTTAGCCATTGATCAACCGCGTTGCAGCCGTTTTGGTCCATTAAACCCAGATACGGCTCAAGATCGGTAAAGCAGCAAGCTTTGTCGGCATGTCGCTGAATGTACAATATAACGAGACCTGAAGGTATGCATCTGGTGTTAGAGCGAGATTTAAAAATTGCCTGTCGCAAATCCACGCACCGGGTAGTAGAGAGACATCGAGAGCTGAAAACCTGGATGCGAGGTGCAACTGGCCAAGCGTGTAGCCACGCTCTTTCTTCGAAAAACCTTCCGTGTGACCGAGAGTTTCAAACTGAGCTTTGAGCTTGACAAGCATGGCGACGTTTGGAGACTGAACGTCATCCGAGGCGGACAGATTCCACCAGGTTTTCGGCACACGATGCGTACGCTCCGCTTCATCACCAGTAGCAGGCTCGGTACGTCCAGAGCCATCTTCAGCAGAGTAGGCAGCATTAACTGCCGTCTGTACCGTTGCCCAATTGTTGTCCCCTGCCTCCAATTTCGAAAGCATCGACTCAAAGAGCTCTTTCAGCGTGTCTGCGCCACCGAATTTTAGGCAGAGCTCGCGCGCGAAGAGGTCGATGCGTAAATCCTTCTGCGCATAAGACTTTCCCTGCTCGCTTCGCAGTATTTGGAAGAGCTTGGCCTTCGCTGATGCCGGAGTCCAGGCGCGCAAGGCTTCAACGGGAGCGTCGCAGAGGTGGAAGAACAACCGAAGCAGAAGGTAATACTGGTGCGCGTTTAAGCATATGCTCGGATCGGGCTCGTGTGTGTTGACCTCTTCTTTGCTCGCGTCTCCATTGCTCTGTGTCGTGGGAGACAGGGAGCCAGGCCGAAACAGAGACAGAGCTTCTTCAAGATCTCGATAGACTTGCTCAGCTGAGGGAGTCTCGCCCTTGGCCGTGATCCGTATCTTTTCGCCTGTCTCGGAAAGATCATTCAACAGGATGACGACTGCTGTGACATATGACCAGAAGAATTGTCCAGTCGTCTGGCCAGGAGCAGATTCCGAGCGAAACGATGTGTTGATTGCGCGCCGACACGTCTATAAACAAGAGAATCTACACTGTCAGCATATCTGCAACTCACGCATAGGTTACACATATAATAGGTGCGCCCACCTCCTTGAGCGTCTGTATGGCACCTATGCGAACGAAATAATAGGTACTCTCGAGCACGAGATGCAAGTCCGTCGAGTGCTGAGCGAGGGCAGCTTCCCACATCACGAGGGCGGTTTGCTCTGTCGTTGATATCAAAAATCGATGAGTTTAGTACCATGACTAGAGATCATGTTCATTTCGCCTGACAAGATGCGCACCTTTACCGAACTGTTCGAAAACATACGAGCAGAGAATGAGCAGGTTTGCATCTTGCAACGCCTTGCCTTTGCCTTTGACGTCTTGCGCGACTTCTTCGACAACTTCCAAAGCTGCATCTGAATCCCCTTGTCGGAAGATCGCAATAGCGAACAATGCCTGTACCAGCGCATGTAACATGCGTATGGCAGCACGAAGCAGAGGATGGAGCGTCATGCAAAGAAGGGCGGCGACCGTGTCAGCATACGTGGAGCAGACCTTGGGGGTGAAATGGAGCCCACCTGGACAGATGGGCTATAAGGCTTTGTCCGTAGAGCCTTTTGGCACGCGAGTACTGCGGCCTTGATGTTTTGCGTGAGCAGAGCGGCTGCATGACATGCGCGGCAATGCAGGACCAGTGCGCGACGAGCAGTAACAAGAGACGAGTCAGCAGCCGACTCCCAGTGCTAGTGGCAGCTCCCTGAACACTGACAGACTACCGGTTCCAGTGCTCGCCTTTCTACGAGACCTGCAGAGGCCCGTTTGGCCTGCCAGAAGTCGCGAATGACCTGGTCGGCCATGATGGCGCGTGTGCGGCGGGTTCAAGTGAATGTGTGTAGCTGGCTGGCTAGCTAGCAGCAGTCCATGTGGGAAGTCCTGGTGGAGCAGGTCGTTGGCAACGAGGAGCGCCCGGTCTTGCAGCTGCCCAGCTTCGGGCCTCGTGCCTCGTAGGATGTGGCGAATCCTCTCCCCAAATCTCGGAGAGACGGCCTCGTCCGACTCGCATGCGTCGCTCCTTCCCTCTAACCACACCAGCTTAAGCGCAGGGCGTAGAGGCAGCACCGAGAGCAGCAGACACATAGCACATTACACCACATCCTACACCACACCCGCAAGAGCGCCCACGTCTGCCGCATCGCGCGGCCTCGTTCATCTCGAACCTCCTGCTGCCCACAACAGTCAGTCAAGCTCTGTCAGTAGTAGGCAGGCGAAAAGAGATGATCAACGCAACAGCCGCCCCATTTGGCAGCGATGCGCTGTACGGCTCGCTCGCGGACAGTGCACCGTACGAGCTGGTGCCCTTCCCCATCGCCTACCCCTTCTACTACGTCCCACGAGTCTCGCTCCTGTCCTGGATCAGCGACAAGGATCTGAGCTTGCTCGCTCCCGTCGTCGTCTACTGGGCGGTCTCGCTCTTCTTTGAGGCTATCGACCGCTCAGGACTGGCCTTCTTTGAGCAATACCGCATACACGAGCCCGAAGAGGTCAAGCGCAAGAACAGAGTTAGCGCACGCACAGTCGTCATTGCTGTCTGCGTTCAGCAGCTCATACAGACTGCTCTCGGCTGGCTCGTCCTGGACGAACAAGAGGCGATACGAGAAACGTTCAGAGACCACCGCACCGAGCTACAGCAATATGGCGCATACGTCAGCCGTGCTGCCTTCCTCCTCCTTGGACCAGAGACTGGCTCTAGAGCTCTGCGATATGGTGGCGCCGAGGTAGTCAGCTGGGTTTACTGGTGGGGAGTTCCCATCCTGCAGTTCCTCTGGGCCAGGTGAGTTGGCAACATTCAAGCCCACCTAACATCACACACTAACACTTTCATGTAGCTTTGTCCTCGACACTTGGCAGTACTTCTGGCACCGCTACTTCCACACCAACAAGTTCCTCTACCGCCACATTCACTCTCATCATCACCGCCTCTACTGCCCTTACTCGTACGGAGCACTCTACAACCACCCTCTGGAAGGCTTCCTCTTCGACACCTTTGGCACAGCATTTGCTCACTTCATGGCGCTCATGTCCACACGCCAGGCGATCCTGCTCTTCTCCGTCTCGACACTCAAGACCGTCGATGACCATTGCGGCTGTGAGCCCTTTTTTTTTTGCCACCGACTGTTTTTTCGCCACCATCCTTTTCTTCCTTGCTGACATTCCTTGTTTGCTTTCAAAAACAGTTGCATTGCCCTTCGACCCTCTACAAGCGCTCTTTGGCAATAATGCCGCGTACCACGACATTCATCACCAGCAATTTGGCATCAAGAAGAACTATTCTCAACCATACTTTACCCACTGGGACCGCATTCTCGACACGCGGATGACGCCAGAACAAGTCCCAGAGAAGCACCGGGAAAAGTACCACGCAGGACCTTGCAAAGACTACAATGACAAAATGTATGCGCAAAAAGCCAAAGAGCTCAAGGTTGAGTGAGATGCGCATTGTTCTCTTGCCTTGCTCAAGCTTGCATGCTGGGCCGTCATGTCTAGTTCGTAGTGCCTCTGTAGTGTCGGTGTAGCTCTGTAGACCTAACAGTAGTATTTCTCACTTATCTTTCTATACCATGCTTGATAATTGTGCTAGTCAGCAGCACTTTCGTTATTTCTCCATGCTACTCCCGTCGCTTAGACTAAAGCCTGCATGTAATGCAGTTGTGCGTTTCCTTCTATATTATGCTGAAGTTGCAGCAAGTCTAGACTGTCCGAGCCATTGCACACCGCCTTATGAACAGATATGCATGACTGTGTCGGCAAGGCTTGCACTGTTCTCATTCTCTGCGTTGAACACACTACGACAGGAATTTTCAGGCTACAATTGCGCGAAGCCAGGTATGGCCGTACTATCTAAATATATCTACAAATCTTCGCTTTCGCCTAACATTGTGCGCGGCTTTACTTGAACCGCGTTTTGCATCGTGGTAGCCTTGTTCGAAGTCACCAAGTAGAACATCGTACCTACCAGCAATACTGGCGAGTGGTGCGGTGCCATCAACCTTGCTGTGTTCTGTCGCAGAGTTTGTAGCAAGGCTTTGTGAGTTATCCACATCCGCAGCAGGATGAGTGGGCCCCGGTAGGCCGAGCGAGACTTGTGTTCCAGCGGAAGCAGTAAAAGGCCCCTCTGGATGCCTGTTCTGCTCCTCCATCTTGAGCTCCAATTGCCGTTGCTTTTCATCCTTTTCCCGCTGCATAGCAGCACTGACTGTTTTTTTGCTCGCTTGTGATTGAGGTTTCTTGGCAGGGGCTTTGCCGCCGACTTTTGCTGGTGCTTTCTGGTCCCGGACGCCCTTCGAAACGGCTTTCTCGGTTTGTGTCTTCTTCTTCTTATTCGATGGTGCGCCCTTTCTAGTTGAAAGACCTCCTGGTACGACACCGCGAGACTTCATTTCCACCCTTCGAGCATCGTTGACGCGTTTCTGCGCTGCGTATTTTCCCTGGTCAACCAACTGCACTACAGATTCCTGGGCGAGGAACGCCAGCGACTCGAACAACTCGTCGGATTGCGGAATCTCATTCGCAGCCAGGTGAGGTCTATACGACAGCAGTAAATGTTTAGCTCAACACAATAAAAACGGAAGAGTTGCTTGTCCTACGTAATGAACTCCCTGAACCGCTTAGAGCGAAGCTTGTGATGCGTAAAGCCAGCTTGAGCTCGAGCCTCCGAGTACTGAATGTATTCAGAAGGTGACATTGTCCTTGTGAGATTGTCTGCCGATTGCAGGCGCCGAAGGTGCTCTAGGAAGCCCAATGGCAATGCCTGCTTGACGATAGCCTCGTGCGCTTGTGCGACGGACATGGGCAAAGGATAGGAAGAATACTCCTCGTACGTCGCTAGAAGATCCAAGGAGAGAATAGAGTGGGGAATAGTAGCCTGCGAAGCTTCCGTAAACTGATTGAGGGAGGTTCCGACAGAAGTGGAGGCTGCAGTATTGCCACCAGCAGCACCTGCCGTGGGCGCAGCTGCAAGCCAGGCGTCGTCAAAATTCTCGGCGTCGTGAGTGGGCTCATCGTTGTCGTTGAGCATATCAAGCTCGCTGACGCCAGACGCGCTTTCCCTCGCCTTTTTGCGTGCTTCCTCCATGCCTAGAAATGAGGATAGCCGATAGAAGCGTGCTCCATCGTGCAAGTGCAGCAACAAGAGGAGCTGGCCATACGGTAGAGAAGAGCCATTGACACCCGAGGTAGCAGCGGACTTGCCCAGGCGACGCAAGAGGTACTTTAAGCGGACCAGCAACTGTGTAAGCGAGGCCAGCATGCACGCCTCGAGGTACGCCAGCGCAGTGTGTGATAGTGATGGCAGCGCATGCACCTGCAGCTGCAAGCGGCACGGTCAGCCGTACTAAGTTGGGGCGGGACATACTGAGCGTCAAGAGACTCACTATTTGCTGCAGCTCCTGCTGTAAGCGCATGGCGCCGTTGGTGATGTCCAGACTCATACCTTTCAGAGCTGTGGCCACAAAAGCATGATCGACCATGGTGGAGGGGCCGGTCTCTCGTGCATCCTTCTTCTTTCGCCAGAGGCACAACAGCACATACACGCATCCACGAGCACCCCTGAAAGGCCGCTTTCAAGGTTCCAGTGGGTTTCCAATTCGCGCGACACTACATTGCTTTTGGGGTCACGATCCTGATGATCTTTTTCGCCCAGCTTGGACTGCATAGCCCAGCATGATTGAGGTTACACCCAGCACATCTGCCAATCCTCAGCCGCTCCCTGCAAATCGCTATTCGGCGCGTGCATCCTACTTTGGTTCATCAGGCTATTCGCCGTCCGAAGGCCTGAAGCGTGCGCGACGTCCTTTTCGGACCAAAAATGCCTTGACAGGCCTAGCAATTATGGGCTTCGTCGCTTCAGTCTACACGTACTCAATCAGCGCAGTCAAGCAGGATGACTTCAGTGATCTTCCAGCTATAAGTCCCAATGCCGGCAAAGAGGGTCTGAAGACGATTGAAGAGGAATTGGCAGAAAAGAGCTCCAAAGCTGGCATTCGGGGAGTGGGAGCAATGGCCGGCTTTGGAAGCAGTCCGCAAGGTGAAGGAGTCAGAGTGTCTTCGACAGAATCTCCTGTCGCAGCTCAAGATGCATCGCACTTTGCGTCACCTCAGCCATCACCTTTGGCGTCGCCACAGCCCGGCGCGCTGCAAGCTACTCCAAGCACACACGGCAGCGAGTCTTCAAGCAGGGGACCCAGTCGTCTTATTGTTGGCGCTCCTGATGTCGACCGACTTGGAAAGCTCTTCGAAAGAACAGACGATAGCAGGATCGATGGAAGACGTGTGGCGTGAAAGTGAAGGGTTGCTCAAGAGTCAATGTAGCATAGAATAGCTTTTCGCAGTAGCACCGCCAGAACCCATCTCTCGTATAAGATGTTGCAGACATGTTCGCGCCGTGTCAGCCAGTTCATATCGTCTCCTTCAGACGGGCGACAGACCTCAGGTGCCACTTGCCAGATCTACGTTGCGGTCATGACAACACCTTGGAAAAAACTTACGTTTCCCAATTAGCATGGCATGGCGACAGTTGCTCAATCGCAGCATAGAGCAGCTGCGCGAGGAGACTGCTCGTGGTCAGTGCCTAGGTCCGAGGCTTGCGGCTGCAGGATGCATGCGCTGACAAGTTGATCACCCGTACGATGTGGCTCGCTGAAACGACATGGAAAACAGTTATGCGAGCATCTCCTCTGGAGCCGCATACCAACACAAAGGTCCTTCCTCTCGTCAGCATTAGCAAGGCGGAAGATTTGAAGAAATGGGTTGTGGGCAGTGACGCGGATATTGGTGGCTACTCGAAAGCCACTCTGGACATCTACCCCGAAGGCAGCCCGGATGCAGGCAAAGGCCGCTTCTCCGGCGAACTCAGTTCCAAGGTGGCATCTAGTATGAAGCTCGCAGGCTCCAAGGTTGACCGCTCGGGTTATGCTGGTATGCGAACACGGGTGAGCATTCACAGCTTTATGCCAGGAGAAGAGTTCTGCTTATTGAGTGATGTTCTGCGCGGCACAGACGCAAACGACTTTGTTTGGAGCCCGCACATGGGATACATCGCGCTTTGTGTTCCTGAAAATCCGTGTCAAGCCATCGACGGATCAGGGCATGCGTTTCTTCGTGAATATACAAACCGATGGTCCTGGTAAGCGCAACGCATCTTGCAATACCGTGCATCCGGTCGCAGACATGTACTGATTCTTGCTATCTAAAAAACTGCTACAGTGCGGTCAGACCTTTTCCAGCATCGCCTGTGGCTCGGTGAAGCAGGCCGCTGGCAAGACGTGCTCGTACCGTTCCAGGACTTTACGTTGACAAATGCAGGTACAATGTCAGAGACGCAGATAGAGATGTTCAGGGAGAAGGTGAGCACCTGCTCTCAATGAAGGCTGCCGTCAAATAACTAAGGACACTTCTGCGAGGTAAGGTCCGGACAGTCGGAATCTCGGTGCTTGGCCCAGGCGAAGGGCCATTCGAGCTGGGTCTCGAAAGCTTCGAATGCGTCAATGTCGAAGGAAAGGAGGCCGAGTATCTCATCGAAGGACGCAGAAAAGCTCAGCAAAGCGAGGCTGATATTGCATACGTAATGTCTCGAGGCAAAGAAGGTTGATGACACCGAAAAAGCACTGATAGTCCGACGGGGATGTGGCGAAGAGTACGAGAGATCAAAGCATAGTGTGGTAGCGTCCTGTTGTTGTAGTCCCGGCACTTGTCTCTGCAATCCAGTGCACTCCTCTTCTAGCATTCCATGCGTCGTTGCCGCACTCTTATCTGCCATCAAGAATAGGGAGGCAATCGGGAAGACAACCAGCCTCTCTTGCTCTCATGCCACTGTACTGACGGTAGCCAGGACTGCCAAGATGGGCTTCAAGACAGCAGCCATCATCACGACATGTTGCTTCATGCTAGGTTCGCGAGCTTGGTTGGCCTGCTGCCTGCACCGCTGACGCATACTTGTTCAGGTGTTTTGCTCTCCGGGCTAGGCAACGCCGACTGGCCTCTGCTGTATAGCAGCGACTGGAACAAGGATGACCTCGACAGAGCAGAACGCTATTATCTGACCCTCTACATGGCTCCAGGGGCTGTCTCTGCCCTGCTTCACGGCATGGTAAGCAGAGTCTCGGGTTACAGCTGCTTCAAGTTGTCGTGGCTGACTTCCTGGCGTCTTGCAACAGGTCGCCGTGTGCGTACTAGCGTTGTGCGCCAAGGTCGCAAAGTGGCAGGAGACAAATCTCTTCTTTGATGGCTCCAGTTTGGGTGAGCACAGTCAGTCCCCATTGCTGCGATTATCCCACTTACTCCCGTTTGCTTCCCCCACTCGTTTCAAGCTCTGGTGGTGGCTGCAATAGCGCTATACGCCTCTGTGACGATACCGAATCTCCGGATACTAGCTAGGCAACCCATCATTGAGCAACAACTTGCTTTCGGGGGCCGCCTTCGTCGGTGGCTAAACAGAGAAATGGTACCCGAAGAGATTGCGCGAGAAATCCCTCCGCCTTTGGACGACCGCCTCAGATTCGAGATCTTAAGCCTTACCTGTGCCTCGAACAACCTCATAATCGCCCTCCTGGTCGGAGTAGTCTTGTTCCAAGCCGCACAGACTTATGCGCACTGGACATATGAGCGGGAGCTCAAAAAGATGAATGCCGAGGGAAGTCAACGGAAAGACCAGTAATGCAAGCACAAAAGTCAGCTTTGGATACTGCTATAAGAGCCGTCGCAGTGACACGTGACACATAATGTTGATGCAATCAAGTGGGACTACAGAAATTTCTTCCAATACGAGATTCCCTCTATATAGCAAGTGCCAAACCTATCAACCGAGTGCGACTTTATGTATAGGCCCCCGGTATTTCAGCTACATGATGATACAGATGTCCTGAAGTATGGTCTAGAGCGATGCTAAAGGTGTTGCTAAATGTTGTGCTACAGCAGCAGGAAAGTGGTCACGAAGCCGAAGCTGCATTGACAGTATAAATCTGATCCAGTCGTACAGTTTGCGAGTAATAGCCGAGCCCGCCGTTCGTGTCTTGCTCGATGCTCTGCGACGGCGCAGAACTACTGGAAGGGGAGTACGGTCCCAGGGGACGACTACTCCAGTCTATCGGACCTTGGTAGACAGGCGCGCCCGGGGCAGTGTAAGGAGGCTTTGGCGCGGAGACTTGTCCAAGCACTGAGTGGGACAACGGCGGGGTGTATTGGCCGAGTGATGGGGAATATGACGGTTTTTCGTCGGCGAGGTAAAGGCAGAGTCCAGAGGGGGCGTCGGGCGCTGCCTGAATTTGAGTATGGCCATTCCAGTGGTAATGGTTGTTATAAGGTCTCGAGGAGAAGGAGCTCGAATGGCAGCTCTGGTCCACCATTGGAGCATAGCTATTTTGCAATTGTTGAAGGCTGGGATAGTTGAGATGATTCGATAGATGCGGTCGTGGTTGCTGGTTCACGAACACGTCGGGAATTGGAGCATAGGCAGCCGGTTCATCATACCCCTGCGCTGGGTCGTATATACTGCTTGATAAAGACGTTGTAGATGACGAGAGACTGCCGAAGTAAGCAGACGGTGTCCCGGATATACTGTATCCTTCGTCGTGTTCACTGTTCGTGTAATCCATACTCGAATGAACAGACTGTGGTCTAGGTGAAGGTAGCCTGCGAGCGTTCTCGTCGTGCGAGCTCAGGGGTGACTGTATGTGCTGTGCATGAAGCCCTCGTTCGTACAGAGGTGCGGCCTCGATGGCCAAGCCACGAGGTTTCGTAGGCTTCTTTTTATATTGTTTCGATTTGTCTTGAGATAAACCGAATGAGGTGGGAAATCGAAATGTCTTTGCTCGACTCGCCTTGGCAATGGCCTTTTTCTCTCTGGCAGCTTGATTCTCTTCTCTATGTGTGCGGAAAAATGTGGTAAGCACACACAACAAATCCCATATTCGCGATGCCGCACGCGTGACTTACTTTGTAACTGCAAAATATTCACATGTAATGCCGGCAGCATTGCACTTGGTACAAGGATCGGAGCCATCGCATCTGATTTTCCTGAGGACCGCAGTATGGAACGAATGGGTGTAAGAAAACAGCACTTGGACGGTTAGCGGATTTTACAAGCCTCCTTACCGATGTCGACAGCGAACGCATGCTATAGTGATGCGCCGACGCTGTTCTTGTGCAGAGTCGTGCTCCTCTGTGCTTTTACGGCGTTTGAGACTGAAGAAGGTGGTATCTCCGCTTGCTTCTTTGCGCAAGGGCATTTTCATCGTGCTGGTCGGCGCACGTGCGCCAAGCGTGAAGTAGCGTTGAGGAGGTAAAGCTTGGGCACCAGCTATGTCGTTGCTATTGGAATCGTACGCTGTGGAGGGCGGCTCGAATGGTCCTGTAGTCGCTCTTCCTCGCGGTATAGAGCCTTATTGGGGTAGAAGTGATCGGCCGCGGAGAGCGGAGAGCGCGTTTCTCTCAATCTTAATGAAGAGACATCGAAACGAGACCGGACCGTGCAAGGTGAGTTGATTGGCTCCACAAAGCCTTGTGCTTGTGGTCGTTTGGATTAAAGAGGTGGTGAAGGATTGAGACCGAAGGGGAATGGTGCAGCGCTGAATGTGCGGCTGACCGGTGGTGACAGAGCGGGCCCACTCTGACCTCGCGTAAATAGGGGGCTCACGCTGCTGCGGCGAATATTATTGTGTGATACTCGACGTGCAGCGAGAGCAGGGGCGCCAAATATTTACGAGACGTATAGGTCTGGAACGGAAGAAAAAGCGCAAGCCAGACGTAGGGTGCTGGCGTAATCCACCCTGGAGTCGAGCTTCCTGAAAGGACCTTTACGGTTATCCGGAAGCTGATGTTCAGCGACCGCTTGACTGCACCGGAATTCCTGCAGCCGTCAAGAGGACACGCATTAGCCCTGTGTTTCCTGCACAGTGGAGTCTCGTTGCGTCCTAGCAGTGGTATGACAGACAGCTGCAAATGACTTACAGATACCGTCAGACCGGGTTGCCAGTGCCGAAGAAGGACAGTACGACTCGCGGATTCTGGCGGTCGAATGCAAATTGCAGACCTGCAGATGATTGTTTGCAAATGGTCAGAGAGAGACCAGCTGCGCAGGGTATTGCAGTCGCGTGCATACAGTAGTGTTAATGCCGCCCTGTGCCGGACCTTGAAACTTGCCGCAATCGACAGCTTAACGCTCTTGAACTCAAGCATGATCTGCTCCGCGCGTGTACGGGCAATCTTCTGTGGCTTCAGAGCAGCTGGCTGGCTTTCTTGGACCGCAGAAGCTCGGCTTTTTCTTTATCGCTACCTGGGCTGGCCTGTTCGCTGCGCGCGGTCTTCAGCGTTGTATGATAGAGTTGAATTGCGATCAATTTTGCCACCAGCAGGACGACCACTTCACCTGAGACAAGTGAAGGCGATCGGGGGCAATGTCGGAACAATCGATAACATCGGCCTGGCCCGTTGGCCAGCGGTGGACGGAACGTGCCCTACTTGGAATCGCTGTTGCATCGGACCAAGTTTAGTTCTGCCATTGCATGTTGCGATACGGCGCTTCTCCCTATGACGTTTGTAGCTGCATGACTGGCTGGGTGCAAACCAGTCATAATGTGTTTGGCCTGCGTTTGGGGTGTCTATTTTCCTGCTTGGATTACCAGATCTGATAGAAAGCAGAATGAAGCGTGCATCTCCACTTGAATCCTAAGCTATGCGTTGCTGCTGGGCGGGTCCGATGTGTTCACTGTATAAAAGAGACGAGGAAGCCTTCATAATGCGCGAGAAGATCCCGTAGACTCCTTCTCGAAAGGCCACTGCGGTAGAGGATCTCGTCCAGATGATGTGAGCCATCGACATACGGCAGTATCCTGTGTGTAGGATGGACGAGTAAAAGAGGAATAGGGAGAGTGAGCGGTAAAGTCGTCGATGGCCACAGAAGAACGTCAGAGATCAACAAAGCGCAAGCGACACGGTGCGCACAATTAACCACTTACCGCTGGAAAGTCTGCGTTGTCTGTGCACCCTTCTCCGCTTCCACAGTAGCAATGATCTCTTCAATCCACAGCTCTTCTTCTGAAGTGGGCTCAGCTGGATTTGTGATGATAGATGGTGCGCCTAAGGAGGCCAGGTAGACTTGACGATCCCGATTTGCTGCAGAAGGGCCGGCGCTGCCGGTGTGCAACCTCGATTTGGTCGGCTTAGCGGCGAAGGCAGCTGAAGCCGCAGAGATATACGGATAGTTGGTTGGGAAGCTTCTTGGCAGAGGACTGCGATTTGCACTGGACGGTAGCATATCTTCTCGGCTCTGGTTTGGCGCGTTACGGTTTCCGTATGACGAAGAAGAAGATGACATAGTGAAATGTGAATCGTTGACTGAAGAGTCAGGTCCTGGCGAGGCCCGATTGTCCTTGCTCTCATCTTGGCTGCCTGCAGTCTTATCAGAGAGGCTGTTGTTCTTCTCGTCTTCAGGCAATGAGATATCCGAGCCAGTCTTAGTGTGTTGCTTTGCCTCTTCTTTTTCATAAGCAGCGCGCTTGACTTCAGGTGTTGCGACAAGATTTATGAACATCCGCATTTGTCGAAGTAGGCGGTGTCGCATCAGCCAAGCGAGACAATCTAGATACGTCGACCTGAGCTTGTAGCCAGGCGCTAGAAGAGAATCGAATGGCTGAGGGTGGTATAAGCTTGCATATATAGAAGGGAGAGATCGCAATTCAGGATACGCGGCCGAAAATTCGGCTGCATAGACAGCGAGGCTGGCACCTGCCGTGTCAGCATTTACGTAGTGTTGTAGTAGGAGAGCACACAATGGCTCACCTTTGAACAGGTCCGGCGTTTGCGGGTCTGGCTGGTGCGTAAATAGACTTCAAAGTGACAGCGTCCGTTAGGCGAGCTTTACGCCAGTATATCAGATGTTCTGCGATTTCGATAATGCTATGACTGTCCGCATCCAGCAATGTTTCGTACTCGTGAAAAGTAAGACTATCAATGTGAGCGTGTGTCAGCCCTTCTTCACTCAGATTGAGCTCATGATGAGGGACCACTTACGTCGGAGACATAATCTCCAGAAATCGAGTCAACAGACTTTCCCCGTCAACCTGCTGAAGCAGATCACCAACATCTTGCAGTGGGAGCAACGCTTGCCACGGTGCTATATCTACGTGTACAGCCCGGCCCTCCAGCAACCCGCCGGTGACCTGCGTAGTGAGGCGCGCGAGGTCCAAGCGGCGAGTCTCATATGCCGTGGTTGCCTGTCTTTGTTTCAGTGACAGCGCTTGTCTACTGATCTCCGAGACCTTGTGGCCTGTCCGATGCGAAGGCAGGGGTCGTGATATAGGATCGCGAGCGTGTACGTCCAGTGAGGTCTCTCTGAACAATTCGGCGTGCAGCAAGACCGACATTTCTATATCGTCGTTGAAAGTCAGGTTGGCTAGACCTTCACGCTTCAGATCATTATATAGTTTGGCGAGTTGCTCGCATAAGCCTGATTCTTCGCACAGTGCTTCAATGTGGGTCGTGAAAGGGGTGCCTGTTCGACCAGCATTGGCAAAGCTCTGCTTCAAATTGATGTTCAGCTCACCTGACTCCATCGACCTTTCTCTGAATGAGGCGATCTTGGCGGCTTCTGCACGCACGTAGCTACTCTTCCTCTCTTCGTATTTGAGAGCTGCCATCAACGGCACAATGACGTCTCGATAGTAAATGCCCAGATGGTACGACAGATGCTGCTCGGGAGGTGAGTCAATCACGAGGACGATCGCCCAAGATTCCAGTTCTGACGGGGAGTTGGCTGATGCTGCAGATGACACAGCCGAAG
The DNA here is from genome assembly GCA_003351005.1 of Cystobasidiaceae sp. HBUAS51001. NCBI lineage: Eukaryota > Fungi > Basidiomycota > Cystobasidiomycetes > Cystobasidiales > Cystobasidiaceae > Cystobasidiaceae sp. HBUAS51001. Next base: position 1,276,547 of record QOZY01000003.1, on the reverse strand, counting down.
GTAAGGGTCCGCTAGGAGTAGAGGCGAGGCCTGACAGCGTATCTGATACGTTCGACATGGACATTGCGAGATTCGAATGTCCAGGAAGTTTGGTTCGCAATGAATGTTTTTGTTGCAAAGGATCGCTTGCCGAAGAATTAGTATGTGGCAGCATCGGATGGTTGTTGCCTTCAAACGGGCCTGCCTGACCCCGAGATCGTGACGATTCTCGCGAAGTCTTGATGTTGGATGGACGGTTCGGCATCGAGCGAGACGTACGGCGCGAACTGAAAGCAGACGCTGGCGCGGAACGTCCTCGGTCCTCGCTTTGCGTTAAAGTAGTTTGGCCACCAGATCCAGCTTTGTGCTTGTCGCGCCGGCGTTGCAATGTATGGTTACCGTCCTCTTCGTCCTCCGACAGGAACGGCGAGTCGTTGTGCGACCTTGCATATCGTGCGCTGTTGGCCGCTCGCGGTGCCTTGGAAGCACTAGCAGGATGTGCAATAAAGGCCAGGTGGTTGATGACCATTTCGAAACGCTGATTGCAGAGCGTTTTGCGCGGACAAAGCAGATCCCCCAGCACATCGGTATCAAGACCAAGGTGTACTTTGTAGGAGTCGCGTTCTCTCAATTCTCGGGTATTGTATTCATCCTGCAACTCGTCTTCGTCCTCGGAACTACTGCTTGATGAGGACTCGCCACGAATGAAACGGGACCCAAAGGCATCCTCCCCAGAGGACGTAGAGGACAGCTCAGTCTCCTCATCGTCGTCGGAGACGGATATTTCGGTCGGTCTCACACCGTGCGCACTCGCAGATTTGCCGTACAGCGGTCTCTGCACACGCGGTGTTGCAGCGGGGTTTGGCGGGTATGAGAATAGCAAGCGTGAACCACTTGCAGAGGAGGCTACTAGGAGAACAGAGAGGAGGGAGGCCATCGCAGTGTCTTCGCTACCGAGCTTGTACCATCGCTGGCCGTGTCCATGCAGATCTCTAGCAATTGGCACCTGCTTATGGGGCGAATGTCCAGCGACTCGGCGCGTCTCCAGCACGTGGCAAATTAACAAGTGATATGACAGTGATGCGCCCCAAGGTTGTATTTTGAAACACAGCAGATATGGATAGCTAGCAGTACGCGAGACATACTCAAGTCATAATCAGAAGTCATGGTCAGACACTCTAAGACCGTCATGTGTGATGCATGCGTGAAAGATCAAAAAGCTGTCAACAAAGTCTTTCCCGAGACCCTCCCGAAGGTTTGGCAGGACGGAGGCATTATCTGGTACATCCAGCTCGCGTCATGGAAAATCCTGTACTTTGCTGGGTGGCTCTTTTTCATCACTTCGCAGTTACGGTCCGAAAGCGCCTCGTGACCTGCCGGAGACAGTGCCGAATTCCAGATGAAGCTGGAAGTCGAGCATAAGAAACTCCTAGAACTACCGCTATGCACTGAGCTCTTTCTTGCCGGCGGATTCGCGCCTAAGAACCATTCCCTGCCGCGCTGCTTCGAGAGTCAGCTCCGACAATACTGATGTCAAGGGGCGGAAGCGCAAGAGGTGAAACAGCTGTAATCGTCTCGCACCCCCATCAGGGCTACTCAAGCGTTGGCGAGAAGGAGGCAACGTTTTGCAATACCAAAGAGGAGAAATGAAGAGGCAACAAAGCCTTTTCTATTGCGTCTCTCGCGTGTTCAAGCACTATCCGACTTTTGTGTGCTGCTCCGACTTTGTCAAAGCAAAAATTTGCGTCAGAACATCAAGAGGAAGCGTATACAGAGCATACCTTTCCATGCTGTGATTGTCGAGCCTGAGTCATTTGCCCATCCAACCCAGAAAACATACGACGGGAGTAAGTGACAAAGTTGCCGATTTTCTTCGAGCACGCGGGGTATATTGCTTGTTCGGTCGTCCTGTAGGCTAATCATGCGATGATAGCAATCAAATGCGAGCATGTCAAGCTGAAGTGTCAGGAGTGTCCGTCCAGAGGTACACTGCAATTTAGATCCTGAGTTCTAGGAGCGAGCGTGCAATGACGCCAATCTGCGCATTTGAAGGAGCCAAAGGAGATAGACGAGACTACATGTTCGTCTTGAGTCAGCTTCTATGTCTGAGTGTATGTTCCAGCTTGAGCTATGGCGTCGTGCTCTATCGAAGGTGGTAGAAGGTCAAGGTGTAAATCGTCTTGTCGGTGGCGTGTCCCTCGCCCACCATTGCTGATCGTGAAGGGAGCGTCGTCACCGTCATTCCAACTCCTCTGCACGGTGTTGACGAGACACCGACAGATTCCCACACCTCATACACCACTTCCAGATAGCAACATGGCTGCTGATCCCTCGCAGGCTGTCCGTGAGGAAGAGACGGCCACTGCCATCCTCCGTCAGAAGAAGAGGTACGTGGTCACAGCAGACGTACTTGCCGCTCAATCAGCTCATACTGAGGCGGCTCGTTCCTCTACAGCCCTAACAAGCTCATTGTCGATGACCGCAGCGAGGATGACAGTTCTGGTGAGTTGACATGGCGAGCTCACGTCCCCGGCGATTGCGCGTACCTGGGCATCACGCTCGACAAAGGGCGGTCGTTCGAGAGGCTGATGACCTGCTCCTCGACGCTTGCATGCGGGCCCGATGTGTATTCCTATCAGTTGCCTACGTCAACGAGGCCACTCTTGAGGCGCTGGCCCTCTTCAAAGGCGACACCATCATCTGCAAAGGCAAGAAGCGCAAGGACACGGTCCTGATTGTGCTGACCGACGAGAACGTGGATGAGGGCAAGATCCAGATGAACAAGGGTATGTATATTTGGTCTCGATAGCAGGACGCGCGGTCTGACTTGCTGTTCTACTTCCAGTTGCGAGGAACAATCTGCGAGTCAAGCTTGGCGACGCCACGACAGTCCACCCTTGCCACGATATCAAGTATGGCAAGCGTGTGCAAATCCTCCCCTTCGATGACAGCATAGAAGGTCAGTCTCGAAGCGGTCTCATTTTCAAGCATGCACACGACGTTGCTTACCCCTTCTACCGTTTACCGTCCTCTAACAGGCTTGACTGGCAACATCTTCGAAGTCTTCCTGAAGCCCTACTTTGACGAATGTGAGTGTCTAAAAGCATGCATCCGCTGACTCTCGGCTTACACTTTGACCTGCGTTGCCAGCTTACCGTCCCGTGCGCAAAGGCGATACCTTCATCGTGCGTGGCGCAGGTCGAGCCGTGGAATTCAAGGTGGTGGAAACCGATCCCGCAGAGTACTGCATTGTAGCGCAAGATACGGTCATCCATGCCGACGGGGAGCCGCTTAAGCGTGAAGACGAAGAGGCAAATCTCAACGAAGTTGGCTACGATGACATTGGCGGTTGCCGGAAGCAGATGGCCCAGATTCGAGAGATGGTTGAGCTTCCTTTACGCCATCCTCAGCTTTTCAAGAGTATCGGTATCAAGCCTCCGAGAGGTGTACTCATGTTTGGCCCGCCAGGAACTGGAAAGACGCTCATGGCGCGAGCAGTGGCCAACGAGACTGGCGCCTTCTTTTTCCTCATCAACGGTCCCGAAATTATGTCAAAGATGGCCGGAGTTCGTCTTTTTACGTGACTATCTTTCCACACTTGAAGCTGATGAGTACCTCCTGTTCAGGAATCCGAATCCAACCTCCGCAAAGCTTTCGAAGAGGCGGAAAAGAACGCACCAGCCATCATTTTCATTGACGAAATCGACTCGATCGCACCTAAGCGAGAGAAGACGAACGGTGAAGTTGAGCGCCGCGTCGTCTCTCAGCTGCTTACGCTCATGGACGGCCTTAAAGCCCGGTCGAACGTGGTCGTCATGGCCGCCACGAATCGACCCAACTCCATCGATCCCGCTCTTCGTCGTTTCGGACGTTTCGACAGAGAAGTTGATATCGGTGTGCCTGATGCCACCGGACGTCTCGAAATTCTTCGCATCCACACCAAGAACATGAAAGTCTCCGACGATGTTGACCTGGAAAAGATTGCTGCCGAGACCCATGGTTATGTTGGTTCAGATGTAGCTTCGCTGTGCTCTGAGGCAGCTATGCAGCAAATTCGCGAGAAGGTGAGGACTTATCGTTCCCTCGTTGCTTAGACTGTTGTTCATGCCTGAACATTGTCTTTCTTTGACAGATGGATCTCATTGACCTCGATGAGGACACCATTGATGCAGAAGTTCTCGACTCTCTTGGCGTCACTATGGAGAACTTCCGCTTCGCACTCGGAGTTTCCAACCCATCCGCCCTGCGCGAAACCGTCGTCGAGGTGCCGAATGTTACCTGGGACGACATCGGCGGTTTGGACAAGGTCAAGATCGAGCTGCAAGAGACCATCCAGTATCCTGTGGAGCACCCAGAAAAGTTCCTCAAGTACGGCATGTCGCCTTCAAAGGGTGTTCTATTCTACGGCCCGCCGGGTACGGGTAAGACACTCTTGGCCAAGGCCATCGCGAACGAGTCGCAAGCAAACTTCATCTCTATCAAGGTAAGGCGATTGTTTAAAATCTAAAAATGCGCTTTGTCTCACGAAGACATGATTACAGGGTCCTGAGCTCCTAACGATGTGGTTCGGAGAGTCCGAGGCCAACGTGCGAGACGTCTTTGACAAAGCACGCGCTGCAGCTCCTTGTGTGATGTTCTTCGATGAGCTGGATTCGATCGCCAAGTCTCGAGGAGGCGGTTCAAGTGGTGATGCTGGCGGTGCAGCAGACCGTGTCATCAATCAGCTTCTTACTGAGATGGACGGTATGAACTCGAAGAAGAACATCTTCATCATTGGCGCAACGAACAGGCCAGATCAGATTGATGGCGCACTTCTCCGACCTGGTCGTCTCGACCAGCTCATCTACATCCCTCTACCCGATGAGCTTGGACGAGTTTCAATTCTCAAGGCTGCCCTCAAGAAGTCACCTATTGCGCCCGAGGTAGACCTCACCTACCTGGCGAAGAACACGCACGGCTTCTCTGGTGCAGATCTTACAGAAATTTGCCAGCGAGCGGCGAAGTTGGCTATCAGGCAGTCCATTGAAGCCGACATGACGCGCATTCGTGAACGCAAGGAGCTCGAGCGCAAGGCCGAGGAAGCTGGCGAGGAGCTTCCCGAAGAGATGGACACAGAGGAGGCTGACCCCGTGCCGGAGATCACCAAGGCACACTTCGAAGAGGCTATGCAGTATGCACGCAGATCCGTCAACGACCAAGACATTCGTCGGTACGAGTTGTTTGCGCAAAACATGCAGCAGAGTCGAGGCTTTGGAGGCAGCTTCAAGTTCCCAGACGCAGATGCTGTTGCAGGGTCAGGAACTGGCGGTGCTGCCTTTGGCGACAACAATGCGGACGAAGAAGACCTGTATGCCGATTAAGACTGGCTGAAACCAGCAGGTTTTCGACGACCATGTCAGCTGTTAGAACAAACGCCTAGAAAAAGGCCATGTGGTGTTGACTTCGAATTGCAAACCAAACAGTGTTTTCATACCATTGACGCGCCCAGCTCGACCTGAGGTGATCATCCTTTGAATGATTAAGCAGATGTGGTGTCTTTTACGTTCTTTGCGCACTATTGACGCGTGCCTTCCTCTGCTGTTCGTCCATGGAAGCTACGTACGCAGGCTAACGCCACCGGAGTTGGCAGTGTTACGCCGGCAGGTCTCTTGCTGTGACATGAGCGTTCCAGGGAAGACCTTGTCACCGTATTATGACTGCGTCCTGAGAGGTGCTCTGTCTGTTGTACCGCTATCCTGAAGAAGGCGGCCATCATTGGAGGTGACGCGGCGCCTGGAGCAGTGATCACTAGGAACATTGGGGGTTTGTCAGTGCACAACCGAGAGCCAAAGCGAAGATAGCCTCGCAGGCTCATAGTTCACCATGGAAGAGATTGGCATATCGCAAGCATCGACTAGCGCGCTCGTGAGTCTTGGCCGACCAGGCCCGCCTGTCTAGGCACCGAGTCCTGCTACCTCATCGCATATGCGAAACAGCAGGGCATCGTGTTGTGCAAGGCTACAGGCAAGATGTGTAGCTTTACTGATACTACTTGACATGTGCTACCAGGACCCCAGTCCTGTCGAACTTGCAGAGAAAGCCTCGCTCGCCAAGAGCGTTCTGAGCGAGGATGACCTGTTCATCAAGCACAAGAAGCTACAAAGGCACCTCGAGTTCCTCGAGTTGCAAGAAGAGTACATCAAAGACGAGCAGAAGAACTTGAAGCGCGAATTGCTACGCGCCCAGGAAGAGGTCAAACGTATACAAAGTGTTCCGCTCGTCATCGGCCAATTCTTGGAGCCTATCGACCAGCACACTGGTATTGTGGGCTCAACCACTGGTTCGAACTATGTCGTCAGGATCCTCTCTACCATCGATAGAGAGCTCTTGAAGCCATCCAGCTCTGTAGCGCTGTACAGGCACTCCAACAGTCTTGTCGATGTCTTGCCACCAGAAGCCGACTCCAGTATCAGCGTGTGAGTGCTACCGTAAAACACAGGCTACCCACATTGGCGAATCTCATGACATATTGTTTGTATCAGTCTGGGTACGGAGGACCGCCCAGATGTCAAGTACACAGATATTGGTGGCCTGGACATGCAGAAGCAAGAGATTCGAGAGGCCGTAGAATTGCCCCTGGTACAATTTGACCTTTACAAGCAAATCGGCATCGATCCTCCCAGAGGTGTTTTGTTGTACGGTCCACCAGGTGCGCGTCTACCCGTTTTTGCATTTCCTTCAGCTGCCTGCTCAGCGCTGATCAATATCTTGGCTGCGCACAGGTACGGGCAAGACCATGCTTGTTAAAGCAGTCGCCCATCACACCACTGCCGCCTTCATCAGAGTCGTCGGTTCCGAGTTTGTGCAAAAGTATCTCGGTGAAGGTCCTCGAATGGTCCGAGATGTTTTCCGCTTAGCTAGAGAAAACGCACCTGCAATCATCTTCATTGATGAGGTCGATGCCATCGCGACAAAACGTTTCGATGCACAGACGGGAGCAGATCGTGAGGTTCAGCGCATTCTTTTAGAGCTTCTCAACCAAATGGACGGGTTTGATCAGGAAAGCAACGTAAAGGTAAGGGCTGCTTTACACTGAACGAGCTGTTCTGTATGCTGAAAGATTCCCTAAAACAGGTCATCATGGCCACCAACCGAGCGGACACGTTGGATCCAGCCCTCCTACGCCCAGGTCGTCTGGACAGGAAGATCGAATTTCCCCTGCCGAATCGTCGCGAAAAGCGACTTATTTTCCAAACCATCACGTCCAAGATGAGCCTTAGTCCCGATGTCGATCTCGAAGACTATGTCTCGCGACCGGACAAGCTATCCAGTGCAGAGATTACGAGCATTTGCCAAGCCGCTGGCTTGCAAGGTCAGTGAACACTGTCCATCGTCGTCCAATCCAATCGTGATTCTAAATAAACTATACTCTGTTCAGCCGTACGCAAGAATCGCTATGTTATTCTGCCAAGCGACTTTGAGGAGGCGTGGAAACAGGTAGTCAAGCGAAACGACGAGACACATGAATTCTGTAAGTACTGCATTGACCGTGGGATGACATGATTGCGTCGCTAACGCCCGCGCAATGCTAGACCGATGATTTGGGACGGAAGCCTTTGCTTTACGTGCGCATGAATTCTCATCATCAGAAGCCGCCAAAAGCGTACTTGGGTGAATGATGAACAGGCATCCGCAAAAAATTCAGTGTACCCCGCAATGCACAATCGTCATGAAGGGTTATCTGAATACTCTAACCGCACCAGTAGCTACACGACAGAGTGGTTGAAATGCTACAAAATTGGCAAGATCTACTGTCCACTGCGTCCGAAGTAGTTTGCCTGTTCTAAGAGAAGAGCCCATGAAATCGCTTCGCGTCGTATAAAGCGTCCCGGGCACGATTTTCCCAGGCCTTTTCGGCATCGACCCAGACCCTTTGTCGCGCTTTTGGGTCCATTTTCTTGATGCGCACTACGAAGATGCCGGTGATTGGTTTATGGTCGCTGACAGTGGCAGGCCACGAACGGTACTCTATGGGACGAATGCGGTTTTGCTGCAGGTGCGGATCATGCACACGATACAGTATGCGGTCACACCAAGCAGGTATGCGCTCTTTGGCTGAGCTGTCGTAGTCGTTGGTGCCGCTAATAGGGCACACTCAGCTCAGCCAATTGCACGCATGAATAGCAAAACTGCGCTCACCGGTCGAATTTGTACGTTGGGTTGAATCCAATGTCTGCTTCTCGGAAGCTGCGCAGCCTGAAAGCTTGGTTGTTGCGCATTTCTTTCAAGAGTTGATCGTGCTCTAGGAGAAGTTTGATGTTGTGCGATCTGATGTTTGCTTTGACGATGCTCCGAGTCAGATCAATGCGGTAGTTGAGATCGCCTCTGCATGATTGCGGATTAGCGGGGCCCAACATCACTGCTTGAAAAACCTACGACAGGAAGCAGATCTCGTGCTCGAAAACAGTTTGGCCGCTACCTCCAATATACACGCCGGGAGCTGCGCCGGAGGGTTGTAGGAAAGCTGACTTGTTCTCAAGAATGTCGATGAGATCTTTGTTACGCTGCCGCGTGGCTCTCTGTCCAGCCTACAGGAACCCCTTCTTAGTCTGTGCGCCTCGAGATTCGAGACCAGGACCTACAGCAAGATGGCAGTTCACAAAACATATAGATGTGTCGTCGATGACAAGTCTGGATAAAATGGCGCCTTTGTTGCCATATCTGCCGCCCATCCCAGTCTTTACGGACACTCGAGCTGCGTCACTGATGTTAGACAACTCAGTGTTCCTTACAAAGATCAGACTTTGCAGCTGTGTGACAGACTCTGTTAGCTAATTCTGCAGGAAGGAGATGCACAGTACGCACTCCAACCAGGTTCTCGGCGTGCAACAACGTGTAGGGACTTTCTGGCGGCATGCCCGTCCGAACAGCCTGTACAAGTCGATCGTGCCAGCGCATGTATTGGTGCGACACCTGATCGTGGAACAAGGCATCTGCTTTTTTGCGGCCCAATAGCACCGTTTCTAGAGAGTGTCAAGCGTCCGTCAGTGATGTTCGGCCAAGATGATGGAGACACAGAGAAGATCACTGACTGGCGGTGACCTTTTTGTCTTCGAGGTCTACTACCTCTTGAAGACCGAACACGATCACATCGGGAGGTGCAGCACTAGATGTTGCGCAGACCAGGCTCGATTGCAGCGCCGAATTCAGGAAGTCTATGCTGGCGGCGTCCCCCTGCAGGTCAGCGGGCTTCGCTGAGTCAATGTTCCAAGAACAGAGAAGAATCTTGGCGTCCCGGTATGTAGAGTACTCCGATTCGCGTTTGAGCATGCAATGCTCGAGCCAGTCGATTTCCAGCAGCCCATCCCACACCACCAGATTTTCCCTGCCATAACTTGCCACATGCAATTTGTCCAGCTGCAGAGGGCATCGTATTAGCTTCAAGTGCGTAGTATGGCGTAGGGACCTACTGACAGTAGCCAAGGTTGCGAGATCAACTTGCATGCCGATAACCGGCTCTTCCGATGCTTTCCAGACTTTTGCTACCTTCCACGGCGTATGTGCAGTGTTGTAAACTGAAATTACTCCTTCACGGTTGCCTGTCCACAGCAGATCGTTGACCCCCGCGACGACGGTGATGGCGTAGGGAGACGCTTTGACCACGTTCAGACAATGCAATTCCTCTTTCTCCCAGACCGATATGTGGCCCGACTCATGTGCCAAATACACGAGATTAGGCTGTGACGGTATCCTCCCAGCTGACATGACCGCGCCTGTCTGTACGCCAGTATCAGGCAGATACAAGGTCCGGACGGCAGTATTGATAGATCCTTCTATCGACATTTGGTAAACCCTGATTGCAGGTGATCTAGCTGCCGCAGAAGATGATGAACCATGTCTCGAGGGTCCGCTACTTGTCCACAGTTGCATCCCCAAACCTTGTACGAAACAAGTCTTGTCGCCCAGTCGTTGTGTTCGGGGTATTGATGAAAGCTTGGGGCACCTATTTTCGGCAGCGCTCCACATCTGCATCTTGCCTCCCTCGCAGACTGTGACTACGTGGCATTCGTCCGTCAAATATATGCCTACGATGGGCTGGGAGTGTGCTGTGTGATTGGTCTCGAGGACCTTTCCAAGTCCTATGTCTGCTTGAAAAAGAAGCCCGTCTTTTGTTCCTGCCCACACCACTTGGCCGTCCAGCCCTCGCCCTTGTTCTGTGTAGACAAAAGCCACAGCAGTGACCTTGTGCTCATTCGGCATGCCGATGATGCGGATCGTTTCGCCCGTCCACGTGTCCCAGACGCGTAGATGCGTAGATGCAGATACAGCGTAGCGTCCATGCAGAGCGAAGTCATTGACAGTGTTGCTAGGGCACAATTTCCTTTCTGGCGCTATGCGGGGCGGCCGTCGATTTGCGAATGATGCGTCTGGCATCTCGGTAACATACTTTTTGGCTTCCGAGCTATCATCTTCGGCTTCAGATGATGTCTCCGAGTCGAGGGTGCCCTCAGCGACATGCGCGGGAAATTGATGACCGTGGACGCCCAGACTACGTTCTGAGGAAGCCGATGATGCGGGGCGGGATTCTACGTTCAGTACTTGTCGTATCGGAGGAGGCGGCATGTCATAGCTAGTATTCATTGCAACCTCAGCGTTGCGTGCGGTATCAACTGTTTTGCGGCGGCTGGGCGGGAGCGTTGAGCCAGCCGACCGAGGTCTGTCATTGCTCGTAGTGTCTGCTCTGGGGCGACTGGACACATCGAGGGTGCGGCGGGGCAGCGGCGGGACATCAAGAGCAGAAAAAGGCTCATCCTTAGCCTGGTCAAGAATTGCTAAGCTTTGCGAGCCGGATCTGGTGCGTTGAGGCAGAGCTGGAGGCGTTGGCGAAGATCGGAGGGCAGCAGGGACAGACTGAGATACGCTTGGGCGCGCCATACTACCCAGCAATGTGCTTGCTGTTCCAGTATGTGTGGGCCGGGGAGATGGTACAGGAGGTGGTGGTCGCTCTAACAAGTGAGCATTGGAAACTACATTGGTAGCGGAAAGAGGAGGTTTGCTTTCTGTCTTGCTCCAGGTTGCATTCTGCGGGCGGTGTGGGAGAAGATGAGACTCTGTGACCTCGTCTTGGGTCGCAGACTGAAGTGCTGTCGATGCGCTGAGTGTCGGCTTTGCAATTTTGTCGTCAAAGGCTTCTACAGCGCGACCAGATGAAGGTTGCCGTGGAGAGGAGGCATTGGGAGACCTTCCAAATTTCGTCGCGAGCGATGAAACGCTGATGCCAGATTGCAGGGTGCCTTGTTCAGAATCTTCCGTTACAGATGAAGCATTGCTCAAGATCTTCTCTTGCGAAACTGTTGATGGAGTTGTAGGTCGAGAGCGCCTCGAGGCAGGAATGGGTGGTGGCGTTCGTGTGCGACGAGCTGGCTGAGACTCGAATGGCTGTTCTGGGCTTGCATCGAGGCTTCCGGACGGTGACGAAAGGCTGTAGGTGAATGAGGGTGCAGGTGAAGGTGCCATGCCAGGCCTTGAGCTGAACGGAACGGATGGTGGTGCCTTGCGACTGATGTCTGACAGCATGGTTGCTGAAGAAGGTCCTGCGACGACCGGTGTGATGGAAGCCTCTGCATACTCGTCACGAGCATCCTGTGTATGTTTCGACAGCTTCACAGATTCGGACGGCTCGCGTACCTCCTCGAGGCCTGCCTTGCTGGCTTTTCTTGACACTTCGCGCCCTGCATCTGCTGACTGGATTTGGAAGTCCAAGTTCCGTGGGTTGATGGGAGTCCTTGACGGCGCATTCGAGTGCGCTAGATGGCTGACGTGGGATACTACGAGTGGTCCGTCAAGCTTTGAAGCCTTCTGGCGTCTTGCTGGACCATTATCACTTGCGGACGTAGCGAGCGCCTCGAAGCGGCTGGCCAAGGCTCGCACATCACCGTCGCGAACTGCTGCAGGCTCCTCTTGCGCGTTCAGGCCCATATTTCGACGTGCTCGGCATGTACATTGATATCAGGCTTGCCGTAGTTGTGTGCGGACGCGTGAAGAAGAGACCTTTGAGCGAGATGGTCAGTATTTGTCAACTACTGCGGTGCAGGCATTCGGTGGCGCATTGAAGCCTAACGCGGACGCAACTCGCACGTCAAGGCCACCTCGCGGCTCAGGGATCCAGCCCACGACAGTACGAGCAGCACAGATTCTTCGCCGGATGTCACTGTCAAACACCTGTCGTCCTGGCGCACTAGTAGACAGGTAGATCCCTTTCAACACGCCACGAGCACGTGCCCTAATCCGAATGTACATCCTTGTCTACGCGTACACATTACAAGTGCAAGAAGAAACACCAACCAGCAAGCCGAGCTAGTCCCTCGCTCGCTTTCCAGCACGCTCATCTCCTCCACGGGTATCAAGCCCGTGTTTCTTGGGTGCCGCCTTCTTGGCCTCGTCAAGGAAGGCATTGACACCGAAAGGATCCGCTGTCGCGCTTGTGCTTGTCATTTGGGTGTCCTTTTCGAACTGAACCGGTCCATCGCGAACGGACTGCAGGTTGGAACCCTCGAATTTGCTCTGGCCAAGGCCGAAGCGGTCATTCTTCATGGAGCTCTCGATGCCTTCAGCGGTGCCAGCGAGGCCGTCGTCCTCGTCGCCACCATCGCCACGCTTGTAGATGGCAGCGGCAGCCGAGGCGCCTGAGAACAGAGGACGGTCGTAGAGGTTGTACGAGTCGTCGTCGCCAAACGAATGAGACAGCTGTTCCTGATTGAACAGCCGTGAGTCCAGCATTGATTCCTTTGACATTGTAGGCTTGGCCAAGCCGAGAGCGACCTTCTCGGAGATGTCTCTGTTCTGTGCACGAGCAAGAACTCGAGCACGCTGTTCCGTGCCCATGTTGGACATGCGCAGTTCACGCTCTCGCTCCTGGCGTCGTTCCCTTCGCATGACTTCTCGCTCCTTGGCTGCCCGCCGGTCCTCCTCGGTCTCCCCATCGTCCTCTTCGTCACTGCCTGCGCTCTGAGCTCGCACTGGCGTGGAGCCAGCTCTCGCAGCTTGTCTTGGGGCTGCTTCACCGTCTGATTCCTCGTCGTCTGTGCCGTACGTGACAGCCGCTGCGCCAGCAGGTCCCGAAAGTCTGCTCGCGCCCGAGGTAGATGGAGCTGCGATACCCGCCCTCTCGTCTCGCGCTCGCTGAGCCAGCAAGCGAAGGTGCTCTTCTTTGTCTTCTTTCTGCTTCTCGGCAATGCGCTGCTGCAATTGAGCCCGGGACCGAACCTCTTCTCGAGCGTGACGATCCGCCACGTAGAGTGATTCTGAAAACTGCGCGAAGCGGTCGTTTATATGTATCTGTGGTGGTAATGTCAGAAAGATATCAGCCTTGGTCATCTGCAACATATTGTTGGAGCTCACGTCTTGAAGACCGCGGCCGTCTGCAGCGAGACGCTTGTCCAAGGGAATAGTATAACCCTTGTTGTTCTTCCAGTTGGAAACACAGGGTGGGATCATCCAATCCTTCTGGTCCTGAGCGGTGATCTTGCGAGGAGGAGACCGCATGATAGGTGCTGGGGGAGAAGGCGGCCCTTTGGGGATCTTCTTGGCCTTGAACCTTGGAGGCTCAAGCGGATCTTCTACGACATCGACCATCTTGATCAGACGCTGTTTCGAGTCGTCATTCGGCGTGTAGCGGACATAGCTGGCATTCTGTTGCTGATTGTTGACACTTTTGGGATTGGCAGATTTAATCTTGCCGCTCAGGAGCTTTTCCAGCGCGGCCTGAGTGCGCGAGGTGGTGTTGGCCACGTCTTCCTCGCTCGGGCGCTCCATCTCGCTGTTCTTGACATCTGTCCGCTTAGCGAGCGGTACCAGAGCCTTGAACGAGGCCTGTACATGTCGGCCCTCTCTATGTCCCTGTTGAGCAATAGAATCGCTGCAGACGCCTCCTTTAGCCGATGTTCGCGGCCTTGTACAAAACCTTGCCTGCTTACTATCTGATCTTGCCATCCTGATCAACTTGGAGCGCCAGCGTATTGGAGTTGGTCTGTAGGCGTCAACGAGTATGTCAGTATGATAGGAACACACTTTGGCAGCTTCTGGGGCGCTCACAGTTCTCTTCTTGCCCAGCTCAAGCGGATATTGAGCTCGATGGCACTCGGGACTGCAACCACAGAAGAGCTGTCAGATTTGCTGCGCTAGGCTGCCGCCGCAGCCGGTGAGGAGCATAGCGAGCACTTACTATGCGCCTCCATCGCCATAGTCCTCCTGTTTCCCAGGCAGCCATCCCTTCCGCTGGCCGTACGGTGGTGCTTTGCCTCGCTGCGAGACGAGCGACAATTGCGCCGACTTTGTCGCTAGCTCACGCTCCTGCTTTCTAGCAGACGAAGCGGTTGCATGTTGCTCCTCCGTGTGCAGCGCAGGTGGCAGAAGGGCACTGAGGGTCGTGGCCATTTTGTTGACGAGGGTCTGGCCGGTTGTGCTTTGACGAACAAGAGCTGCACAAACCGCCTTGCCGGCTCAAAACGACAAATCGGTGGCAAATCCGAATCGTTCCCAAGGGTCTACTTCTGCAAGAGCATTCAAGTCCATTCATCCATGAAATACAAGCTTCACAATGGCTACTAGAAGAATACTGCGGTTCGAGTGCCGACGGAAGGTCTGGCAGCCGCGGACGAAACCGGAGTTGCGACTGCGCGAAACGAGGCAGATGAAAGGCAGAAGTTGTGCAAAGCCTAACAGGCACATCCCTTGCTCTCCTCGTTACCATTCTGTGGAGCGACGCTGACGTCAATCACTGGAGAGACGCGCGGTGAGAGCACAGAAGCGACTGGTTTCAGAGATGGTGCACACATTGGTAAGGACGAACACATGGAGACTCACTCTGGTTCTGAGCTGTAGTCTCCTCTCGCTCCACTCCTGGGAGAGCTTGTGCAATACGCCGGAATAATGTCTTCACATTGTGACCGGCCTTGGCTGATGTCTCGATGAACATAACGTTCAGTTCCTTTGCCTTCTTCTCAGCCTCTTCCGGAGTGACTTGTCTGTCACAGGCGCAATGCAGAGGGAAACCATTAGACACGAGCTCAAGAAAAACAATGCGTACAAGCAGATAACCCACCTCTTGTCTGACAAGTCAGTCTTGTTGCCGACCAGAACAATGATAACGTCGTTGCCACGCTCCGCTCTGACATCGTCGACCCACTTGGTCGTGTTGATGAAGCTTTGTCGATTTGTGATATCGTAGACGACAACAGCTACGCTCGAGTCGCGAATATAGCTTGGAATGAGAGACCTGAAGCGCTCTTGTCCTGCAGTATCCCAGAGCTGCAGCCGGACCGTGCGGTCTTCCAGGTACATGGTCTTTGAAAGGAAGTCGATGCCAATGGTGGCTTGATAGGTGTTGTCGAAAGTATCATACACTAGAAGAAGAAACGGGGTCTTCATTAGAGAGCTGCCTTGGCTGGCGACATACAGAGTGGACTCACTGAAGCGCGTGATCAGACTGGTCTTGCCGACTATAACCCACAGCCCACGAGACATATAGCGCGCAGGCGTCAGCTATAAGCACACTTTGTCAAGCCGCCTCAACACTCACCGCTCTGCTCTCCCAAGAATACCAGCTTGAACTTGCGCAAGGCGGCGTGAGCAAAGTCCGAAGTCACGGGTGTAGACCTTGCTGGAGTCTGAGTTGCGGTGGAGGGGCTGCGCGGGACATCTGTAGATGCTCTTGACGCAGACGTTGTTGTAGCCGCCGCTACTGCTGCAGAGGTCGACGCCTGCGAGGCCACTGGCTCCGAGGCCTCCTGTATGGGCGAGTCTGTCGAGACATCGGCGTCGCCTGCACTGGCAGCTGCAGCGTTGTCCTCGGCGGTGCGACCTTCCGCAGACGTGCTAGCACGCGAGTCTCTCTCTGTGTCGGCCATGAGGTAGATCTACGATAGTTGACGGTTGAAAGAAGTGTGCTTGTCGAGGTCAAGACGTGCCTGACCTGACACTCGAAGAACGCCACACAAGATCAGCCATTCGCCCAAGTGGGCAGATGCGCAAGGACCGCTTCTGCTGGACACCACAACTCTATGTTGCGCCGACATCAATGCTCAGACAGGTAGTATCGCTCATCATGTAGCTTGGGAGTCATTGTTTGCAGAGCCCTGCTCAAATGGTTCGTGCACTCACACCAAGATGATCGAGGAAGTCGCGCAGATTATGAGCACAATGCGCCCTTCTGAGGCTCTTGTCAGGCAGTGTAGCGGCGTATAACGCGTCGATGTGTCGCGCTGTGAGCTCATGGCCTGGTTGTGCGAAAGTTACAAAGGCATTTTGCCATTGTAGCGATGTATCTCCGCCGCCCGTCCATTGCCCGAAGCTTTGCCTCTTGCCAGACTGCCAGCACTCTTCCAAAAGCCTTCACCGCGCTGGACTGAAGCATCGACTATGAAGGTCACAGACATAATAGCATCCAGGTCCGGCGATGATACTCCCTACTACACTTTTGAGGTGCGCAATTGAGCAGCAGCCACCTGCCGGCCAGGTGCTGGCGTGACTGAAACTGACCACTTCGTCCTTCATGCAGATCTTCCCGCCAAAGACCTCGCAGGGCACTGCAAATCTCCTAGCGCGCGTGGAGCGCATGATAGCCACGCTCCATCCCTCCTGGATACACGTAACCTGGTCAGCTGGCGGTACAACAGCAGAAAAGAGCTTGGACTTGGCCAAAGCGGCCAAAGATCTTGGAGTCGAGATATGCGTTCACCTGACATGCACGAATATGCAACGGTCCAAATTGGACGAGACTCTGAATGTAGGCGTCTTCCTTGTCTGCAGGCGGACTTGACTGACGTTTTCCGCTTGCATTGCCGATATTCGCCACCTGTTCATACCACAGACACTCAAAGCCTTTGGCATCCAGAATATCTTGGCTCTTCGAGGTGACGCTCCAAGAGGAGAAGAGTATTGGGTAGCCTCAGATCCTCAATTCCAGCACGGCAGCGATCTTGTACGATACATCCGCGAGCAGCATGGCGACTACTTCTGCATTGGTGTTGCAGGCTATCCAGAAGGACACTGCGACTCCAGTGACAAGCAAGCGGATACGCAATACCTGCTGGAAAAGCAAAGAGCTGGTGCAGACTTTGTCGTCACGCAGCTGTTCTACGATTCCGAGTGCTTTGATCGATGGCTACAAGATGCGAAAGCCAATGGCTTGAAGATACCTGTCCTACCGGGCATCATGCCAATCCAGACATTCCAAGGCTTCAGTCGCATTACTCACATGTGCCGAACGTTTATTCCGGACCAAGTGGTCCAAAGACTCGAGCCTATCAAGGTGACTATGCATCCCACCACTGTCGACCGGCTGGCCATTTCTGATGCTAATGTAGAAACGCCTTCCCAGGGCGACGATCTCGCTGTGAAAGACTACGGCGTCGAGCTCGCGATCGATATGATTCAAAGTCTCTGGGGCTCAGGCGTGCGCGGCTTTCATTTCTGCACGCTGAACCTCGAGAAGAGTGTGCAGCGGATACTGGAGGGATTGGACTGGATCTCTCCCACAGCACCTAAGCAGGTGTGTCGCTTCCTCTTGCCGATGCATGGCAACAATGCTGATTCTCACGTTCCAATAGCGAAAACGCACCATGAATGGGGCCTCTGAACAAGCGGAACCAAATGGTGCCGGCCAACCGCCTCGCCTGAGTGCAATGCGCAGCAGCGATCTAAGGCGCCTTACCGATTCACCATCCTCATGGGATGAGTTTCCCAACGGACGATTCGGAGATGCGAGATCGCCAGCCTACGGTGATCTAGATGGCTGGGGAGTTTCGCTCAAATTGACACCGTCTCAAGCGATTCAACATTGGGGTGCCCCTACGAGTAATGCCGATATCTCAGAATTGTTCGTCCGGTATCTTCAGAGCGACTTGAAGATCATACCTTGGAGCGACGAACCATTGCGTAGCGAAACGAACGCCATTCTCCCACATTTGGTGGCTCTAAGCAGACAAAAACATTGGTGGACAGTGGGCAGTCAGCCTGCGGTAGACGGTGCGCCGAGTGATGACGACGTTTACGGCTTCGGACCTGCAGGCGGCTATGTCTTCCAAAAAGCATTCGTCGAGTTCTTCTGCAGATACGAAGATGTTCAGTGGATCCAGCAAAAGGCTGCCGAGGTGGAAAAGACAACAAATAGACGGAAGATCACCTTTTACGCCGCCAATGCAGAGAGCGAGAGCAAGAGCCTCATCACGAATATGCAGGCCGGAGATGCCAATGCCGTGACTTGGGGTATCTTCCCAGGCAAGGAAATTGTGACGACGACTCTGATCGAGGAAATGTCTTTCACGGCTTGGAAGGTGTGTTCGCACTGCGCCGTATCAGAAGACACATATTCGATCTGACATCTTCTGGCTTACATTTTCGGCTTGGCAGGAGGAGGCATTCTCTATCTGGACGGAGTGGGAACATCTGTATCCGCTCCGCAGCCCGACAAGGGCTCTTTTGTCCGACATCAACAAGAATCGCTGGCTCATAAGTGTTGTTCATCATGATTTCAAGGACAGTCAGGGACTGTGGGACTTCCTTCTGCAATGAACGAAGTTGCAGTCAACGATCTGGTGGTGTTGTATATTACGTTTCAGCAGAGCCAGAGCCAACGTCGTTACATGCTTCACCGGGGATTGCCCGTCATCTCTCTAGCTTCGCATCGCTAACTGCTAACTTCCATGTCGGTACTATCCTCATTCTCGCGATTTTCTATCTCATCGGCGTCTGATGCTATCGGGCTGGCTTGCTCGTACGCGGCGTTTTGCAATCTTCTTCCCCTTCCATGGTTCGACGTATCACTCTCGTCCTGTTCAGCATCGGTGAACAAATCATCATCCTCATCGAGGTGCTGCACAGCATCGGCTGGGTCCTCATCTTCGTCATTTCCGTACTGATCTTCGTCCGCATCTGGAATCTCTGCATCGAGATCCCGTTCATCTGCTTGCGCACCCGCTCCAGAGAGTTCACCAGAGCTTCGCCCAGTCCGCGACATTACGCTGGAAGTCGAGGGTACTCCATACCGTGGAAGAGGCACGCTTGCAATATTACCGCCATTTGATGATGATATGCTATACCGTCCAGTCGAAGCTCTTGGAGGGGCCGCAGACATGCGATCCCGGCTGTTGGGTGGTCTGCCAGATCCAGAAGCTCCACTTGAGCGCGGTCCACTGCGAGAATTTCTGGTTTCTGCACCGGTACCGCTGGTTCGGGGCCGCGTTCTGTTCCGTCGACGAGACTGACGCCTTCGACTCGAGCGTGTCGCGTCATTGGTTTCAGCTTCGGCTGCGTTGGCGTCTCGCTGTGCTTGCGCAGCAGCAGCTGCTGCCGCAACCCGTGCCTCCTCGTTTATAGCTTCGTCCTACCAACGTTGCGTACCACTTTCATTGTCAGCGCTTGCTGTCGTCGGTGTGGCAATCTGAAGACTCACATCGGCCTCGGCTTCTTGATTGAATTGCTTGCCTTCTGGCACCATCCAAGAGAAGCCATGTGTATGTATGCTTTCGAGCTGAGCATGCAAAAGCAGCTGTCAGCTTTCCGCCGATGGCTAGCCTTCAGGCTCCCCCGACTCACGTGTGCCTCATATTCTTGTTCTTCGTCACTCAGGGTAGCTGCCTCTGCTTGATAGTCCCAGACCATCCGGGTGGTCGTCCCGCGGAGAACATTGACCAAATCGCGCCGTGCAGAATACTCTGCATGCTCCTGGCGACGCCTGCGCACTTCTTGCTTGCTTGAATCTGCCGACTCGCGCGTCCCATAGAGTTGGAGTGGCTGCCGCTGCCTCGGGTTGCCTGCCTCAAAGATGGCAGAGGGTGCCCACAAGGTCTGTATATGAGGGTGAAGGGCAGGAAAGCTGGACATTGTCACGCGGGAATACCTCTTGGGTTGGTCTCCAGTACAACAGGTGCGCGCGCTGCTGTTCCACAACGGCGCCACCGCGTGCTCCGCTCCCTTCACGGCACTACTTGATCAGTCAAACGTAGGCGAATTACGCTGATATGAAACATTTGTCTCACAGCAATACTACAGTAGCTACAGACTCGGTAAAAGGTCTACAATTCCGTTGAATCCTCCTCTGACCATTTAGCGATACACGTCTCTAGCAGAAGTCGCTCATCAATGTTGCGCTGAATAGCCAACTGCAAAGATAGCCGTGTTTCGCCCTGAGTGCAGTAATCTCGCAGTCAGCTCTTGTGGCCATTCTCCTCAGCAGAAGCCGGTCTTACCTGTGCCAGATCAAAGAGCTCGTCGACTGGAGTGCTAGCGCCTTTCAAAGAGGCAAGCCGAGCGCGACAGAGCGCTACGATATGCGAGATGGCCTCTTGCCGTGCTATTCCTGAAGCTAACGTCGCAGTTCTGCTGCCAACTTCGCCCGAGACTGCGACATGAAGCGAGAGAAGGACAAGTCGCCATAGGTAGTAGGAAACATTGCCGTCTGCATCGATAAAAAGCAGATCGCCGTCTTTGTGGACGTGGGCAGCTTGCACGAGCTCATCCGATATGCAATTTTCCAAGTCCGCTGGAGTTACCATTCGGTTGTCTTTCAGCTCAATGTGCCACTGCTTGACGGCGTCGTGTCGGAAGCGGTCGGGAATCCCGGTCTGTTCCAGCACCAGTGATGCGTGATGCCACCGTACTTTGTCATCTTCGTTGGCGTCCAATACGAAGCCGTAGTTGACAAGGAGTCTTGCGTTGTCCAGCTTGCCGTAGGTGTTAAAGACTTCAACCCCGGCGTACCCATCGCACGTAGCTACCATTTCAACCACAGCATAGTCTTCGGGAAATGAGTGCGACGAGCCTGCTTGAGGGCGAGGTCTTGAATCGACGGATGCTGAGAGATCATGTTGACACTCGTCACTGGATCCGCATGTTGGACAGACGATGTCGTCGGTTTGAAGAATGGCTTGGGACTCGAAGTGATGGTTGAACACATCGGCAAGCGGGACTAGGCTCAGATCATGATAATTATCGACGTAGAAGGCGCGAGATAGCACCAAGCTGAACGATAGTCGGCATGCATGAGACAGCGTGTCGTGGGAGACTTGCGGAAAGCAATTGCGCAAAAAAGGTAGAGCGTGGGTGTCGAGAAACCATGCTAGATCTGCCTTTGCAGTAACATGGAGCCATCAGCGTGGACATCAGGCTACAGACTTTCTCCATGTTGAGTGACACACTGGTGCGCAACGCTGCTCTGCCAAACATGCTGAGATGTCAGTATTCGCCATCCAGTCGAGCGTTTCATCGTCTTCCCAGAAGGTTGGCAGGTCTCTAAAGGGTGCTCTTGGCATGCTCTTGAGGTATCCGTACCATCTGGACGAGTGCTCTAGCAGTATCTCGTTTGCTACTGCAACTGTGAGCACCCGCACGCCGGCCTGCTGTGGCGTCTCTTCTGCGATATCGTCGCATAGCCGCTGAAATAAAGAGGAGCGCGAGAGAGCGCATGTACGCCTGCTCAGGATGGCATCTTTTGGAATGACGGCCAGGATGTCACCAGCAGAATAGTCTGCTTTTGCGAAGATGCCATAGCTGCAATCGTCGCCGCCATCTGCGAGGATGGGCCGTACGGGACAAGCGTCGCTTGGCACCGAACGGATTTCCAGACCTGGCGAGAGTCGGACGTCGTTCGCGGCTAGCCACGCTTTCAGTCCTCCCAATCGCGTATAGCAGTCACTGGCGACTAGGGCCCCATCGCGCATGGGCAAGCCTATTGAGACAAGGACAAGAAAGCTGCAATAGCATGACGCGAAACGCGCTCTAAGCTACGAACGGACGAGCGAGGAGCAAACGTAGATAGTGGCATAGTTGCTGGGCTCAACAAGCATACATCGTCATTGAAAGGAGTCCGCCAGGTGGTATCGGGGCATCGCATCACATTATGGCTCCCATCCTCATGCGCTGTCTCACATTCGCCTTGATCGGCTTGACTCTGTCAACGCACGCGTTTTGGCACAAAGCACGCGACTATAGCCCATTGGGGGACGAAGACTTGCAAACGCTGGCCACGACTCTACCCACCGACGTGTCCGATGCTATTCTAGATTACCACAATCCGACCAGTCTGCTAGCCAAGATCTTGATACCACGCCCGCCTGGCTCCCAAAACCTGACGGATGTGCACAATCTCATTCGCAAACATTTCGCAAGCTTGTCCTCGAAATCAGTTTCTTCGTCTGGAGAGTCGGTTTCTACCTGGGAGAAGTTCGAAGATGTCTTCACTGCGAATACACCATATGGCGAGAAAGAGTTCACGAATCTCGTCTTTACGCATAATCCCCTGGCGCAGCGCAAACTCGTCATTGCTGCGCATACAGACAGCAAATACTTTGTTGGACCTCCGCAGAATGGCTTCGTTGGCGCTACAGACTCCGCTGCTCCGTGCGCCATCATGCTGGAAGTTGCTAGCGCGCTCACACCGCTACTAGATGCCGCAATGAACGGCCCACAGAGTTCTTCAGCACAGCCTTCGACTGGCGGAACTACCTTGCAGTTCGTCTTCTTCGACGGCGAGGAAGCTTTCAAGCAATGGACGAGCACCGACTCGATATACGGCGCGAGGTGGGATCAACGGTCATCTTCCAATTATATCAAGCTGCTTACTGATGCCGTCGTTGTTAGACACCTTGCGGACTTGTGGTCTTCACCTTCGCGAACACCTTCGCCCACCTCTCCTCAGCGATCAGCGATAGCTGAGATAAGCGACTTCATCCTGCTTGATCTCCTTGGAGTAGCAAACCCCGTCATTCGCAACTTCTACCAAGAGACCGGCTGGCTATACGATGCAATGGTCGATGCTGAAAACCGGTTAGGCGAAGCAGGGCATCTGTGGAAGGACGTCTCAGGCGATCAATGGGCAACGCAAAGTGTCACGGGGTCAGTTTCGCAAAAAAGCCGAAGCTTTTTCGTAAAGCGAAAAAACACCCTGGAAGTCTATGGCGGTCACATCGAAGATGATCATCTACCATTCTTGCGTCGCGGTGTGCCTATCTTACACATCATACCGGTCCCGTAAGCAGCCATTTTGCATCTCCACGCTGCGTACCAGGACACTGATCAGATGGCGCAAACAGCTTTCCTGGAGTATGGCATACCTTGGCCGACAACGCATCAGCACTAGATCTCCCCACTATCCAGGTCTGGGCTAAGATAATGCGTGTCCTCGTAGCCGAGTACTTGCAGCTCGGATCGTCGATACATGACGCAAACAAGCTGGGCAAGCGAGACGAATTGGCAAGTCTCGCAGTGGCATATCATGGGCGGGACGAAAACTAACTTTATTGTAGTAGAACATTTGCCAGGCCGAGGCCGCTACAACGAACAACATGTGTCTATCCGCGGAAGTTGCATGAGGCGAAGTCTGGCCGGAACAGGTCGAAGTGACGCTTTTGCAGCGCAGATATGCGATGAAGTACCAGAGGTAGTGCAACGTTCATTGTTGTTGTAACGCAGTAGAAGGCCGTCGTCGCAAATCCCTCTGCTCATACATTCAAGTACATGCTTTACCAGCTGCCCAAAGCGGCCGCGAGCTCGTCCATCTCCTGAATTTCAGTTGCTTTGTGCTGCATAGGCTCTTTCATTGCGACAAGCCAGTCTTCGGTGGACAAGCCTGAAACACCAGGTTTCAATCCACCGGTAGTCGACTCGACCAGGCTTTGCTTCCGCATCATATCTTGACGGTGCGCTTGCACATACGCATTAATACGTTCGGACTCTTCAGGGGTTATTTGCGAGCGAGGTAAGAGGGATGCTTGTTGTATCAGGTTCGCCATCTGCAATCTGCAGCTCCCGATGGTATCAGCTACGGCAGAATGAAATACCATGATCGACGCAGACGTACAGATCGTCTTGCATGGCAGTAATTGCTTCCGATAGCTGTCCATTGACGCGTTCTAGCGTCCGCTGCCTGATTGTCGTTGAAGAGGCCCCATTCAGGCGGCCGACCACTGCCAGGAGATTCGTTTGCTGGTTGAGGTAAGCGACATAGGCGTGTGCATGGCTGACTTGCTCCAGGAGAGCATGTAAGCTTGGCCCAGCTTTGCAAAATAACGCTCACTGACTGAGAGCCTCGTTAATGACCTGATCACGTCCTGCAGCCGTCAGCTAAGACGACTTCGAAGCCCAGAGCCTGGTGTCGAGGCTCGCCTTCAATTGCGCAAATATGTTGTCTGCTGCCTGTAGAATGACGGCACCTGTGAAGGTACTCATGCATAGTGTGGCAGGCAATGCTTTGTGAGGGAAGCAAGAGCCACACACCACACTCGTGCTTGAGACGAGTGGCGTCACAGTAGATGTGGCAAGGGAAGTTCCGCTTGATGTCTCTATGAAATGCTCCGAAAGCGCTACACAAAAGCATGATACCTTATAAGAATGAAGGCTGTCTGCTGCGGCCATAGGAAGAGCTTCAATCCCTCTCGTGCCGGTTGAGACGTACTGCAATTTGTCGCCGTTACCGGTAATCTTAGTGTGTGACAATGCCTGCATGCTTTGCAGCCGTTTGGGACGGTCCTTCTTCTTGGGACGGTTCTCCTTCAAGGCATTGGACTATGCTTCAGATCCTGAACCTATCCGGATATGCTGTACTATACCCAGATCTCTCTCCAAGCGGGTTTCATGACTCGTCGAAAGCTGACAAGAGCAAGTTCTGTCCCGCGTGCAGCGCAATTCGACGATGGCGGCGGAGCGGTAGATACTGTCCCGCGAGTCTCTGTGAGCGAATACTCCCTACCGGGGCTTCCGGCAGTTTCCCTCTTCGGCATGCACAGTGCATATGTGTGATTTCAGAAGCCCCGTTTGCGAGGAACCCCCTCCTTCTTCGCAAGCGTTAGCGATCTGGAAGGGAGTCGCCGGCCTCGACAAGACAGATCTCAAGGAACTCTTGTCGAGATGAGGCATCGGAACTTCTTGATGGTGTAGCGACTATCGCAGTGCTATCGAAGATTACGTCCGACATTGATATGAGGTGGCTCAGGGTCTTCCTCAGAAATATGATTTGCAGTGTGTATGACCGTGAGAAGGAGACCAAATTGTCGACTGCAAAATATGAAGTAGGCACCAATCTAACCGTTAGGTCTCGTAGGATGGTTCGATAGGCCAAAGGTATCACTAACCGAGTCTAGCCAGAGGCCAGGTGAGAAAAAGCGGGTCAGCAAAGGCAGCTTCGAATCCTTTGCGTTGGCTCATTCCTTGCAAAAGCTCTTCAGCTGTGCTGGTGTTCCTCTTCACATGTCCGAGCTGTTGTTCCTGCAGATGAGCAAAAGCACGTGAGTCCTGGCGCGACTTTTGGTGCATGCATGAAACGACCCGACCAATTTGTCGAAGATGCCCAGAAGAGCGATCTGCTCCTTCTCTAAGGTTTGGTCTTGTTTATTTGTGTTTCTTCTGCTGGTCCCTTTGCGCTGTCCAGCTTCATGTCCCCTGCGCAAAGAGGCTCTTCTTCAGCAATTGCCGCGATCACCCTGACTTCATTTACAGCTCACGCGGCTGACGCTGGAGTCGATAGCTTGCAGATGCGCAAAGCGGTGTCGTCGAATCTGTCACAGAGCACTAGCCAATTGCTGTGTATCGCCGTAACGTTCTTGAGTATGCCGCGAAAAGTCCGCTGGAAGGTGGTCTCTGGCGGACTAGAGCGCGATGGGGTTGCGGGTGACGCGAGAGGAGAAAGTGCAGGTGATGCACCGCGCGGTGTAGCAGGAGTAGACGGCGACGGACTGTTCAGTCGGAACTTGGGCGAAGGTCGCGACATCTCTCGGCTGCTAAGGGCCTATCGGCCTATTGCTGCAAGGCGAACCAGCAAGCGCCTCGCACACAAGCTCCTTCACGTGCTCGTGTTGCGGTCCCGCAAGAAGGCCTTCTTACTGCTTGCTCCGACAACCTGGATGTAATGCTACTACACGAACACCTAGATTTTTCCATGCAACAAGTTCTTAATCATTTCTGTGCCAGTCACGCGCACTGTGATCCAAGCTGTTGGGATGTCCAATGTGGACGAAACAAGGTCGGCAAAGCCAAAGAATAGCATAGGCGGGATCCAGCCTGCATGAGGTCGAAGCTCATCAATTCAGGGCTGCACTGCTTGGAGCATTGATTTTGGACGTACCGACTGCATACTCCATAGCCCAGGCGCCCTCGTGGATCTTGTATTGCTTGATCTGGCCCCGACGAAGGTGGTGGACAGTGCCTGCAGGATACGACTGGATGTGAAGTTAATTAGCTATCAGCAGTTTCAGGGTTTTTTTTTTTTGGGCGTTCACTGACCTCCTTTTCGAAACCACCCAGAGCGTACGCAGTCTGCTCTCCATGGAGGATATGGAAATAGTCATCTGCTGTATGTCGGCCAGAATGACCCTCTGTGCCGATGGGCGTGCCGAATATGATGAGATATTCGGTCAGACTGGCGTGGATGATGTACATGCCACCCATGGCGCCGCCTGCATTATTGAACATCTAAAAGAGAGGGGAACCAGGAATGAGCAGGTTGCACGTGCAAGCCAGGCTTTCGGGGACGAGCTACCCATTCTTCTTTGGCAGAGATTGCCCAGCTAGGCTTTGTCTTGCGTAAGTTCTGCACTATGTCATCAACGACGGCGCGTGTATTATTGCCATGCTTGTCCAGAGCTTGCAATTGAAGTTGTCGAAGCTCGTCCTTGTCAAAGATGTAAAAGCGTTCCTAAATTCAACTGAGTCAGCTAGATGTCGGTATGTGCAAGCTCTGCAATGAGATTCACCTTGATGGAGTCAAGGATGGAGAAGGCGACCAGCAGAATTCCAAGTATGAGGCCAGTGGTGAGGAGGCTTTTGACCGAGAGGGCTCTTCTACCAGAGGTCGCGCTGGCCTTGGGACGATAGATCACGCGTGGAGGGGGAGCAGCCATGTTCCAAGAGACTTTATTCCAGTCGGGACACAGATGCGACTGCAGTGCGCTCGCTGCTTCAGCAAAGCCAACCGCTGTCAGCGCACAAGGCCGACTGCTGGTCGAGCGTGATCGAGCGCATGGCCCAAGCCGTTTTTTGGTATCGAACGAGTTTCGTCTCAGCACGACAAAGCTTATCAGCGTTTCGGACAACAGTTCAGATGGCGCGACCGTTCTCTTTGGCCTCGCAGGTCGCCTTGCACGTCTTGGAGCGCGATGGGCCGAGTACGACCCATCGCTTGCACCGCGCATGCCTGGCAATGGAGGCTCCTGCGCCTGAGACAGCTCGGCAACACCCAGGCTACCGTCCATGGAGGCTCATGAGAGATGGGACTATCATACGGGGCACAACGAATCCGCCAAACCCAGAGCATCTTGTGCGGTCCGTGAAGCTGTACGTCTCGCTGGCTCTTGCTGCCCAATTTTACAGCAAGGCTAATAGCACGTGCGCCTCTGCAGGCTAAAGAAGACAATGCGCGAACTCCATGCGTACGGCAAAGTGGGACACATACTGATCAGCGAATGGACGGACGCCTGCGCAAAAGCCAACGCCCACAATCTCCTGGCAGAAGCTAAGGTTGCGGCCGCTCTGGCGCAGGACGAGAAGGACTCTTCGCGCGTCTGGATAGATGCAAAACGCTGCGCACAAGTACTAGGCGAGGCTGCCCTCACGCCGAAGCCTCCACGCGCTCCAAAGAGGAAGGGTCCCATTGCTCCGAAATACCTTCCTGTCAAACAGAGACTCTCAAGCCTTGAAGACAGGTAATGGGTTGGTACAGACGCCCAAGCTTCTCTTTCAATGATCGCGCACTTGCAAGGTTTGTCGTAGACAGACAACCTTGCCGCGATGGCAGCGAAGACTCGGGAAGCAACAGCAAGGATGCTGTCCAGACACAATCCACTGGCGCGGCTGCGGATTCCTACAGCATTTTGCCAACAAACAGCTGGTCTCGTACAATGCAACCACTTGACCTATGAGCAAGTCCCGGTCGAATTGCTCTCAGTCTCGCAAATGGCAGTACGTTCAACAATGTATCGCGGAGCGGACGACTGGCATCCCACTGCGACCGCAAGAGTTTCACAGCGCTGCATCCCAGCTATCACATGCTCTCCGGTCACTATTTCGCCTTCTCAACACACGAGAACCTAAATTTTAACAACGATTTTACCAAAATGTCCGCCGCTCCAGAGATACTTGAGTGCTTCGTTGGCTTTCTCGAATGGGAACACCTTGTCGATCACAGGATGAATGTCGTGCTTGAGATAGAACTCGCATGCCTCCTCGAAGCGGTCTTTGGGTCCATTGATGACTCCTCGCAAGGTCACAGTCCTCCTCAAAGCCAGTACGTTGGCATTCAAGCGATCGCTAGGCTCATCCTCTTTGCCGGAGAGATAGCCAATAGCCACAATCGTACCGCCAAAAGCGATGCAGTCGAAAGATTTTCGCAGGGTCTTGGCGCCTCCACACTCGAGAATCAAATCAGCACCACGATCGCTGGTGAGTTCCATGACTTTCTCCTCCCAGTTTTCGTTGGTCTTGTAGTTGATCAGATGCGTGGCACCCAGCTTTTTGGCTCTTTGAAGCTTTTCATCAGACGAAGATGTGACGATGGCTAGGCAAGCATGTCAGCGCAATAATTGGGTGACAATTTTGAAGAGACGGAACCTACCTGTGGCTCCACTGGCTACAGCTATCTGTAGACCTGCCATCGAAACACCGCCAGTGCCCTGTAAGAGGACAACCTGACCCTTGCCATCGACTGGCTGGCCTATAGGGCGGGTTCCATTTATCGACATCCAAGCTGTCGTGGCAGCAATCGCAAGCGTGCTAGCCTCCTCGTCGTTCAAATTCTCCGGCGCCTTGATGAGGCCAGAAGCAGGAAAGACGCGATGTGTCGCCAAAACGCCTGGCAGTGGGAGTCCTAGGCCAGACTTCATGTCCTCGCCGGTTATTTGGCCAGTCAAGTGAGACTGGTTGAAGATGGAGAGAACGCGGTCTCCTTCCTTCCAAGGCTGTTTTGAAGACGACGAGCCGACTTGTGCGACTACGCCACACATGTCGGCGCAGGGGACTACGGACATGGAAGTATCCGAGGTTTTGTGATGATTGTACAAGCCCTGGATGACTAGAACCGAAATTCAGAACGCTGCTCCTTTCAATAAGTTTCGTTGTCACTCACCTTCGGCGTCCCGGTAATTGAGAGAGACAGCCTTGATTTCTACCAGAACCTCTTCTTCGCCCAACGAAGTCGGCATTTCCGCCGTCACGAGCTCCAGATTTTCCAGGCCATTCTGCTTGGTCCTCCACTGGCGGATGCTGTTGGACATTGTTATTACGAAGATGAATACAGTATAGAGCGTACGAGAGTACGGACAAGCCTGGCTACAAAGCACAGATGCTTCCTCACTGTTTCCTGGCGATCACGCCCTCGGCGCCCGCGGCCATCTTTCGTTGTGACTTGTCCTTGCGCGCAGTAACGCGACTACTACTGGCGACTATCAGGAGACGATTGAGTGTAGCGGTCACTGCAAGCATTGCAGCGCTGCAAGTGCTGCTTCAGCTGCCGATCGAGCTGATCTGACGTGCGGGAGCCGCACCTGGCTCGACTCGGACCGTCCTGTCCCGAAGCATCGCAGTAAACGAGAGCAGACACACTGCCAGAGAGCTTTCACCGGGTCCGACTGCAAGGAGAATCAGTACAACATGCCCTTCAAAAGCCAGCTTCCTTGGGTCAAAGAGCCTTTGATATGTGCGGCACCAATGAGGCTCATCTGCTTGGCTGAACTGGCTTGTGCCGTCTCATTGTCAGGTGCGCTCGAAAGCAATATACACCAGCCAACTGACATGTTGCTGATGGAGCAGCACATCAGGCGGCTTGGGATTCATCGGTGCCGGCAACGATACGAGCACCCTAGAGAGCGTGCTGCAAGATGCTCAGAAGCGATTGGAGCCTGTCACTGAACGCTCGCGCGACCTCCTACCAGTCGGAGTCGGCTTTCTCAACTGGGGTGCAGATCTAGCGCATGCTGCAGAACTGGTCGCCAGATACCGTCCATGCGCTGTTTGGTTCTTCGCCGCAAGGACGAACGAGGACATGCTTGAATGGACAACGACTATCCGCAAAGCCTGTCCAGATACAACGATTTGGATTCAAGTCAGCACAGTCCAAGCTGCTGTGCAGTTAGTCCAGCTATGCCATCCCGATGTCTTGGTTGTGCAAGGGACAGATGCAGGCGGACACGGCCTCACCTTGGCCGGCGGCAGCTTGATCACTCTCCTGCCAGAGGTCATCGATGCCTTGGGACGTCTAGACCTGGAACAGCACTTCCCAAAGATCGTAGGAGCTGGCGGGGTTATCGATGGCAGGGGTGCTGCCGCGGCCATGGCTCTTGGAGCAGAAGGTGTCGTCCTGGGAACGGCTTACCTAGCCAGCGAGGAAGCCGTATTAGCCCAGGGGTATCGAAAGGCTGTCCTGGAGTCTTCCGATGGGGGAATTACTACGGTCAGATCGAGTGTGTACGATGAGCTGCGCGGCACGACAGATTGGCCCTCAGGCTACGGAGGCCGTGCCATCATCAACCAGAGCTATGTCGATTCGCAAGCAGGCATGCGCTTTGAAGACAACAAGAAGATGTACGATGCTGCCCTTGCGGATGGAGACAAAGGTTGGGGCGTGCAAGGTCGGCTGACAACCTACGCTGGCACAGGCATAGGGCTGGTAAGGGAGACCCAGCCAGCAGCCGTCATCACAAGATCGGTCCGTGAAGGTGCACTTCGGACATTACAGAAAACCAATCAGGCCTTTTCCATCGCTTTGTAGCATAGTCGCGAATCCACATCATCCTGTATCTCAATCCCATCACCCTTCTTCAGAAATGTCTGGCTTTGGCTCGGTCTCTTTTGCTTCCAGCTTGCGCCTGCGCTTCCGAGCTTGTGCGGCTTTCTTTGCTGCTGCTGCAGTCCACTTTGCTTCCAGCTTCGACTCTCCAGGGTTTAATGCGAGGTCCACTTGCGAGTGATGCAGCAGGTCAGTCCCGTTCGCGTGAGCCTGTCTCTCTCAGTCTACCTTTCTCCCTCAGGATTTTACGAGCCAGACTACGATTCCACTCGCGAGACCGTGTTTGATGACATTGTACACGTATGCCTGCGATGTAGTATCGTCAGAAGATAACTTGCAAATCTTTGCGAGAAGGATGCATCAGCCAGCGTACCCGTCGGCTTGTGTAGCAAGGAGACTGATATGTTCGTCTTGTTTATAGATTGTCCTATTATTGCGGGGTCATCGTGCTGCGGCACCTCTCGTATAGCAACAGAGCTAGAGCATACCTCCAGGACCGCTTCCTCTGACGTAGGTTTCTTCCAGATCCTCCTCCTTGATAGGTGGTAGAGACGGAACTTTTTGAGCGTATGACCTAGTGGATAATGAGGCGATTCGGGTGAATGACAGCCATCTTGTCAGCATGTAGTACCGCCAGAAATTGAAAGCGTTCTGAGAAGGCTGCCGCTGCCAGTGGCGAGCCCGCCAGTTTGAACGCAGCACGTGTCGGTCAAGAGGCAAGCCGGGAAGCGGGGCGCAAGCAAGCACCTTTCGGTACGAGATTAACATGTTGCTTATCATTTGCATGCTATTGACATTTGCTAGCGGTTCAGACACGACTTCCCTATAGTGATTATGTGATACATCCTTGAATTTTCCTTGTCCCCTCACTACTGACTCCGATAACGACAATTGTGCATGCTTGCGGAAACGAAAGGTTAGATAAGAAGTAGCATATGTAGACAGAAGCTCTCATGTATAGCGAGCTGTACGAGGCGATTGTGATTTTGTTGTCGGAATAGGCTAGACGTAGGCTGGTGCTGAGGAGACGGCCGTCTTGTAGCAAGGCGGGGGGCAGAGCCAAGGCTCTTCTCCATCGTCGCCAACGCGCTCGTGTCTTTCGGTCTCCGACTCGTTTGCATCCAGTGCGGCGCGGTCGGCCGACTCTTCTGCAGTTGCTGCTGGCATGCTGTGAGGAGGCGAGGGTGGGATGACGGAAGCCTGGCTCTCAGATCCGCGATTGACGATGCATGACAGCTGTGGCTCAGCCACGGAGCCGATAGTCACCGGAATGAGGATCTCCTTGAGCTTGCCAGGGAAGCTCGGCAGCTGTGGAGCATGCTGGAAAGCCGCAGAGGTAGACTTCTTGGTACGGCCTGCAGCTGTAGACGATGCTGGGAAAGGATTGGTGGTAGACAGTCCGCAGATTGGCGAGGTGGTAGGGCCAGCAGGATAGGTAAAGGTGTTGGCTTGCGGGATCTCCATGTCCGGCACAGATGTCCCGACCTCCTTGAGCAGGTCGCCCAGCTTGTCGTTTGCGAAACCAATCTCAATGCTGACATAGTGCCTTGTAGAAGCATGCACAAAGCGTTCATACTCTGCCTTTGCAGGCGGTCGCTTTGCGAGCGCAGATGAGAACCAAGAGCACTCGCCGTGCTTCATTGTTGGGCAGTTTGTCGGGCCCAGATCGAGGGCGCACGAGTATCCCGAGTTCCACTCGCCGCTGGGACCGCCCACAGGCAGAGTGATGTCCGAAATGATTACCTGGGCTTTGCAACCCGGTGTTGCGCCTTGCTTGGCTCGTGCAGCGTAAGGCACGTAGCCCCATCGCGAGACAATTTCCTCTTCCTCCTTGCAGAATTCCTCGAAGAACAAGTCTTCCGGCAGACCCCACTCATTCATGCACGGGTAGGACGAGTCGCGCACATAGACCTTGCGGATGAGCGACAGGCGAATGTAGAGGTCCGTTGGGTCTGTTGGACAGTCTGCGATGCGAAGTGTGATTGGGATGACCGAGCCGGGAGAGTAGCTCGAAGTGGGAATGGAAGGGCAGATGATGTGTGTGCATGCCTTGTCCGTAGGCTTGGGATTGGGAGCTGGACCACCGAGCGAGAGAGCGCGCGTGATGCCGGCAAAGAAGCTGCTCTTGCGCGAATCATGCGTGAGGATCGGAATTTGCGGAGCTGGTGTTGGCAAAGTCGAGGGCAGGATAGTGAAAGGTAGCGAGTGGACATGGAGGATTTCGGGCTTGCCATCGGCTGTCTTTCGGGAGCTGAAGATTGCCAGAGACATGGTATACCGAATTCTGAAGTGCGCAGATTCAAAGGAGGGAGGCCTGGGGTCCATGCATTTACAGATCAGTGCCTGCTTATGAGCAATTCAGGTGCTTTGGAACTCACAGCTTGTCAGAGCAAGGAATCTTCATGCTCAGAGGAAGCATAAAAGTGCCCGGAGCCAGCATCTCCTCCCAGCGAGGATCGTCAAGGTCCTCTGCGGGCATGTCGTGTTTTGCTCTCCAGTGCCGCTCGACCTTGAGCTTTTCCTTGACGATGGGCGAAGCATCACGCCTCCATATCCGCAAGCCATTGGTGAGATCAGTCGCAAAGTCTGCAATCATGCGCTGAGTCTTGACGACCTCCCTGGATCAGCACAAGCGGCTCAACGTCAGCAGAATCCTCGGAAACAGGCGAGAAGAGGTCAAGTGTAACCCACCTGCCCTGCTTTGTCGACTTTTCCGCATCAAGGACCTCGACCATGCCCGTTACGCCCAACATCATGCCCGCGATACCCGGAGCACTGTTCTTGGACCCACTCATGGCTAGCGGGACGCCACCTTGTGTCTTTACGCGCAATTGAGGTGCAAAGCTGACCCGTTGAAGGGGAAAGAAGGCAGGCGGGGCCGAGTCGCCTGCAGACGCTGCAAAGTCATCGGCTGTGCCTGAAGGCCCGCTGAGGGCTGAAAAGCGAAGTGAGGCTTCGAGATCGCTTGATTTGAGCTCGTCCAAGGGCGTTGGGGCTGGGAAGGTGTATGGACCTTCTATGCGCGTCGAACGCCGCCGTTGTGGGAGAATGGACGGGCGTCGAGCAGAGGAAGAGCACGATGCGCGTGCTGCTGCTGCTGCGAGAGCAAGTTCTGATGCAGAGGCGCGGGGGAAGCAGTCTCGAGGGAGTGAGAGCGAGTCGAGCGAGGTGGATGATGAAGGACATGATGATGGGTCCGTTTCTTGGTCAGAGCTGGCAGTAGAGTAGCTGTCTTCGTCCTCGTCTTCATCCTCGTCTGTTTCATCCTCCTCCTCATCGTGTTGGCAGTCACGTGCGTTGAAGCTATTGTCGTCCAGGACCTCTTGTTCACTCGACTCGTCGTCAAGTGCAGGTTCCTCTTCGTCGTCGCTAGACCCAAGAATGGCGTCCGTGTCGATGGAACTTGTCGAGCTTGTGCTAGCCTCTGAACTAGAGCGGCTCATCAAAGTGGCGTCGGCTGAAGCGGCTGCAGCAGCTGCTCGAGCTGCCATGAGACGCGCAGGATTGGAGCGAGTGATGGCAGAGGATTGCATAGCTTCGTGGAGGAGATCCTTGATGGATGCTGTGGTCATTGTTGATGCTGCTGTGGATGCTGGCATGCTATCGAGGGTAGGTGTGGAGCTGGATGTAGGAGACCGGCAAGCATGGCGGTACTCTGACGAGGACTGCAAAAGCGTCCCCAGCGTTGTACAACGAGTGCGCACAAGGGATAGACCGAGAGACCCAAAGTGAAAGAGAGGATTGAGACCGACCGCGAGCGAGCAGAATAAGAAAGGGTAGCGGATGCAAGGGGAAGCGTCAGTCAGTACTGATCGAGGAAGCAATGGGTGTGCTTATAGCCACGACGCGATAGAGAAACTCACCCAGCTGCAGGTGGTTTGCTTGCCAGACCATGGCAGAGTGGTGGGTGCAGCGAAGCTGAGCGGGGCGGCAATGACCGGTGATGCGGTCGCTGCTGCTGCTGCTGCTTGAGACGCGTGCGAGTGCGAGTGGCGTCTGCCCATGATGTCGTCGGTGTGCGTGCTTGCTGGCGAGCTCGAGAGCGTGTCCAAGTAGGAGGAAGCAGAAGGAGAGGACGACGATCCGTACAGCAGCGAGGAGCACTCGTCACAGATGCAGCCGCTGTCGTCCGTGTTGTCTTCTTGCTCTAGCGGAAGCGCCTGGCATGGTTCCGCCGACGCCACGCGCGAGCGGCTGCTCACAGGCCCATGGCCGAGGGACGCCAGGTCACACTGAGCCATTGCTGTTTGGTGGAGCTAAGGTTGTTTGGGTAGCTCTAGTCGGTGTCGTTGCCAAGCTGTTAGGGCGTCGCGGGTTGCGCTCCGTGTCCACTCGAGTTCCCAGAAGTCCGGAGCAAGGACAAAGGGCGAGAGCAGCGAGAGGGAGAGTGAAGGTGATGCGTGACGATGATCTTCCCCTCTGGTATGCACGCTAGCTTGTACTTGAGGCTACCGAGGCGGGAATGTGCACCGAGTATGGTATGTGGGTCGTACCGTGCAGCAGGGTAGGAGAGTCGCTGCTCGAGGGGAAACGGGAAGCCAGCAACGAGAGAGGGCGAGAGAAGGTGGGAAGAGGGAACCGTGTGCTTGTGCGAGTCCTGCTCGTTGGCCAGCTGGAGAGCACTGTCAAAGTGCTACGGGTGTTGGTAGATAGACGAGAGGTCGGTCTGTCGCTCGCAGTAAAAAGAGATGCGCGCGCGTCGATGCGTGCTTGCTTCCCACAACAATAAGGGCCGAGTCGCGTGTGTTGAAGGAGAAGAGTGCTCGAGCGTGGAGCCTCGTGCACAGACAAGTGTGAGGAGAGAGAAGAGAGAAAGAACAAAGCGAAGAGCTGGGAAGCTTCTACACTCGCTCTGCTCTGGTCTGAGAGATTGGCAGCACCACCGCGCGTCGCGTCTCCTTCGCCACACTCGTGTAGAGCGGAGCTGCCCTAATGACTTTGCCTGATCGCCCCGGCCACGCTGGCCTGGTGCGTACGGTAATCGCCCTCCCGCGCCCTCGCTCGCGTGTGTGCGGTCTTCTGTTGCTGCCTACGCGTCACGTATTACAACTACCGTATTACGCGCGTCCTGCTCGTGCTTGTCCTCCCACCAGCGTGTTGCGCCCTCTTGCTCGAGGAATGTAATCGGCGCTGGCTGACCTGGGCGTCGCGTTGGTGTGGAGGTCACTCTCTTGCAAAGTGGTTTGCTGCGACGTTGAACCTTGTCGTGAGAAAGGAAAGCCGCCTCTCTCCTTGCCGACTCGTGGATGCTGGAGCTGTCCAGCTATCGACTTGCTGGACAGAGACGCCTGTCGGGCACCACCTGTCGCGCGCGCGCTCCCTCGCACGCACACGCTGGCGGTTGCACAAAAGCCCCAACAAGGCAGTCCCACGAGCCTTGCGTCTGTCGCGACTGCTGCGACGTTGCTGCTGCTCAACGTCGTGACGGACGACCACTCTTTCTTGTTCTTACTCGAGCTCGCCCGGACCTCTCCAGCTTTCTTTGCTTCCAGCGTTGCGGGCGGCTGGCAGCGACAGTCGGTGGGCTGCTGCAACAACAGCATCATCACAAGAAAAGGAACCAAGGTAGTGACAGGTCAAGTCAGTCAATGGGGCATGTTCGGACAGCCGCGCAGAGCGTGGTACATATGGCGCTCCTCGACACTCACCCTACTCAGGCTACTCTGAGCCAGTCTACCTCGGCGCGAAAAGTGGTGGCGACGATGCTGCTTCCTTGATGATGGTCAAATGAGAAAGGCACCAAGCTGCGCGCAAGCAATGCAGGCACCTTGACGAGCGTCGACACTGAGCACTTGACAAGCGCTGACGCTGCTCTACTGCTCTGATGTCGTAGCGGGTCTGCTGCTCTTACCGGTAAGGAGATCACTTCCAATGCAACCGAAGAATTCCAATATGGACGGGCAAGAAATGCTGTCACTCCAAAGAATCAAGCTAACTAGATTTGGACAACCTGTCTCTTGAGGCAAAAGCTTGTCCTTGTAATCTTACAAGGCTTCGTTCATTGCTTCCCGCCTGCTTTTCCTCCTTCTCAGGGCTTTGCGGCCCTAAGAGCAAGTCCCGACTGATCGCACAGCCTAAGACGCAGAGACAAGGTCTCTCTAACCTTGCGTTCAATCGTACGGATGGAACGGAGAGACGCAACGGTAGAGCTGCGGCCTCAGTGGGCATTGTGCGTCTCTAGGCCGAAGGGAAGCATTCTGTCTACCCCCATAATTTTGCTTCCGAAATTGACCTGTGCTGTGCAACAAGCCCCGGATCCCGAGTTTACAGCGCTTAGACGAGAGGCACAGGGACAAGTCGTAGACCTCTCACCTCTTCCATCGATTCTTCCTGTAGATGCCTTTCTAGGGCTCCGAGAGTGAGATCAATTGCACCTCACGCGCGAGACGCGCTCGCACTGTAGCTCACGTGATCCCGAGCTTTAGGCTCCTCTGGCTTTCTACTGCTAACGCACAATACAGGCTTCGTCCTTTAGTATTGTTAGTTGACGTGCTGTGTGCTTGCTTTTTATGCTTGTAGCTGCTGTGATCGTGAGTTTGAGCTCGCTTGGGCCGAAGAGTGGGCCTAGCATGACAAGACAAGCGAGGCAATGCACACAGACCAAAGGTCTACAGAAATGGGACGAACTAGCCAGGCAGCCAATCTCAGACTGTAACATATTATAACGTATCCTTTCTTGCATATATTCGCATCGAGATCTACTGCTAGCGCTACATTCAGCCCATTATATACCGGGTTTTTTCTCGCATTCGAATCCGACCCTATTGTGCCATCCGTGTATATAAGATCCGTGTTTAATACGTGTATGATTGTCAGCAATATTCGCCTCATTTCTCGCTCTT
Organism: Cystobasidiaceae sp. HBUAS51001; assembly: GCA_003351005.1. Classification (NCBI taxonomy): domain Eukaryota; kingdom Fungi; phylum Basidiomycota; class Cystobasidiomycetes; order Cystobasidiales; family Cystobasidiaceae; species Cystobasidiaceae sp. HBUAS51001. The sequence goes on along the minus strand of QOZY01000003.1, from coordinate 1,238,978 downwards.
CTCCGCTGGATCCCCTGCCTTGTCTTGTTTGTCATCGGCTGGTGACTCTGGAAGCTCCGGCAGAGCCTGATGGTGCCGGTCATCCATGTGTAACTTCTTTTCGACTCCTTTCTTGAACCGACGCGTCTTGCCCTTGAGTGCGTGCAAGGTATTTGCACGCTCCACGAACCATAACTTCAACTGCGGGTTGGGCGGGATGATCAAGCTTTGGTCAGAAGCTTGCCAAGAAATAGTGTATCAGAACGCACCTCCGTCTTGCCAACCTTGACTTGGGACAGATCGGCGCCTTGCTTCTCCAATTCTTCAATAAACCTCTTGAAATACATGGCTTTGGTCCGATAGTGGCCGCTCATAGGGTTGCACGCAATCAACACGCCGTCTTTGATGACGAGTGTACCAGCCGAGGTGATAGGCCCGCCCGCCAGGAAAGACGAATGTTGGAAACGACCTTTTTGCTTGATTCCTAGATAGATGCGATAATGTGCATCGGATGCATAAATCCAAACATCGCCTTTTTCCTTCTTGGCCTTTTTCTTCTTCTTCTTCTTCTCTTCGTCCTTTCCTGATGGCGTGGCAGACTGTGCGCCGGCATCATCTGAATGCGCGGGTGTGATCTCGTCTTCCTCGTCCTCATCTTCGCTGGGCTGAGAAAGTGACATTGAAGATGTCCTTCGAAGGGCTCCTGGCCGCACTTCTGGTGGTATCTCGACGCTTGCATCCGGGGCAGAGTCGCTTCCCGACTCTTCGTCAAAGTCTTGGCTGTCTTCCGACGACGACGAAGACTGCGTTTCAGCTTGGTTGACAGTGCCGCTGCTAGGCTCGGGCAATGCCGCAGCTGGAGCTACGCCTCGACCGTCTCCAAGATCTGTCCAACGGTAGCCAGTCTACCATGACTGTCAGCTGGTGTCTATACTCAGAAACGTGGAAAAGGCAGAACTGACTGTGTCGACCAGTGGGTGCTTCTCCCGGCAGTATTCAACAGCCTCTTCACAGGGCGACATCCAACGAAGTTTCCCGTCTTTGGGATCAACGAAGACAAGATATCGCCTTCGCTGGTCCACCGAGAGATAGCTCGTCCAGCAATCCGAGTTAGTAAGCGTCGAGCTCTGGAAGCCAAGGGTGCAAGCCAACTCACAGAATGTTCTCCTTCTCCAGCTTGTCACGAGGGCATTGTTCGAGGGAAAGATTCTTGCCATGTCCGTAGTCGAGCCATTGGAAGCTGTATGTCATGCTTCTCTTCAGTTATTGCATCGCTATTGCCTGGCCGAGGGTGTACACTGACAAGTTACCACTGGCTTGCGTAGACTGCCATTCTTCGAAATAGTACTGATATTGCCAAGAAGACGTGAGTCAGAGACGACTCAGGAGCGCGACGTGACAATTGCGCACCTTGAGATTTGATCCATAGCGGTGTTTGGGATCAATGAGCTCCAGCCAGTGTTGTTCCTCTAGCTTCTTCTTGACTTTGATAGCCTTCTGGCCATTTGCACCGCCGAACGGCTTTCGCTTGCCCGTCTCTGGGTCCCGATTGTAGGCTCTCTCCTTTGCTTTTTTGGCGATTGCGATGAGATCTCGGCTCGAAGCACGCCTAATGCTAGTCTCTTGGGATCCTTTGTTCGCATTACCAGCATCAGCTGCAGGAGATTCTGCAGCATCAGGAGTGGTGCCCTCTTGTTCCAATTTTGGCCCTGAGATTTGTTTGGCGTACAGGAACGCTCGATGCCAACGAGCGCGAGCATCATTGTGCTCGCCAGAAGAAGCCGCCTGCGCTGCCGCTTCTAGCTTCTTGCGAGCCAGGACATCTGTTCAGGCCCATAATCACGTGGCATTAGTCTCTTGCTACGTAGCACAAACAGTCAGGCAGAAAGGGGTACGAACCATCCCATCGGCCTTCTCCAGGCAATGACTCTTCATTGTCCGCATTCGTCGCTGCCGAAGTCTTCTTGTCACCTGGACGGTGGCTTGCAGCTTTCGAATGCTGCCTTTCCGCAGCTGGTTGATCGGGTGCTTGAGCAGCGGGTATCTCTCGAAGCCCGAGTTGCTGAGCTTTGGCGACGAGACTGTCTGGACCGTCACTATGCGTCTCAGGTGCGTGTACTGCTCCTGCGCTCATGTTCTAAACTGCGTGTGCCAGCCATTGAGCAGTTGTGGCGAAGCAGAGGCGCAGTGGAGGTTCTAGCCTTTCGTCATCTGTTCGTCTTACCTTAGTTGTCGATTTTTTTTGCCTCTGCCAGTGCATGCACACCTGCATACACGTGTGTGCCGAGGAACGTACTTCTTGCACATCATGGACCCAGCTGCGACAACGCCTGTGCCAGGGGTAGCCGAGAAAGTGGAACTTATGCACCTCATCGAACGGCTCAAGACGCAGACGAGGACTGGCTGGGTACGCGTAGGCGTGCCCGGCAGAGTCGAGAGCATTGCCGACCATATGTACCGAATGGCAATGCTTTCTCTCCTCTCGGAACATGATCCAGAGCTCGACATTGCAAAGTGCGTTCAGATGGCTGTCGTACACGACCTTGCAGAAGCCCTCGTAGGCGATATCACGCCCGACGACGGCATCAGTCCTGCAGAGAAGCAGCGGCTCGAGACGGTGAGCCCTTGATCTTTCACCCGCGCATTTCAAGACGCACGCTTATCGTATGCTCGGACCTGCAGGACGCTATGGACCGTATGACCAAAGTCCTGTTGAATCCAGCTGGCCCGGCCTCGAAACGGATACGCAGTCTGTATCACGAATACGAAGAGCGCAGTAGCAAGGAGGCAAAGTTCGTCAAGGATCTGGATCGCATCGAGATGGCATTGCAAGGTCTCGAGTACGAGTCGGGTGAGACTGTTTCATTCATCTGTGTGCAAGTTTGCCTTTCTGAATGCACGCTGCAATTCTCAGAGCGAAAGTCAGAAAAAATACAGCCTTTCTTCCGCTCTTCTATACCAAAGATTGAGCATCCCGAGGTTCGCACATGGGCAAAAAAAATGTGGGCATCCTCGTACAACGCATTCTGACTGTCTCGTCTTGCTAATTCCCTCTGTATGTGAGGCAGGATGAGTCGCCGTCGCGCAGACCATGCGAACGATACAAATTACGAGCATGTCGATGTCTCGGAGCCGGTCGCAGGTCCATCAAGTGCATCAAGGGTCCCGACTAAGCCGGATCCGCTAGTCACTCTTTCATCAACTTCTCTTCCTGTTCTCGATGCGGATGAAGAGGTAGCTAAGAGCACATCATGACCGTGTACGATGACAGAAAGCAAGACTGCTTCTTACGCGGAGCTCGTCTGCCTAGATCTTCGATTTGTACACGTACTTGTCGATGACGTCGACTGCCCATGCAGCTTCCGATCCGCCAGCAAAGCCACATGGTTTAGGCTTCTTGGACAGCAAGCGCAACAGACTCACTATCAGCATCGAGGTCCAGAAAGCATGCTTGCCAACTTCTCCTGCACAGAAGGCGCGGACAAGGGGCAAACGGCGGCCGTCTGCTGAACATGCCGGAGCATCTCTGCTGCCAGAAGAACCGAAAATCATAGCCACCAATAGACGTAATTCTCATTCAACGTCCAATACCCTCGTTGAAGTCGATATACAGCAAGACTTGTCAAGTCTACATTCTCGCGCCGGCGACACTGGATCCGTTGTATGGCAGGCAAGGTTAGCGCGCAATAGCTTTTCCAGACCCAGGGTTGCATTGTCAGCTGAGTGTGCATGTTTAGCGTGTTGCTGGCCAAAGTCATCTTGGATGACGTCGCAACTGGTCGCAGTAGATTACTGGCGCCCGAATTATTTGCACAAGCCGAAGTGCTCGAGCTGGGAGGCGGCACTGGAGTCTTATCAACCTTGCTCGCACCGCTCGTAAAGTCTTGGACAGTCACCGATATCGCAGACCTCCTTCCTCTCATCACAAAGAACCATCGTCTCAATGAAAGACGCTTAGCTTCGGCAAATCTGCGTGCTGCAGAGCTGGACTGGACCTATACCGACTGGCAGTTCCGGCAAAGCGAGCTTGCGCGAATACGGTATGATCTCATTTTCGCTGTCGATTGCCTGTTCAATGAGGCTTTGGTCGCTCCCTTCGTCAAGACTCTTAATCGACTATCTGCAAAATCCGTGATTCTGGTGTCCGAATTGCGTAGTGCCGATGTCTTGCAAGCGTTTTTGGAACAATGGCTAAGAGAAGGATGGATCATCTATCGCGCCATGGCGGCTTCGCCGGAGCTAGTCAGCTCCAGTGGAGACGCAGAGGGACTGTTGGGTCGGCGTCACGTTGTCTGGGTCGGATGGAGGATCTCTGTCTAGGATGAGATTGAAGACACGTGATGCGATATGTTGTCACACCAGGCATAACGATTACTAGCAACTTCTTCTGCGCGGTATTACACTGCTGTGCGTTATTCAGATTGCTACAATGCCCGTAGGCAGAACTAAAGATCCCTCGCTGGCAGGCTTAGACGCAATAACTTCAATTTTCGTAGTACCGCTGGGACAAATTTCCCACAACAGCTTCTTCCGCCCCGCACTGCCTGTTTCGACCGCTCCGTTACCCGCACGATGAAGTTCTTTGCTGTCATGTACCGCATCAATTTTGCGCTTTCGAAGTAGTTGCGATGGGCGAGCCTGGCTCGTATTGAAGTTTGCAAGAATGTGTTCCAATGTTTTCACAGGTTGTTCCGCATTGCCATTTGTTGCTGGCGAGGCGGCGTGTACTATTGAAGAAGAGTCGTGAGCGTTGCGATGTGACGCAGTGCGGCCAGAGTGCGCGAACTTACCCTCATGTTTCAGAGGTGACGGACCTGCTTCCTTACTGTCGCCAGAGCGGCTACTTGCGCCTTTTGCGTGCCGTAAACGTTCGTCCAAGGAAGCCAGAACACTCTCGCTGCGAGCCAAAAAGTCTTGCAATCGGAGCATGGTTGCTTTGGCCCTGTCGCACTCCTGGGCCAACTCTTGCTTATATAGTGCAATCTGGTCTTCTTCAGAAGTCAAAGACTGAATTGATGCTCGATCTTGAGGAGAACCGAACGAAAGCTCCGAAGCTGGCTGAGCAAGTGGGGGTACAAGAGAACCGAAGCGGTCGTTTGGCACAGATGCGGGCACGCTGTGCAATGGGTGGGAATGATGGTCCAAAAGATCGCTGTCAAGACTTGCTGAATGTTGCAGAGAGCGTTCGTGGTTTGCATTCATTGCTAGGGCAGCGATGACCTCGAGTTCCGTGCGGGTCAGCTCTCGCTGACTGTGTGAAGTGTCATTGTGTGCGTCGTGAGCACCTCCGTTGGACATGGCTCCATTGTATTGATGTCGACTGTCGGCGTTCTGTTGGTTCTTGCGAGCCTTCTTTTTTGCGGGTCCGCCGCTTGTGTCATTCTGATCACCGGACGGGCCGGCGGACCCAGCCTGATCATCATGACGGAACGCATCAGTATGCAGTCTGGTGATTGAGAAGCTCCATTACTAACAATGCTACCCTCTTGGCTCCCTGCGACAGCAGGGACGCGCTTCCGTCGCTTGATGGTCGTTTTATTCATGTTGACGGGGCGGTGGGAGCCATGAAGCTTGTAGTACAGCCCTGTCCGGTCATTCACACAGAGCGTGTGCATGGTGTAAGTCGCGATCAAGGTCGGCAGACCGTCCAAATGAAGACTACTTACCGCATGCGTTGCAGGCTACGCGACCCTCGCCATCCCTGCGCCAAAGCGGAGTGGTGCGGGTCCCACAATTCTCACAAGCCATCGCACTAATCTCTGACCCCTCTGGAGCTTGCATGGGAGCATCAACTGCTGTCCGCGCCGCTGTGACACTAGCGCTAGGGTCCGACGAGAGATAATTTTGGTGAACCGACGTCGGACCATCGCCAGAAGATCTCGCAAGATCTTCCCGATTTGCAAGCGGCACCGCAAATGACTGTGGTAGCGCACGAGGGCTATATTCGGGCTGCTTCCTCCCATTGGAGGTGTTCGTCACGATGCGATGTCGGTTGTTGAAAGCAGGACAACCGGTGCAGGCTGCTTTTCCACCTTGACCATTGCAGCGCCCATCCCCAGGACAGCTACCCACAGGTGCATCTGTCCGTTGATTCGGAACCACCTTGACTGCATCTCCTGATGATACGGCATATCGCACAGTCCCGTTCGCCGCTCCGTTGGCCGGTGGTCGTCGCCACTCATCGTTGCTTCTACCGAAGGGTGGCGATAGAGTGCCACGAGGGACGGAGGATTGGTCCTGTGACAGCTGCTGTCGAGGTGAAGTCACAACTTGGGTCTGGCCAGGCGGGTCAAGGTGCTGCGCAGTCGAGCCTTGCCGTCCTGTGGAAAACGCCACCTGCGCGGGAAGTGCAGATGTGAGGGTTCGAGGTGTGGATGCCTCAGAGGCATTGCTTAGATTTGACGTGTGTGCTAGGTCTTCTTTGTGTGCATAAGGTGAATGACTTCCGTTGGTCTGACGAGGCGAGCCCAATTTGAGTGCATTTTGCTGTTGCTGACCGTTTCTCTTGATGCTGGCAAGGCCTGGGAGGGAAATAAAGAAAGACACAGCATGCAAAGGCGCAGGCAAGTGATCAGTCTCGCAAAATCAGAAACACAGTATACGAGCTGACTTTGCTCGCTTACCGCATGCATTGCAGATGGCCTGCCCGTGTGGCTCTCGCCGCCAGAGAGATGCGCTGACACTGCCGCAAATGGCACAGCGGTTTTGACTTTGACCTGAGCCCTGAGCCGTATTCTGACTTTGCAACTGCTGGTGCTGGGAACCAGCTAAAGCGGACGCTTGTTGTGATGCTCCTCTCTGACCAGCTGACGGATGAGTCGGTCTGCTTCGCTGGAGCTGTTGCTGCTGCAAGAGCACTGCCTGAAGGTGTTGATGAGAGGCAGGACCTGGCAGCGCTGACAGACAAACAGTCAGCTGAAGAGCCTTTTCAACGGACGATGACCTGGCGAACCTGCTATTGTGTCTGTCTCGCCAGCCAGCTCGTCCACTTCATCCTGCTCGGCCTTGACAGCTGCGACCGGAGCGCGTGGCGCCTCGCTCGTCGCGCGACCGCTGTCTGCTTGATCCATCAATGACAGTGCGTCGGGCGTCGTCTTCTATCTGTCCATGTTATGCGTGTGCAGATCTGTGTCAGGAGCTGGGGCCCAGTAGAATTCTGGCGACCGCTGCTGTTGCTGATCCGTCCACCGACAGAACTGTCCGCGCGTGTCCCGTTCAACGCATCTTGCGATTTTCGACGCAATCGGCCAATCAGCTGCGCGGCGAATGCGACAGATTGGCGAGCGGACTTGTCGGCGGAGGTGAATAGATTGATCAGCGGGCGCAATCAGTCGCCACGCGCGCAGAGCACTTTCAGAGCCAAACTCAAAGTCGATAGTTCAACGCGTTCTTCCTAGTTTCATAGAGCCTGCACACTAGCTCCTTGCTGTGCCCTTTACACATACTTTGCGTGACGGCTACATTGCGACCTTTGCGCACAAATCTACTCAACACTCCTCTGCTGCCCTGCTAACTCTACTGTGTGTACATACGTGCCTGCTTCTTCCCTATGTTGATGTCTCGTGTACTATATGCGTGAGACTACGGACTTCAAGCTTGCGCGCCTTGATGTCCTCTGTCTGTCCCTGTCCGCAGCATTCTGTGATGACTTGCGGAACCTCCATTCAATCACCGTATAGATGCATGCATCAAAGATACCAGTGCCTAGAATCAGGATGCGATTGAGTAACTGCAGAACAGGGTTGGGAGGTGCTCCTGTAATCAAGGTCGCTGCCAGTCGAGCGATGGAAACAGCCAGCACAAGTGAGTACTGCGAAATAACAAGGCGTAAGTTTGGTAATGAAGGGCACCAGCAGGTCTCGTGAGTTACAGACTTACCGCAAGAGGATAAAGTAGCATCAAGTACGAAACCCGGCGATTTTCCTCTGAAGCAGACAATCGTCGTTCGCCTGATGTTTCCGTTTCGCCCAGATGGTGTTCGGCTGTATTGTTCGGATCTCTGGCTGCAAGCGCTTCCCACAGTCCGATAGCATCATCTGCCGATGTTGTAGGGATAATCTTCAGCTCTTGCGCTTTCTCTTGATCCACGCTGGTTTCTGAGAACTTTTCTGGGTTATGCACTGCTGTCTTGGGCGTCTCGAGAGGAGGCTCGGCAACACTCTCTGGGTCGAGCGAGATATCCAGGCTGTCCCGAGGATGCACTTGCTCTCCGGGCGTCTGCATCAAGTCATCTCGGCTATGTTTATGAGTGAAGAGTTCCAGCTGTTGACCGAATCCCTCGGGACTGGCGAGGATGCCGCTGCTGTCGATCAATGCAGAAGGTCGACGAGCTGTTTGACGTTCTCTCGAGAGTTGATCTTCTGGGAGAGCCTTCAAGCCACCTGGCGAGCTATTGCTCAGATTACATCGTGCTTGCTCTGCGTCGATTGCTTGCAGCCGGCTGGCGCCAGACAATGTCGCATCCGAATCAAGGCTATCTTCGCGGGCGTACATGCGGTAGTCTGCAAGCTTTTTCCTGAGTGCATTGACTTGCATCGTCGTGTCCGGTAGCGCAACTTCAGATGCTGCACTCTTGTCCCATTGAGCCAGCTGTGCGGTATTGCCATTGCTACCAGCCGGCGCCGGATACCCAAGAGGTGTGGGCATAGGTGCATCCAAGCCGGTCTCGAAGTGTTCGCCTGATTCGTGGAGATGCTTGCTCGCAGCTTGTCCGCGGAAGAAGACGTACAGCCGAGCGTAGATGACAATGATGATCAAGAATGTGAGCGTCCGAGGAATGAAGAGCACCAGATTTCCATAAAGGTAGGGTGCCACGGTCGCAAAAAAGCAGTAGCCACCACCGTCTACAGACGTGGATAGTGGCGTCCCAATGGCGGCATTAATCAAACTGAAAGAGGTATCCGTCAGCTGTGATGACGAGGCTTGGGCCGGGACTACTGTACTGACCTAATTAATGATATTCCGACCCAGAGGAAGACGCTAGACCGAGTACGGTGCAAGGCATTGGCCAGCTTGGACAGAGGCTGTACAAGTGTGATGTCTGGATATGAAAAGCTTGAGCAGCGGTCATTTCCATTGTTGTGATACTACATACATGTTGTCAAAGCAATCCTGGGAAGGGAAGACAAGTCAGCCGGTGGTTTTTCACGTTTGAAGATTGTCTCTGGCACGATACTCACGCAAGTGTCCACAAACAGCCAGCAATGACACAAGTGAGGTACACGAAGCTGTCAATCTGACAACCTGGGGAGTTGTTGACCAAGGATCCGTGGTGCATCGACCAGGCTGAGGGGACCAGGACCTTAGGACAGATTCAGGACTGGGTATCTTCCTAGCAGAGCCCATCGGTGACAGACAGCCTTACAGATCCCGCCAATAAGAAGTCATTGACTGCCATTCCCAAAATGAGACGGTGACGCAGCTTCCGGAGCTGCTTTGACGCGACGAAGGGAATGATCATGACGAGGCTAGATGCCAAGCTCTGAAGCACAGAAGAGGCAAGGAAAGCATCAGCACTGCTCTGTACGTCAATTGGAGTCAGGAAGCGATCCTACCAGGGAGCACACGATTATGTTGATCTTGAGCAGGGCCACGTAGCCGTAGTCTCTTGCGGCGGCATCGAGGTAATGCGGGTCCGGCGGGCGTTCGAGATACGTGATGGCGCTCATAAGAGCTTCTTTAGGCGCTGTGGCCCAGCCCGGGGAGTTCCCCAGCAGCGGATTGTCTTTCTGATTGCGGTAGGTATCGCGCGTTAACAGAATGGGCTCTTAACACTGCTTCTTGAAGTTGTATGCTATCGAGCTTTTGCTGAAAGTGGACTGATCGGGCGGCACTGAAAGCAGCAGAGGCTGCGTTTCTCGCAGTGTATCATACGCTTGCTTTCCGACCGCATGTTCCAGTGAGAGAGCAGGAGAGAAGAGATTCTCTACCTCTGCTGCGAATTAGCGCGATGGGGGCAAGCTCTAAGCCAGTCGATGCCCAGATAGCGTAATCGTGCCGCCCGCCCGAGAAGAGCCCAGCAAAGCAGATGCCGGGCTTTGCAGAGGCTGCAGGCGAGGTGCGCTGCACACCAAGGACGTCGTATGCTGCAGACGAACGCTGCTGTCAATTGCAAGCCAAGGAGCACAGGCGTCCTGGCGCAAGGTCCGCTGCGCCACGCCTCTAGAGTTCAAAGCCGGCCCAAATTGGAAGGCTGGTCAGCCAGTAAGTTATTCGACTAACACCGACTCAGACAGCAAAGTGCTTTTTGTTGAAGGCAGCAGTGGTGCCGTATCGTAGCTAAGTCTACGCTTTTCAAACCGTCTTTGAGGCAGACCGATGCACCAAATCACGCGACGAGCGCGTTGCTCGCCAGGCCATGTCTTCGTCGAACAGTGAACACGGAGCTGCGTCCGCAGTAAGAACAGCAAGCCCCGAAATGCGTTGACAGACTCTCTCTTAAAGCACCGCTGAACAGCAAGTCAAATGACTGGCGCAGATACTTCGTCGCGGCCCAAGGAACGCGTCCTTGATGATGCACCCTTTCAAGTCACAAGTCCCAACTTCACGTCGAAAGGGCCGCGGTCATGCAACCTGTCGGCCACATCATCACTGGCGACCATGACTCCTGTCTCGGGCCACATTCCGCTGTCAGAAGTCGATAGCGACTTCAGCGTGTCGGTGAGGCGCTTGTTGCGACCTTTGCTGTCAGTGACCTCTCAAAGCCATATCACGTGCGCTCACAAATACACGTCTTGGGCCGTGCAACGCTTCGACCATATCACTCTCAACTTCAATTTGAATGAGGCTAGCACGGCTTGAGCCAGGTGTTGATTTTTGAAGCCGCGACACACGCTATACAAAGGTCTGCTATCGAGATCGACTGCCGCGATACGCTCGCGGTGGCGCAGCGGCACCGAACACAGAGCTTTCTTCCATGTACATGATCCTGCTTCCAACCCTGAAGGACCATGCAGAACTCGACGTGTGCCTCTCTGATGCGACATTCGATAAGAGCAGATCCCAAGGGACTTTCGCGTTCAACGCGCATGCACTGCTGGTTGTTACACTACTGGATGCCGCGGAAGCGACCGATCAACCTCCTCGGAGCCCCACAATGCTCCGACTCTCCACAATTTAGTCTAGGCGTGCGAATGGAGACGCGCTCATTTGCCAGCGTGCCCACCGTTCGTCCTTGCATTCTGCTCCTCTTCTCCCCTCTCTTCTCACGGTTCAACGCTGTCGTAGAGATCTTGGACTCAGCGCACTTGTGGCAAGCAACAGCAAGAAACAGCATTTCCGACATGGCTGCCAACGGCTCATCAGCCAAATACATCGCCTGGTTTGTAAAGTCGCGTGACATGCGTTCGAGCATGCTGACTTGTTCATGTCTTCAGGGATGCCAAAGGAGTAGAGGTTGTCACTCCAGAAGAGGAGAAGCGCATCTGGGACGTTTCCAACCAATTCAACCGTTTCCAACAGAACAATTTGTGAGCTTTGCCACTGAAAGCTCTACTTGTCTTGCATATACTCAACGCATGCCATTACTCTGAGCCATCGGCTGACTTGCTGTCGATTCACTCTTCGCGTCCAGCAACGAACATCATCACTGCTTGAGAGGGACCCACCTCAAAACCCAAGGAGTAGGCGCTTCACCTGGACCGTATGACCACGGGCTCGACTAACGTAGGGCTATTCTTACAGTGCGTCAAAGGCAAATTCATTGTCAAGGACAATTTGCCAGACCACTTGCGCCAGGGCATGTTCAAGCAACCTGGTACATACGATGTGATCATGCGATATAGCTCGCTCACTCCAAAGCTTGGTAGGTAGCAATTACACGCCTTAAGTACCTCGCTTTCGTTGTCTAATTGGTTCAAATAGTTCCCGACAACGTCCCTGCGCCACGTGGTATCGGTATGAAGATCTTTGGCGTAAAGGGCGAGAAAATCTGGGGCGAGGACAAGGAAACCCAAGACTGGACTTTCAACAACTACCCTATTCTGGAGCTGCGCAACCCACAGGTCACCTATGAGATTGCAGACAGTCTGGAACGCAATTGGAACGACATTCCCAAATTCATCTGCGAGCAGCAGACCCGACCAGATGCCGACGTCGCTACGTACGGCGGTAGTCTTCCCAACCAGCATAGTGAGCGCGGATGTGCATGGTTCAGCTGTCTGCGCATGCTAATGTCACGCCTCGCTGTACAGTGGCCGCCATGCCCGAATATTCCCAGTCTGCCTATCGCTTCGGAGATTACGTTGCCAAGTTTGGCGTGTTTCCACTGGGCGAGGAACAGAAGAAGTTGGCTGATTGTAAGTACACGGCACACATTGATACTGTCTGTATCATCGGCAAATCTCATGTTGACCTCGACTCTGGTCGCAGGGCGTGTGAAGGAGAACGACCCAATCAACATCCTGTCGACAACTCTGCAAGACTTCCATAAGCAACACAAGGTTACCTATTCCTTCTGTGCTCAGCTGCTGCAGAACTTGGACGAGCAGCCAGTGGACGAGTACGGCTTCTTCCCTCTCGTAAACCGCTGACGTTCTTGCTAAGGCTGATTTGCTATAATCCAGTATTGGCGTCGAATGGAATGAGGACAAGTACCCGTTCGAACAGATTGCGACTTTGGAATTTGAGCCCCAGGATAGCTGGCTGCCCGAGTTCAGGGTCTGGTGGGACGATAAAATCACCGTCAATAGCTGGCATGGACTGGTAGAGCACCAGCCACTGGGCAGTACCAACCGCATGCGCCGTGTCGTCGTACGTGACCTGTATCGCTGCAACGGATTCCGTTTACTGAAGCCAAGTTCCCCTACATCTGCAGTACGCCGAGTCTCGCAAGCTTCGCCTCAAGATGAATGGCTACAAGGACTACATCGAGCCAGTCGGCATCAAGGACGTCCCAACAGGACCTCTGTCTGTGACGGCCAGTGCCTGAACTTTCACTTCAATGCGCATGCTCTGCGTCCTGCACCATCATCCTGGATTGTTCTGGCTCACATATACTGCCGCTTCTCACTTCTCATTCGGCTCTGGACTCTCTGGACAAGGACCACATTGTATCACATCAGCCTCATATGTATCATGATCCGCATTCACATCATTCTGTCCGTCACCACGACACACCTGACCACCTGCATCGCTGGAGCTGAAGCTGAAATATTGATTGTGGTGATGGAGTTCCGCTGCACGCTTATGCTTTCGATTCTTGTCCGAGAGGCAGGTGACGCTCGAGGAGGATGTCGCGACAACGCTTTCATAGACTGTTCCATGCTATTGTAGAGGCTCTTTCAGAGACGCTCTGCATGTTCCATCAGGTCGGGTAAATCCAGAGAGCTGTTGGCTGGACACGTGACCATGGCTCCTTCCGTTTCGGACACAGTACGGTGGGACGAGTGAGAGGCCTTGCAAGTCGGCCGCCGAGGCGACAATCTCTGCAGCTGGCGTATGTACAAGAAGTACATCCGTGACCGCCCGCTTCTCGTTGTGTCGTATTTGTGCATATTTGCAGCTGCTTTCACAGCCTTTCCTGCGAGAAGCATCGACGAGGACCCAGAAAGCCGTCGTTGCAACTGCGCCAGACTCGAGGCAAGAGGCGCTGCAAGTCTCCCATGGGCACTGTGTCTCTCCTACATACGCAGTGACACCTATACAAAGCACACAGCTTGCTTTTGCGCCTGCTTCCACAAGGTCCCAGTTTGATCACGTTACGGTTTTAGGCCCAGGTTGCTCATCTCGCTGTTCGCGACCGAGCTACCGCACGCAACCTCAAGTATAGGCCCGCAAGCACATACGCCGTGGTCGCGGGCAGCGCAAGTGCAGCCTAGGCATGGATCGCAACCAGGGCTGGCCTGGCGAGCCGCCTTCCCAGCTCGCCTCGACCTCTACCCACGACCTCTTTGGTGGGCAATCCGGCCACTCCGGAATGGGCTCGCCGCCCGCTGGCACTAGTTCGCTCTTTGGCGAGGGTTTGGATGCCGTCAAGAAGCCAGCAAGACGCAATCGCAATGCCCTCTCGTGCGCAGAATGCCGTCGCCTGAAGCTCAAATGTTCGCGCGTGTGGCCATGCACAGTGAGTGGGAACAACTTGTCCAGACCTGCGCAGCTGGCGATTGATTACCAACGTACTGCTTTTACGACATTGTGACGACGACAACCAACGATTCGTGAATCTAGAGCTGCATCAAGCGGTACGCCGACAGTTCCATTATTCGCGTATGCCTGTCTGACGCCACGGCTCCGGTGATGCTTGCAGGAAATGCGCCCACATCTGCCCGGACGATGTGTTGAAAGAGGTACGACCATCGCGCAACAAGGAAGTGGGCGCCCTCCATGCTCGAATACGCGAACTCGAGAATGCACTGTCTGGAAACTCTAATCATCAAGGCTCGAATTACGGTGGCGGTCGGACTCGACCACATAGCCCAACAGATGCATCATCTTCACGCCATGATGATGCCAGGTCGTACGCTTCTTACGAGCCGTACAACACGTCGGGAGTGGGAGACTCGAGTCACCAGCCTGGTATTCAAGATGTCGCAGAAGTCATGGGCACGCTGCTGTTAGGCGACGATGGCAGCAGTCGCTACCTCGGCAAGAGTGCCGCCAATGCCCTGTTTCACGAGGGAGGGTCGGACGAGGACGAAGCCTCGCTAGGCTCAGACGATGAAGACGAACTTGCGAGCAATTTCTCGGGTCGCATGAATAGCACAGCGTTCCCCATGATCTCTCGAGGCCTGGACGTGGAAGACTTTCAAGCCATGCTCCCGCCGATGACCGAGGCTCGCCATCTATCAGACGCGTACTGGAGCAATTGTGCCTACGTGAGTAAACTCTGTGCAGCCCATCAGACTTTCCCAGTCTCATATGACAGATTGAAGCAATCAATGCTGAGACCCTTTGGTTCCTACTATTCCGTATCAAAGAAATTCGAGCCCCTTCGCAGGGACATATTCGAGTTGCACTTTGCCGACGCATACAACTTTTCAGCGGAGAAGCCGATGCCGATGGAACAGCTAGCATGCGTCTTCATGATCCTAGCATTGGGCGTCTCGTTCGACTTGGAGAGCGAATTTCGAGATCCGCGGTCTTCCAAATACCACAACATTGCGCAGGCGTGCTTGACTTCTGCCAAGTTCCTCAATGTGCCCTCACTGGCATCGATACAGTGCCTGCACTTGATGAGCACTTGGCAGCTTGCTACACATACACAGACGGGCGCTTTCCGTGCCTGGCCACTTCTCGGTCTGGCCGGCAGAATGGTTCTTTCGACAGGTATACATCGAGGTATGTGCTTGCCCGTCATGCTGAAGTGCAGCAGCTTTCGCCCGGTCGAATACCACGCTGATTCTGTGTCTCTTGTCGGCAGACGGCAGTATTTGGGCTATTCCGGAACCTCAGCTCACCTTGCGACGTCTACTGTTCTGGGAACTCGCAAGCTACGACCGTTCCCAAGGTCTTATCCTCGGTGAGTCAGATGGGCGAGCCGCTTGACGCTCAGACGCCGTGCAGCGCCGACAGCTCATTATTCGAACGTCACCAGGTCGACCTTACATGTTAAATTCCAAGCACTTCGACACTCTGATGCCTGAAGGACAAGGTGATTCCGCTGGAGAGGTGAGAACAGCCACGTTTCGTCATTATGGAGTTGTCTGATCATGATTTCTGAGCAGTCCATCGAATACCACCGCGCAAAATGGCAGTTTTCCTTGCTAGTCGGTGAACTTTGCGACGAGTGCTTCTCAGTTGGCCGACCCGGCTACGACAGTAAGTACTGATTTTGTGACAACCAATACAGAGGTATCATGCTTACTGATCTATCCTCGTGGTCTCTTCCCTCTCGCAGCCATCCTCCTGCATGACCGCAAGATCCGGACGTTCAAAGAAAACTTGCCTGCATGGCTGCGCTTCGATCCGCAGGTTGAAGTAGCTGAACAGGCGCCAAAGGCAGGCTCGCGCGAGTTCCGGCAGATGTCCCAACGACATTCCCTGCAGATTACAATCCACGAGACTTTGCTGTAAGTGGCCGCTTAGAGAAATGTCAAGTAGATCGCTTCTCATTCTCTCTTTTTCACCTCTTCGCGCTACAGCTTCTTGCATCGCGTTGCGTTCGCAAACGCTATCGAAGCGTACCCAGCCGAACCTGTGAGGAGATCTGCTGCGGACACATCTATAGAAGCGTAACTAAGTATTGCCGATTAGCTGCGATCGCCATGGGCGCAGAGTGTGGTTTCTCTCTGTTTGGAAGCGGCACGTACGCTCATTGGTGTGACCCGCTCGGCCGTATCGAATTATCCGAAGTTGGCAGGTGAGGTGGCCACGCATAGATAGAAATCGCAGAGTACCGAGGTCGATCTGACCACACTTTCTACCAGGCCGCTGGTGGAACATTCAAGTACACTGCTTTGGTGCCGCGACTTGCTTGGCGGCCGTGTGCATCAGAGCACCGTAGGTCATGCACCGCCAGCGAAGACACTACCTTCACTGACGCACGTGACCCCCTTCTTTTATCAGAGCTTCTGCCCTGACACGCCTCGCTTGGGCCGAATTGTGCGACGCGGTGCATCTGCTCGAAAGCCAGCACGCTGACAGCGGCCACGCACGGGATCTTGCTCCACGATTGAAGCGACTTCGCGAGCAAGCCCAACTGAAGCTCGATGCGTACCAGCAAAGTATCATTTCCTCGAATTATCCTCCTGCGGGTGGTGCCAGTGGTGGCTTCGAGTACGAGGCCCACAGCAAGAGCGGGTCTTCCTCGCACCCACATTCCGGCCAGACCTCGGCTCACGGCAGCGGGGACGGATCGAACCAACACTCGGAAGACAAAGGAGGAGGCGAAGATGAGAAGCTCGCGGTTCTGGGTGTTGCCACGCGTGTCCTCGAGGGCAGGCTTAGACAGCCTGGCCGAGCGCATTCCAGTCATCATGGATCAGGTCATCGACCTTCGCCCACTAGTCGGTCTGGGCCAAGCTCTGCTGGAACATATGACAACACCCCGCTGAGCGCAAACAGTGCCAATGCAAGCCTCACTGGCACCGTCTCGGGTGCCTTTGGCTCGAGCCAGGGCAATTCAATGTTTGGTGCAAAGGCGCAGAATCTCCAGCTGCAGAAGCCATCTCATGGCATGAAGCAAGAAAGCAACACACCTGTGTTCTCGGCTTCGACGCCCGACGCACAGTCTCCACCCTTTTCCGGCGGCAAGAATGCCATGCCCGTACCGATTGGCTTTGTCGACCAGAGCCTTGCGGATCTGCTTGCAGAGGTCTCGTCGCCTACGCAGTTCTCGCTTGGGTCCGGCGGAAGAGAAGGCTCGGCAGCCGAAGACGACTCTGGTATGATGTATTTCAATATGCCAACTAGCAGCGACAGTGGGCGGACTCCTGCTGCTGAAGGAAGTAGCGGGATGGCAGATGCAAGTCAGTCGACAAGACAGCAAGATGCATCAGGAAAGTCGACTGGTCAAGCGCCGTATGGCGACAATGGCTTTGGTGGACGCTCCGACAGTACCGCCATGGTTGACTTCAAGGCTCCTCGCAATCCAAACAGCGCTCCGGCAACTGGATACAGCAAGACTACTCCCGTTCCGTCGGCCTATGCTGCACTGCCTGATGCGGCGGTCAGTCCTTCTTCTGTCTTGACAGGATACGGAGGTGGGCCAAATTATGGTCTCTCCGGCGCCTCTGCAAACCTTGCAGGCGGGGGTCAGACCTTCCTCTCTTCCATCCCAGGCCTGATGGCCACCTCTCCTGGTGCATATCGAGGCTTCACCCCACTTTCGGACGAGGATGCCAATAGAGGTGGTTCTTGTGCGCCAACAGGGATTGATGACAAGGACAGCAGCGCCGGAGCTCCGACTGAGCGAGGGGTTCCGGCTCCAGAATCGCGTTCAATTCTGGGCGACAGCAGCATGCAGATGAACATTGGTCCATCCGGTCGACTACTTTCCAACGGCGCTTCAGGACCAACGGGCAATACGTACCTCTCCACTGCTTGGTACGACTATTTCCCGACTCCCGGCGTTGGGCTCTTTCCACAGACGACTTCGCTCATGTACGGCGGAAGCAGTGCACCGGGTGCATCTCCAGGAAGCACCTCTGGTCTGGCCACGCCTCAGCTTTCTGCCAGCGACGATGGTGCGAGGCTGTCTCAGCAACAGCAACAGATGCAGGCACAGATGCAGATGCAATATCAGCAGGCACAGGCGCAAGCTCATGCAGAAGCGCAGCTGCATCGCCAGCAGCAGCAATTTCAAAACATGACAGGCAGCAATGGTGGTTCTTTTGGACAGCAGCAGCAGCAGCAGCAGCATATGCAGCAAGAGGGCCAGCATGGGCATCAGCAGCAGCAACCGCTTCATCCGCATGCTCAATACATGCAGCAACCGCTGCAACAGCCTGGTCCTGCATCGGCATATCGAATGTACGATGACCTGTTTGGCTCGCTCACCAACAACAACAGTAATCGCCAGTATTAGAGCGAGCCCGAACGATAAGTTTCTCAGTCAGTATGCGGTCTACACTCGCAGTTCTAGATCAGGGAGCGGCTGTACGAGTGAAGTGCGGCAGTGGATCTCGAGACTATTCCTATTTCCTATTTTCTTGGTGTGATTGTATAGAGCAGAGCAGAAGAATTCACTATGAGCTATGGGGTTGTGAGAGTTCTTGAAACGTCAGGATTTCTAAATTGCAGCTTGTCGTCTGTAAATGCTTTGAAGCTTCGGTTCTCAAGTCTGGAAACGCACGACAAATGTTCGCACCGTTCTACCGTACCATGCAACGATGGTATAGCAGCTCTTCACCAGCGTGTAGCCATCCAACTTTACGCGACTGCCAGTCTTTATTAATTCGCGCTTGTTGTTTGGGCCGTGCCGTCAGCAGGGTGAGTGATCGACGTCTGGCACTGGCCTGGGTGTTTACGGTAATTTCTGGCGCGGCTGCAAATTCAGCAGCAGCAGCAGCAGCAGAATATCTGCCGCGCAATCCAAACAGACGTCGCAGCAGGCCCGCCCCCATCGCTGGCTGGCTGGCGGAGGCATGCATGCGCTGGGTGTGTGGTGGTGTGCTGGACGACGACACGACGAGTTGCACAGCTGCTTCTGCCCGACACAGTGTGCCCATACCGCATAGCTTCTTAGGTGAGTCGCTCTTCGCCCTTTACGCCATCGATGCCCGCTCATGCGGTGCAGCGCAATTCGCTCGCGCCAGCGACCAGAGGATGCCCGCGCTGACCTCGCTCTGCGTCCATTCCTAATTCTGCACCGACGCCTGCAGGGAGACGACGAGCAGCCGACTGCCTCAAACAACACACAAGAACTCGCAGCTCCACACCGGTACTGCGTGTGTGGTCGTGTCCCACCGCTTTCCGCAATCCCTCCCTCCCGTCGCTCCTTTTGAATTCTCGGCTCATCACAGCCTCGTGCGACACGCCAACGACTTTTGCAGGCGGGCATTAGAGTGAGGCAACTCCCAAGAGACGGAGCACATATAGCTAGTGCTGCAGACTCGCTAGCCGCACCATCACACCCTCGCCCACCATGCAGCAGGGCCAATATCAGCAGGCGCCAACCTCGCCTGGCATGTACCCCGTCCACCACAACAACCAGCAGCAGCATCAGCATCACCCGAACCAGCAGCAACAGCAGTCGTACCAGCATCCCAACCTCGCCCAGATACCTCCTCACCCTCCTCAACAGTATTCGCCCATGCACTCGCCCTACAATGGCCCCTCTGGAGGAGGCCAGCAGGGTGGCGTCTACGCGCACCAGCCCCAATCGCCTGGCGCCTATGGATCGCACCCAACCCTGCCTCGATACGCAAGCCAGTCGAGCGTCGGAGGACACAGTGGCAGCCCTCAAGGCTCTCCATCCCTCAGTCCGCTCAACCCTTCTGCCCAGCGCGGTGGACCCTCGCCCACCAACTCGTACAACAACTCAAACGCGAGCTCGCTAAATGGGCGCTTTACAAACTATGGCTATGCCAATGGCGGACCGGGAGCACAGGGCGGCGCACATCCCCTCAGCCACGCACTGTACGCAGATTCGCCATCCAGTCCTACACTTGCAGGTGATGCCGACGAGATGATGGACGAGAAAAAGGGACTCGCATCCTTCCCGCCCTCTTCATCCGCCTCGTCTGGCGGCGATTCGCGATCATCAAACAATCAAGCTCGTCGCAGACCACAAGAAAACGAGCGTGGCATTGGCGGCGCTTATCGACGATGGAGCGGCGCCTTCATTGCAGACTCTGGTGAAGATGAGAAACACCGCAAGCCCGAACGTATTGGATGGCTCGATGGCCTGCGCTTCTTTGCCGCTTGGGGCATCGTTAATGCCACCTTCTTCGATGCTACCATTGGCAACTCTACAGTGCGTCCATCTCAAGAGGTTTCTGAGCCAGCTCTGTTGTTTGTGATCTGTGACTGACGCGTTCACCCCGTCTTCGCAGAGATATTCTGCTCTCCAGCGCAGCTCCCCCCTGTACATCTTCCGATCGTTTGGCATCGGTCTTGCATTCTTCTTGATGATTCTCGGCCGCGCCCTCTCTGCGCCATTGTGGGACGTCTCGCAGGCTGGCAAGGTGCGCACTGTTACCTTGTCGGAGTCTCGACTGGCACGAGTCTGACTGACCCTGTTTTATTGCGTCTTTTAGCCCGGCAAGGACGGCGTTACCCTCCAGCAACCATCGATCTCGTTCCCTCGCTTGACGCGCGCTATGATTGTTCGAGTCTTCCGCTTCATCTTCCCTGTCATGGTTATCGCCGCACTCCTTTGGGGCCTGGGTGCTTCAAATGCCACCAAGGACTGCAACGCCGCTGGCATGCAGCAACCGTACTGGAACTTGATCTCGCGTTTCGCTGGCTACATTGCCATCATCTTCAATTCGGTGAGCAATCTCTTTACCTTTACAGTCAGTGCGAATTTCCTAAATCGGAGCTCACTCTTGCTCGTATCTCTATGCAGTTCTATGCATTCGAGTACGACACCAACACGGCGAAAATGTATGCTGCTAATCTGTGGACAAATGCCTGGTTCTTCTGCTCGTCTTTCATGGTCTTCGTAAGTTTTGAGCTGCATGGGATTGCAATTTGACAATTCTGTCTAATACGCATGTACACCCTCAGATCGTTCACATGATGCTTGGCAACTTGTCGAGCTCGCGACACTGGATCTACGTCATCCTGGGCTTCCTCATGTGGACCACCAACAACTACTTCCTACCCGCTATTATTGGTCTGGCCCTTTCCGACATTGCTGCGCACGGCCACTTTGCCCGAATGCGCAAATGGCCTTTCATGCGCACACTGGCGATTCAAATCGTCCTCGTCGGCATTGCACTGGCCTTCCAATTTGTCAATGTCCTGCGCGACAATGTCAACAAGGGCATGCGCATCATCAACGTTGGCGATCACGATGAGCTCGAATTCTGCGATGTCATTTTCGCTGCATGCTTCTTCGTTGTCTTCGAAACGAGCAAGATCCTCCAAGTCGTCTTTGGCAACATTGTCATGCGCATGCTCGGCAAGCTCGCTCCCGGCATGTACCTCCTCTCTGCACCCATCACTTTCACGCTCGTTCCATCGCTCGCCGTCTCGCTCTCCAACAGCGGCACATCTGGCTCTGCCATCCTCGGTGTCACTTGGGTCGTCGCGTTTGCAGTCTCTGTCGTCGCTGCTATTCCTTTCCACTTCCTCGTCGAGCTCCCGTCCAAGCTCGCTGGCGAATACTTTGCGGAATTTGCTGAACGTTGGGGCCGAGTTGAAGAGGTGCAGCAAGTCAAGGCACCGCAATCAAAGGCGCCGAAGAAGCTTGCAGGACCTGGTGCCAAGTAAGGCGCGCGACATCACGATGATTAAATGCATTGTTGCGCAGTCGGAAGTAGCAGACTCTTGAAGAGCTTTCGATATACATGCGCGATCTTGCTCAGATACCCTTTCCGCCTCTCCAGGAGGGCGACTATATTCTCAATTAGACGTATATAAGTCTGGCGATCAAGGTCTCTTAGATCGTCACTCCAATCTACACACCGTTTACCGCAGGCTGTCCCGCCTTTGCTGTCACACGGACACTACCCATGGACACTATTCCTTACGACCCCGAAGCCACAACATGATGCCAACCGAACAACTCGCTGATGTTGTCAACAAATGGGATCCTGCAACTTTGCCCTGCGCATGGGCCTCTTCAGCACAATACACCATCTACCCTCGTTACACCTCGGCCATTGAGGACTTTTTTCCCTCTTAGGCAGGCCCATATTCTTCCAATTGCCTGCAACACTGAAGGCTTTTACTACAAGTTGTCTGTCTTTTTTTGGAATACGCATGCAAGTCCAACAAAGCAGTTGTATCACCAACAGTATTGCGATTTTTAGATTTTCCACGCCAGCTTGACTCTCTTCGTATGTTTGAGAGGACGTGGAGTCCCAGCAGTGCAAAGCAGTGAAGCCAAGATTGTTTGCGAGGAGCACGACGCAAGCCCTCTCAGCCTGACTGACTCGAAATCGTTTGCTTTGCGCTCACAGCAGCCCTGACAGTCCCAAAAAAGCAATTGTCCACCTATGATACAGCTTCTGCAACAATGCACGCACAGGATGTCCACAGCAGCAGGGCGTGAAGGGTCTTGAAAGAAATGGGTATATTGTGCAGGCTGCGACGCCGAGCACGCTTGAGCACACTTGCGGTCGGAACATTGGCTTGCTACTACGTAATTGTGACGCTTTGAATGGCCTTGAAGAAGTCGCGATGAGCTTTGGCGAATTTTCTGGTGTCGGCGCGCAGCTGTGAGGCGTGAATGTCGTTGTCAGTCTGTCAGACGTCCTGGAATGGCTTTTTTGGAAAGTCGCTTGCCTTTAAATCTTGCGAAGCTTGCTGCATGTGAACTTGTGCTACTTGGGCACCTTTCTGGCTGACCTTGTTCTTGTGGTGTAACCTGCGCTTGATGTCTGAAATTTCCGTAAACGCGTGACGTAGCAAGGGCAAGATGAGCCTGATCTGCTACCATTCGAAAATAATCAAGCAAGGACACTCACGAATGTCGAACTCCGATTTGGCGAGACTATCTTGCTTCTCCTGCTTGTAGCATAACCCCAGGTTCTCTAGTAGCACGACTTGATTCTGAGTCAGAGTACGCCAGAATTGACCATCAGGTTGATGTATCTTTATTGTCAACACCTCAGGCTGTCCCTCGAACGTACTTCAATTTCGGCCAGGTCCGTGCTGTCAGTGCTGTCAAAGATCCAGTCCTGATGAACACCTTCTTTGAGATCTCCTTGTCGCTCGGCGCTGCAATGTCATTATTACAAAGCCTTCTTTAGCATTCCGCAAGCTCAAATCGCTTAAGCAGGCGAAGCCAACTCACAGCTCTTCCTCGTAGTTGCGTTGCAAAGCCTCCATTCGTGTTTCGGCGTCGCCAAAAATCTTCTGCAAGTCGTCGAGAAGACCGTGTACAATTTTCCTGGTGTTCTTCTTGGAGGTTTCTGTGCAAGTAGAGGCGTATGTGTAGGTGTGTCATGAATGGAACGGTGGCGACAGACGTGGAAGGTGTCGTCGAACATTGAGCGTCAGTGAGACACGCATACTTATCAAAGAGGTGAGCGTAGATTACTGAGTAGACCATCGACGAGAATCGAGGCGTTTGTGTGTGCAACCGAAATCTGGCTGCCCTCTTCGTCATGCGTAGTGTCTGGCGTGCCGCCGAGCCCAAAAGCAGTCTCCGCGTCTCGTTTTCTCGAACCCGACTTGACCATCACACCCTGTGTGGTAGCCATTCTTGTACAAGAGTCTCGCTGAGCGTCGTCCTTCCACTCTGTCCGTTCTTGCGAGTCCTCGGTGTCTGTGGAGTGCTGCTCGATTACGCGCCACGAGCGCGTCTAGTCTGGCAACTCCAAGGCAGCTGGCCTCCCGGTGTCCAGCAGTTGCTCTGAAGCATATACGTGCTCGCGTCTGGCAATCAACTGCCGCCTCCGGTACCTCTGGCGTGATTATGCCACCTCGAGCGAGTTCGTCAAAGCGCAAAGCGGCGAAGGACGATGGAGACGAAGACGGCGGGCTAGAGGATAACGACTCCGATTCCAAGCAGCAGCAAGCAAACAGCAAGAAAGCCAAGACCGTGAAAGAACCTGTCAAGCCTCTGGATCCATCTTTGCCCACCAACATCACCTTTCCAATCAATCTGGCCCTTGACCAGAAGCCCGAAGGCACGACGCGATTGTCAACATGGAACGTCTGTGGCATTGGGTCCTGCGTCAAGAAGGGATTTGACTTCTACGTCAAGGCCGAGAATGCGGATGTACTTGTTCTGACTGAGACCAAAGTGGACAAGGAATTCGACAACGAGGTGCTCAAGAGCCGGTACCCGGTTCGTGAACCCTCCTCTCACAGGCGCGTGTCACAGTTCGACCACAACTGACACATTCAAATATACAGTATCGATATTGGGGCGCCGGGCCAAAGAAGGGCCAGGCTGGTACAGCCGTGTTCTCGAAGACGAAGCCATTGCATGTCAAGATGGGGCTGCCAACGCTCGATGCAGCCACTACGCAAGGGCGATGCGTGACTCTGTACGCAGTCCATAGGATCTAAAGTGCCGAGAGAGATAATTGACACGGTCATCATCCAGCGAATTCGAAAAGTACCACTTAGTCGCGACTTATACGCCTAACTCGGGCGAGAAGCTGAAAGTGAGTGGCCCATGTCGCGGCGATATTAGCGACCCGCTCAAGGTCTGAGCATTTGCACAGAACATCGACTACAAAAACGAGTGGAACGTCGCCTTCGAGAAGTATCTTCGCGAGCTTGATGAGCTGAAGCCTGTCATATGGGGAGGCGACTTCAACTGCGCGCCGACAGACAAAGATATTCGACACGCCAAACCCAATTGGAACAAGACACCAGTAGGATATATATTTTTAGCCCGGTTGTGGACGCTCTGAGCATTCATATTCAGGGTTATTCTCAAGCCGAATCGGATGCTTACTTCTCACAGCTCAACCCATCCCCCGACTCGGGTCACCAACCGCTTGTAGACGTCTGGCGCGGGCAACATCCGGACACTGTTGGACATTATACGTACTACAGCTATCGCTTCAAGTGCCGGGAGAAGGGTATCGGTGCGTGCACAAGCCGATCCAGCGGCGGTCTGAGAATAAAACAGTCGCTGACGTTATGCACGTCCAGGCTGGCGCCTAGATTCATGGATTCTGTCCAAGCGTATTGCGGATCTGGCAAAGCGATGTGACATCCGACATGAGTGGTGAGGAACACTTTCGATTGCAATGCTGCCTGCGTGCAGTGGGTACAAGGCTGATTCATGTTACGAACACAATTGCCTCGGCTATGACACGCTAGCTACGGCGCGTCTGATCATGTCCCTGTTGTCATAGACATTGAAGGCACGCTGTGATCTGCTGGCCGACTCTTTTGTACAGTAGCATGCTTTGCTTTTTCAAGCCGGTGTGGAACGGTCGGGTCGTTCCAGATCTGGCCTCAGCTCGTTTGAGCCACCACTGTTCGTCACCATTGGACATGACTTCGCTTTGGGAAAAGTCGAGGCTCTGGCCTGCTTGCAGTATTGCGAGCCGACTATGCACTGGAGCTGCGAGAGCTGGAGGGCATCGAAATCGTCTTGGAGACCTCAGGAGGTCATCATTTCTTCTTCATGGCAGATCTGCGCCCTTCGCCTGTTTCAAGAGGGATGCAGAAGATCAGCATGAGATGAGTTCTGAGCCCGGCGTGCTCGCCGGCAGACGCACCCTTCTTTGGAGGTCCCTTGCCTCGTTTGCGACGGGCTGCATTGTCTTCGAGTCTGCGAAAAGACATGCAGTGACAGGCTTAGCATATACATTGCCAGACTCGGCACCATGGCTCGTACCTCTGCACCTCGAGCCTGTCCACCAGGCCGAGGTCTGGGAAGAGCTTGTTCAGGGTGCTGATCTTGGGCATCCTGGCTGGGTAGTAGTTGAGCATGGCGGGACCTCGTAGCGCTTTGTTGAGATACTTGAGTCCTGTCCTTTCGTTTGTTGGGCTGTAGTTCGTCTGGAATATCGTGCTCCCTGCGCGTTCGTGTTTCCATGGCAGTTTCGTATGCGATCAGCCAAAATTCCGGGCTCCCAGACGGCTCACGATACTTACGCAGCTTCAGCACAGCCTGCATGCGTGATGCCGCTGGTGCACTCATCTTGTCGTATGAACAGTGCCAAAGGGCGCTATCTGAAGTTGGGCGGTACGTCGGTCGGTCAGAGCAACACGTTGCGTAGCGACCAGCCTGCAGTCGACTAGGCAGCACAGTGGCGAAAAACGCGAGTGCAGGGAAACCAAGAGCTACGCATTTCGAAGACTGGACTGCCCTGTCTTGCTTCTCTTCAAGCACTTTCACTCGCACACATTGTCGAACGCTGGCGTTCGGAGCTCCACTCTACTGTACAAAGATAACACCTGACAACCCTCTCTGGCCTTCCTACAGGTGAGACAACTAAATGATGCTAGTGATGCTACAATTGGCATGCAATGGAAGGAACGGGCTAATTGAAGTTATTTGTGGCATGTTCTTGTTGTGCAGACATGAGGTCCATCCTTTTCTTCCTCGTTGTCTCTGTGGCTTCCATCTCTCAAGCCACGCCTTGTGCCTATGTTGATGACAACTTTGTATGGGTGGCGGATTGTGGAAAAATGCGTGGGTTCACTTCGTTGCGCATGAGGTTCGTGTTCGGAGTCTGACATACTGTCCACTGCAGCCGGCAAGCGCGACGTCATCATCCACGATTTCGATAAGCGATACCAAGCAGCAGACGTGGCATTGATAGCGGAACGAGCTGCTGACGAATCGGCTGTCATCGTGCATGGCTTCGAGAAGAGAGTTTCCAGTGCAGAAGTCGCAGGCATAGTCAACATTTGAAACTTTGAGAAACGAACTAGGTTGAAGCGGACCGAGCATCCACCGGCTGGAGCTAGCGAGTCATCCATTGTCGAAGGCTACCATCGCTTTGTGTGGATCTTGAGACTGGACTTCGAATGGCTCTCACTGGTCCGTAGCCATAGCCACTCGCTGGATCGAGTACTGGTAGTGTTGACGGGGAAGGGAAGAGCAAGGTGTTTTGGTGGCACTCTACTGGGACCTTGTTGACCTTTTTGCTCGATCGTAAAAGAGGATCAACGATCATGCAATGCACGCATGGATGGGTCGCAACGGGAGGCAGCTTCCTTGCAAAGGAGTCCCGATTGACTAAAACATCGTCCGCTTCTTCCGAAGCTGTGAGCACGGCAATGACATCGTCAAAGCTGGTTGCCCTTCTTGAAGTAATCTTCAGTGCACTGGAAACTTTTTGACCAAATGCAGAGCGCTCGCATCCGCAATTCGAGTATGGTGCTTTGAAGCGAGTCTTGTACATGCGCGAAGTCTTCTCATAGGCTGAGACAAGCTCCTTTTCCGGCCTACAGCAAGCAATAAAGCACAGATTAGTGAACGTTCTCGGTACTGTCCGAGCTGATATGCGCCAGCGAGACTTACAGGAGCTGATTATTGTCTGGCAGAATACCCAAAGTCAAATGACAAGCTTTCTTGTATTCGGCAGCGTTGACTTGGTGGGCCTGCATGACTAGATTGATGTCGAGTGTTGGCACAAACACATGCTTCAAAGTACTTTGGGTCGCTACCAGCTACCAAGGCAATGGCATAAGCTATGTCACGGCGGTTATTATGAAAGTCTGCGACCCACATCCAAGTATTGATGGTAACGAGCGATGGCAGCCTCCAGTGCGGAGCTATCTTCATCAAAAGCATCCAACTTCAGCCAACCGAGAGCTTCAAGCTCATCTATGAAGAGACATTGTCTTCGGGCGCTAGAAGTAGACAACGAACGCGGTCAGCATTGTGCAAGGCCACGTCAGAGACACGCTGGCTCTTTCACCGACCTTGCAACGAGGTCGATTGAGAATTGCGGTTGGGAGTAACAGCTCATGATCTTGCTGACTCTACATCGAACATCGAAGAGGTGACTCAGCGCAAGCACTTGCGATATAGACAGAAGACTGACCTCTCGGGCAAGGGCCATCCCATTGGCGAAGCTCGCAGGATTCGCTCGACGACATCTAGACTCCAGTTGAGCTTGTCTCCAATAGCGCCAACTGTCTGGCACCCCGCACATAGCTTGCAAAAGGGCTGAAGCATGCCTGTGTTGATAGTAGCTGCAAAGAACCCATCTGGGCGGCCTGTTGTAGGATGTAATCTGTCCCACCAGTGTCAGTACATGCAAGAGGCGCCTTTCATCATGCTTCACAACTCACTGAGTCCCTGCCAAATATATCTTCTCTCGCATGAACAATAAGAGAGTCAACGCAAAGCGCGCAACAGAAAGGATCTCTCTGGTAATGATCATGCCACAGTGCCGACACTCGTGGCGGAAGTCGCGATGTGCGTAGCCTGCAGTTGGTGTTTTGAGACTAAGGTAGCAAATATATTGTTCCTGACGGCACTTCGGGCACATGATTGGCATAATGTGATCGATGTCGTTAATGGTCGGATCTGGCTTGACTGCCAAAGGAATGTCCACATTCATCCCGTACCACTCTTGTTCAAGGACAAGCCGATCACCGATATGGGGTGGTCGTGCCAGGCGGTCGGTTTCCGAGTCTATAAGAGCGGTCTGCGACGTACATCAGCTCAACCCACAAAAGCGCATGATATCAATCATGAACACCTACCGCCCTCTCAATCTCGAATCCGCGCGAGATAGCCTCATGACCCTAGTGAAGTGAACGAAACGTCAGCACAAGCTCCAATTCTCGCAACAAGTCACTGACGTTGTCTTCAACGTAGGTTCGAGGATGAACAAGGTATGTATACCAGATGAACAAGAAATCTGCAGTTGGCAGGTCGTCTACAAGGGGGGACACGGGAACTCAGGACAGTCACATGATCAAGCCCGTCGATAATTTCAAGATGCCTCACATGTCTCTGGCTCGCAGGTGCGCGCGGTGAGCCAGTTCTCGAAGCGATGATGAGCTCGCACTAGATATATTGACCAGCGGTCCTCGTCTGAAATGCCAGCAGCCTCGAGCTCTGGCTGTTTGTCCTCGAGGACATCCTTGCGTAGACGCGCAAAGCTCGCAAGCAGTCGAAGATGCTGTTTTACGGTCTTGACAGTAATAAGTGGCGAAGTGAGTTCCTTGCCATTCAGCGTAAAAGAAGGTCGAGTCGATGGCCCCGCCGGCGCCGCATCAACGGGAACATTTGGGGTGAAGACTCCTGGAGAAGTGGATCTGTCGGGGACCGTAGCTTGTGCAGGCGGTAGCGGGGGCGGCGCGTGGTAGTCTGGGACATCATCGTCGGCTTGCTGACTGCTCGGTGCTTGCTCGATCGTCTCATATGCAGGTGGCACATCGCTCGGGATGACTTGCTGAGGCGGAGCTGTCTGCGTGCGCGTGAGTCTGGTATTCTGCCCAGAGCGCACTTCTCCCAGACGCCATTGATGGTTGATCAACGACATGGCGCCCGACATGGTCGATGAGGGCGCCTCTCGCGAGACGTGTTTGAAGAAGCTCAAGTGCGCTCACTTTTACGAGAGCATTCGGAGCCCCGACTCTCGACTTCCCCGATCACGGCCTAGAATAACAATCTGCCTTGTTGTGCAATTCGAATGCTTTCGTGGCTCTTCGCGACTCGTACGTGTCCCATAGAGCTACAGTACGGTGCTACGCCGAAAGCTTCAACTCCAGCGCCCAGCGTATGAAGACCCGGACTGTTGCGTCAACAACAGCAGTGGCGGATCTGGCAGCAAGGACAAGGAATGTCAAAATCGCACCTCGACGCTATCACGGACCGCAAAGACTCTGACCTTGCCCAGATTCACAGCGAAGAAGCCAACTTCCATGCTCTTGCCGTCGTTTCGAACTCGACTTGCCCGTCTTGTATAGACAATGAGTGTAATCCAGTTGCTGATGCTGCGAGGAAGGAAGATTGGATTAGTGAGCCTGACAAGCGAAAGCTGGACGTCAGTAAAACAAGCTGGTACCCACGAATGAGAAGCTTGCTACCAGAGGTCGTTTTATCAGGAACGGAGATAAAGCCTAAGCCACGGTAGATTTGCAGTTTCAGGCTGGTTAGCGCAAAGCACGATACATCAGTCTATCATGCAGGAGCTGTATAAGCTATGTGTTCAAGCAACCCACACGTCCGACACGCCCTCCTTGTGCCCAGCCAATGCATCCTCGCGTTCCCGGCGCGCAACATCTTCTTTCGAACGCGAGACTGTTATGTCCGCACTTGCAATGGCTTGCTCGAGGTCTGCGACGGTCTTGGCCATACCATAGCGCTTTGCATCGAGTTCTACTAGCTTGGACTCGTGCTGCTTTTCCGTGAGGGCATTTGCAGGCCGCTGTGCCGAATGTTTGTAGCCTTCTGCTTGACGCGACAGAGCTGAATGTCACGGCACCTCGTTAGCTAGGCGTGAACGGTATCGCTATGCAAAGACGACGCGCACCTCTCAGCTTCTCTCGGTGTGTGTCGAGCTCTTGAGACCGTGCTTGGTCCATCTTCTGCAGGCTCGTCACGACCTCGTAGACCTTGTTTCCCTCTTCGTCGCTGGCAAACATCTCACGTGCCTCGGTCAAGAGCGGCAGGATGTTCTCGAGCCAGTGCCGTTGGCCTTCATCCTGAGAAGCGTGCGACATTGTGTCTGCGTCTGAGCTCGACGCGAGTGCTGTTGTGGTGGACGAGAGCTGGCGACTTCACGATCACGTTTTTAGCAGCGTTGGCCACTTCCGCCGTCGAGGTTTGCATAGCGCCAGTACACTGGCTACAGCGGCATACCAAGCTCACTCCTGGACACATTTCTAGGCTCTTACGGGTACGGTCTGACTGGCTGGAGCTACGCAATGTCCGCGGATGCCTTGGACGACAATTTCGTGCTCGACGAAGGCCTCGTAGCAGACGATGCAAGCGAGGACGAGCAAGAAGTCTACACGAATGCCGTGCGCCGGAAAGTCATAGACGATGACGAAGAAGATGATCTGGTTGCTGACTCGAGCGGAGCTAGTGAAGACGAGGCTGTAGCAGGACCGTCAGAGCCAAAAGCTGTCGCACGAAAAGGACGCTCGCAGTCCGCCACCGCAGAGGACAAGAAGCGCAAAAGAAAGGAAAAAGCAAAGGCAGCCAAGGTGTGTTCACAAAAGAGATGACTCTGACTAATTTCGAACAAGAAGCAGGAGTTGGGCTGACATGCGTCCCTTCTTCTGCTCGTTAGCGTGCGAAACTGCAACCCATGGACGACCTCGAAGCAAACGTCGACACTTCCTTCATCTCTCTACAGCCACCAACGCTTCAAGCAGACTTTATGGCTGAGATGCAGCTTCAAGCTATGCCGAAACTCTCATCGGTTGAATTGCTGGACTTGTCAATACCAGGTAACCTCGCCGACTTTGCTATGTCAGGACGAGTTGCTGATTCTGGTCTTTGACTAGAACGATATTTTCAAGACACGGCTCACATCCAAGACCGCAAAGATCTGAAAGCTTTTATCAAGACGGCAACGGACTTTGACGGAAAGCGCTTCCAAGTCAAGGATTTGCAGCCCGGCTCACCGCGCGTGCTAGTCATTAGCGGAGCAGCATTGCGCGTTGCCGATGTAGTGAGGTTCGTGCGGCTTGAAGCTAGACAAAACACAGATGTTCCACTACGGCTCATCACTCATCTTGTGTTTACCACAGGGACCTACGCGGCATAGCCGAAGGCGAGGTTGCGAAACTGTTTGCAAAGCATTTCAAACTTGCCGAGCATGTGGGTGGTGCTGTTCAGCCCAAACTTGGGCTCTTATTAACAATCCAAATTCGTCACTCAGTGCGCATATTGTCAGAAGACCAAGTTCAGCATCGGGGCAGGAACTCCAGACCGGATACAGAAGCTCATTGAGGCAGGTGAGTGTCGAATCCTGATAGATTAGCATGATTCGTCAATGTTCACACTTGCTTCTCTTGCGTTCCAAGAGGCGCTGCAGCTGGACAATCTGGCTTTCCTCGTTCTGGACTTGAGCAAGGACGTGAAAAAGCGCAATTTGCTAGACATTCCAGAATCTCGCACTGCTTTATTCAAGTTGCTGGCAACCTCCAACATACATGATCGCTTGCGCGAGGGGAGGATGAAGCTTGTAATGTACTAGGACAGACCCGAAGACGGTAGTTCTTGGTGTTGTACAGATAGGTCGGAGTATTTCTACATAGCCAGCGTAGTAGCGACGGGCCAGCCAGAAAGCAAGGACACCTAGAAACCTTTTGGGTTTTCACGTAATGTCAAGCGTGTGAATTTCGGCACCTGTCGAGGAACACATTATATCATAACGTCAGGTCGCATGCGCCAGAGCACGCGATTTGCCAGGCCTGATGAGCGAGGGACCGTACCTTGTGAATAGATTTCCGGTAGCCACGAGCGCTTGCACTAAACGTCGTGTATTTGTCCCTTGGGGACATTTCGCTTTCCTTTGGAAGCAAGAGAGCGCGGTCCTGTGAATGCGCATTGCATGCAAGCGTCTCAGCGGATGCGCCGAGTCGGCCCACAGCAGAGGGATGGCTCACGAGCGAGTGCGTGCGAATGCCGGTGCTCGCAAGAACAGCGATGACTTCGTCAACGGCCTTCAGGCGCTTTCTGACGTTTGCTTTCCGTGTCTGCGACATTCGCCATGGTGATTTCCTGCAGAGTTTCGGACGCCACGCCGTCAGCTGGTTCGGCCGCAACGTCGCTCTTGGGATATGCTCACCAGAGCAGACCACCGCTGCAAACTGATGACGGCCGGAATGCGCCCAACATTCTGCTGCTGTTGATCCTTATCAACGCCAGGTCTGGTCAAACGTGCAGCCTGCCTACCGATTTCGATCACGTCCTTTTGGCCAGACAAGGCTGCCGACGTGGCCCTCGAAGACCCTTTCTTTCGCCAAATACACGTTCACGCTTGGAAATCAGCTGGTCGTCGCGCAGATTCAGCTGTCTGTCAGGAAGGGGCGCGTGCCAAAACACAGTCCAGCATGGAGGACGCCTACCAGAAGACGACCAGCGAGGTCCTGACGCATTTTGCCGTACTCGACCAGAAGCATGGCCTTTCCGCGCGTCAGGTGCTCGAGAGCCGTGGAAAGCATGGCAAGAATGGTAGGGTCGCGTTCAATCGCTATCTACTCTTGCTTCAAACTGACAACTGCCTCGCTTACGTGTGCACAGAAATTCCGGAAGATGCTGGCACACCCTTGTGGGAGATGATCCTGGAGCAATTCAAGGACCAGATGGTCCTCGTCCTGCTGGCATCAGCCGTCATATCTTTCGTCCTGGCTCTGCTCGAAGAAGGCGATGACAAGAGGACGGCATTTGTCGAGCCGGCCGTCATTCTTCTCATTCTAATTGCGAATGCAGTCGTAGGCGTCGTGCAGGAAAACAATGCAGAAAAGGCTATCGAGGTGAGCAGTGGCAAACTGTCATAATCAGATCTATAGTCGCGCAGTGTAGCTCACGCAAGTCGTTCGCACGCCTGTCAGGCTCTGATGGAGTATTCCCCAGAAGAGGCCACCGTCATTCGCGAAGGCAAAACGGCCCGAGTTCATGCGAATGAACTGGTTCCTGGCGATGTAATCCGCGTGCGCGTCGGTGACAAAATCCCTGCCGACTGTCGTGTTCTATCTATCACTTCTGCCAGCTTCACAATAGACCAGGCCGTGCTCACTGGCGAGAGTGTCAGCGTCAGCAAGACCACCCAGCCTGTGCCCGATGCCAAAGCTGTAAAGCAGGACATGATCAACACGCTCTTCTCCGGCACTACAGTTGTCACCGGCACGGCTACGGCCATCGTTACGCTCACTGGCACGCGAACTGCCATCGGTGACATTCACACTTCCATTTCAAGCCAAATTTCAGAGAAGACACCTCTCAAGCAGAAAGTGGATGATTTCGGCGACATGCTCGCAAAGGTCATTTCGGTGATCTGTGTCCTCGTGTGGCTCGTGAACATCCGAAATTTTGGTGACCCGAGTCACGGTGGTCTGCTCAAAGGCGCAATCTACTACTTCAAGATTGCAGTTGCGCTTGCAGTAGCCGCCATTCCCGAAGGTCTGCCTGTAGTCATCACGATTTGCCTTGCCTTGGGCACGAAGAAGATGGCCAAGAAGAACGCCATTGTCAGAAGCCTGCCGAGTGTTGAGACACTGGGTTGCACGAATGTCATCTGTGCCGACAAGACTGGAACGTTGACTACGAACCAGATGAGTGTATCCAAGGTGAGCTCTTTTCTGAATCCCTTCCAACTCGGAACGTGTCTCATTCCGTTACAGTTCCTTGTTCCTCAAGCATCCGGCTTCAAGGAGTATACGGCAGACGGGCATACCTTTGCGCCTGAAGGTACTATCTAGTAGGTCATAAGCGGCGCCGTCTCCGATAAAAAGATTCTAGCTGAATGACTGCATAGCAACGCTGACGGGAAAGCCATGAGCAAGTCAATAGCCGCCAATGGAGCAGTACAGAAGCTGCTTCAGATCTGTTCCATCTGCAATGACTCGAGGATATTCTACAATGAAGAAACCGGTGTCTACAGCGCTATTGGCGAGCCCACCGAGGCTGCACTCAAGGTGTTGGCCGAGAAGATCGGTTCCGGTGACCAAGGCTTCGACGCGGGCCTCAGCAGTATGTCTGCGGTTGCACGAACTAGCGCTGTCAACGACTTCCTTGCGGAGAAGCACCCGAGGCTGCTCACCTTTGAGTTTTCCCGGGATCGCAAATCGATGTCGGTGCTGGCCAAGACCGACGCTAGCTCAGATAGTGCTATGCTACTGGTGAAAGGTGCACCCGAATCTGTCATGGATCGCTGCACTAGCGTTCTCGGACCATCTGGACCTGGCCCTCTGTCCGATGAAGCCCGGCAAGAGCTCTCTGACAAGATCTCGCACTATGCGAAGAACGGTCTCCGCGTATTGGCTCTGGCATACAACGACAACGTCGATCCAGAGGCGTCGCACTATCGCAGCAACTCCTCCTCTGACTATATACGCTTTGAGCAAAACATGACCTTTGTGGGCCTTGTTGGAATGCTTGACCCACCTCGACCAGAGGTGCGTGGCGCCGTCGAAAAGTGCAGAAGCGCCGGCATCCGCATCGTAGTCATCACGGGCGACAACAAGAGCACCGCCGAAACCATCTGCCGACAAATTGGGGTGTTCGGCCTGCGGGAAGATTTGACAGGAAAGAGCTACACTGGCAAAGAATTCGATGCTCTCAGCCAAGAAGCCAAGGTCCAAGCCGTCATGCGAGCCAATCTCTTCAGCCGCACCGAGCCTGGCCACAAGCGACAGCTTGTTGATCTCCTCCAGGAGCAAGGGCTGGTGGTAGCGATGACTGGTGATGGTGTCAACGATGCACCAGCCCTCAAGAAAGCTTCGATCGGCATCGCAATGGGATCTGGCACTGATGGTAGGTCCATGCGGCGTTGTGCCCGCTTCCAGCTGACCGTACGAGTGCTTCACTAGTCGCAAAGTTGGCGTCCGACATGGTTTTGGCAGACAACAACTTCGCTTCGATCGAAAAAGCAGTCGAGGAAGGCCGAAGTATTTATGAGAACACCAAACAGTTCATTCGATACCTGATGTGGGTCGTGGCGGTTTCCGAGCCTGCTTGCTGTTAAGCCGAGCACCTGGCTGACCCACGTTTTCAGCTCTTCTAATATCGGCGAGGTTGTCAGCATCTTCCTAACCGTTGTTCTTGGCATGCCTGAAGCGCTCATTCCTGTACAATTGCTTTGGGTCAACCTGGTCACGGACGGCTTGCCCGCGACTGCTCTGGGCTTCAACCCTCCTGATCATACTGTGAGTCAGCCAAGCAATGCATCGATAAGTAGGACTCAGACTGATTTATGGCTCCTCGTGCAGATCATGCGTCGTCCCCCTCGAGGTTCCAAGGAGCCGCTCGTGACATCATGGTTATTCTTCCGGTATCTCGTTATTGGCGCATACGTTGGTGCCGCAACAGTCGGTGGCTACGCATGGTGGTTCATGTACTACTCCGGAGGACCGCAGATCAGCTACTATCAGCTCACGCACTTCCATACGTGCTCGAGCCAGTTCCCCGAAATTGGGTGTCAGATGTTCGTAAACGAGTTCTCTCGGCGCGCTACAACGGTCTCCCTCTCCATCCTGGTAACGATCGAAATGGCCAATGCCTTGAATTCGCTCTCCGAGAACGAATCGCTCCTCACTTTGCCCCCATGGGCAAATCCATACCTTTGCGGCGCAGTCGTACTTAGCATGTCATTACACTTTATGATTCTTTACGTACCTTTCCTGGCAGTACGTCTTTCCTCCTTTTATCTTCCGGAAGTTAGCTCACCTTGGTTGCGTTCTAACAGGATCTTTTCGTCATTACCCCGCTCAACTGGACAGAGTGGAAGGCAGTGCTCTACATCAGCTTGCCTGTCATCCTCCTGGACGAGTTGCTCAAGCTGGCATCGCAATTATTCGTTTCTCCGCCATCCAAGCTCAAGCTAGAATAGCAAGGAGATCCCTCCCTTAGGGGCAAGTGTAGTGGTAGATACCTTTACATGTGAGGTTAGCAAGCCATATGAACAAGCTTGTCGACGCCATCACGTCATGTTTCGCCGCTTCACTACATCTGCATACCGCTCTCCAAGTGCACCTTCTGCCGCAGCGAGATAGAGCTTGAATCTCCGCTCAAAATCTCTGCACATGCGCTCAGCAGCATCCTCAAAGCCTTCGACCCTGTCATTGTAAGTGTAGTAATAAACAATTGTCAGACACAACAGCGGCCAGCAGATAGCCCGGTCAAAAACTCACCGGTCGACAGCCACTGTGACTGAGACGCTGCCGTTGTAAGTTATGATGCCTAGAAGAGTGCATACATTATTGAAAGCCAGTGACTAATCTTGTGAAGCGACTCTACCTATTCCTGCTGTACCTCTGCCTGCCTGAGGTGGGAGAGCAGTCCAGCGCAGAATACGAGAGCCCGCCATATCTGCCTCTGCCGGTGGACCTGGAATGTTGGTTACGACAGCGGGCACTGCAAGAAGAGTTAAAACTCGCAGCTTTCACGGAAAACGGCTAAAGTATACTCACCGAGGCCGATGATGGAGCCAACCAGCGCTTCTCTCAGTGCTACAAATGGCCAACAGGCGAAAAGGCCATCACTCCAGAAGGGATAGAATAAGATGGGGTATTGCCCCAGATATTGTATGATCTCAAAGGCCCATAGCGGTAGGAAAGAGCGCTTCACAAAATTCAAGCTTGTCTTGCATCGGTGTATATGATGGTGGATTTGCTGCACAGTCGGTCGTGCGTGAGGCAGGTAACTGAGATACGCAATTGCGCCCGTGGACAGGTTACGCATGTCCCATTGTCCCGGATCTCGCACTGATATAGGACTATAAACAAGGTCAGTGACCGGTATATCTGACGCATATTTTACCCTTACATGAAGAAGGCGACTGGCATTGGCAGGATTGCGCCTGCTATCGCCTTGATGATCTGAAACCGCCCTTGTTCGGGATTGCGACGTATGGCAGCATGCACGACATCAGACATAATGGCACAGAGCAGGTCGTTGACCGTGACATGCTCGTGACCAAGACTTCCCGATTGACTCGGACCAGGCCGACTACCCGAGAAAGCGCGTTGCATCGTCTTGACTTCGGAGAGCTTGAGAGGCTTCGATACTGCAAAGCTCGCTTGGCGCGGCCCCGGCCGCGCAGGTACTACCGTTTCAATTCTCCAGAATGTAGAAAAAAGGTAGTAAAGCTGATATACTAAATGTAGACCGGACCAGAAGAGCCGCACTGTTGCGTCGCCGGTGAAGAAAAGCCAATACGCGAAGAAAAGGCACAGTTGGAGAATCGGACGAAACAGCGGGATGTCCCAGAGGGGCATCAGGTGTCTCAAGTATGGTGACACCTCATCAGGAGGTAGTCTTCCCGTCCGAGCGTGAAGTAACTTGGCGCTTCCTGCGATTGGATGGCACACGTCAATGAGTGACCGTAAAAACCGATGCAGTCAACGCTGTCAGGCTGGTACGTGGATGCTGGCTCACCATCCTTCATTGCCGCTTCTAGCTCGTTTCCGAAGCTTGTCACATACAGAGCTGACAGAATAAATCCTTGGCCGTCGCTTTGAGAATGATGGCCACGAGATACCTTGGCAGATTTGGCAGTGCTGCCATCCTTGTAGTTGGGAAGATAGGCGGCAGACCATAATGGGCGAGTTTCATCCCACTTCTGAGAGATATATTCGGAAACCTGGTGATACATAAGTGTAGCAATGACAAAGCTTTAATAGGATTGAGCGAAAGGGCAGGACCGGCATGCTATGTCGTAGCTTTGCCAAATTGCCACTGGCAATGCACCTACAAAGGCGTCTAATTCCCTAGGTCCTGCGGGCTCTGGGAGTTCTATAACTTGAAGATGGCGGTCGAGCGAGAAGTCTGGGTCGTCTACGTAGAAAGGCGGATGAAAGAACTTGTCTCTGACTGCGAGCTTCTGGCGGTATTTTGGAAAGGTGGCACACTGCTTATGCAAGGCTTCTTGGAGGCTTTCAATGTCCAGCTGTCGGTCGAAGCAGTAGGTGCTTGCACAGACAGGGTTGAAGGCGGGTACTGCACGGACTAGCTGTGTTTGCAAATGTATGGGCCGTAAGAGCGGGCCCTTCAGTGGAGTGCCTAGTATGACGCACCATGAGCCACAAGTTGTCTACTCCACGGAGGCGCTGATCAGCAGGTCTTGTCTTGTGGGCGGCTTTCTGCGAATCAGCATGGCCATTGGACAGCTCCCTGGCCATTGTCGCAATGCGACTCTTGCTGCCGGTCGCTTGTCGTAGAGCATACGGCAGAACGACAACAGTCCGGGCAGGGTGATCTTGGCCGGCCTTCGCCACTGCTGCTGCTAAGGGAGAATTCTGGGAACAGCTGCCGAGTCCGCTTGCATCCAACTCGTGCACGGCTTCGCTTCGTCTCTTGTCCACCACACTCGCTGGTATGGAGGATGGAACAACACGCC